>CM024763.1:36975205-37179089 GCA_014218235.1 Colocasia esculenta | reverse complement strand
ATATCAACCCACGTCGGTATAGTGAACGTTATCACAGTGGGGCATTTACCCAAACAATAACACACGATTGAGATGCTCATAAATATAAATACAGAGTAGCGGAAGCAAAAGAACTACTTGTCTTCATTTCATCATCCACATTTAACATACATGATTCAAATGACAAATTTAAGAGAATTAAAGTCCACATAATGAAATGCTAAACTCAAATACATAGTTTGTCCACAATTACATAATAGTTCTATTACAATGCCTCGTTACATACTATGAAAGCAAAAGTCACAACGTCGACTCCATCAGTACTCGCCACGCTCGAGTCACTCTCCACTGTCTCCTCCAAAGGTGTCGGGTCACCAACTAAACCTGTACGCCGAAGCAAGGAATGAGTCTAAACGACTCAGCAAATAACACCACACACCTCATACATGCATATATCATAGTAGGTTTTTCATTTCAATTTACAAAGCAAAACATATAGCATGCTTGGACATTGATAAAAGACAACCTATCATGACAATTCTACAAAATTTAAAACACATGGTACATGATTTAAGCCATTCCAAAATAAATATCCTATCACATGCTTTCTACTCATTCAATCACATGAAAGCTATATTTCAAATCAAGCTACAGCATGGAAGCAACCACACATGGGATTCTTGCCTACATAAAGGAAACATCCTATCATGGTTTCTACACATTCTTGCACATGCCATTTATCATTTCATACACATTAAGGTTGCTGTTTTGACATACTTTAGCAATTCACACCCTATCGCATGAGAGCTACAATTCCAATTAATTACAACACGGTAGCGATTAAACATGGAATTGTTCACACATATGCAAGAAATGTTCCTAACATGGATGCTACCATTTTTGCACACATAAAACATTCTTATAAACACCTTTAGGTTGCTGTTATAACATAATTTCACATTAACATATCATGGACCACAATTTCACAATTTAACAAAATGGTTTAACATGTTTACACAATTACTCATTCACATAGTTCTCTCTTTACACATTGCACATTTACACATGTTCACACTACACAATTTACACATAGTCACATTCACATTTCACAATTTAGTGCCGTGACATATAGTCCAAACCACCATTAGAAGGACACATCACATAACACAAACACATAGACGTCACCTAGGCAATACAGTGACGACTCTTGGACTGCGCAGACCGGGAGAACAAGTCTCCACCCTAACCAATGGTACTTGTCCACCTCCAGGATTTCATCCTAATGCCCTTAGGATCTTAACACATTGAACCTTCCCATGGGGACTTTTCCATGGTACGGTTCCACGGCCCTCTATGGAAGCAGTGTCACACATGGCACACACTTTTACACATTACACATTTCGATTTTTAACACACATATTACACATGTCTTTACATTCTCTCACTTACACATATGGCTCTATTTTCCTAATCATGATACTACTGTTAACAGAAATCAAACATTTAGTACCTTACACTAATCAGGTTGAAACATACATAATCAACCAAGTTCATATTAGCATGCGTTGAACATGTGTTTTCGCGTGGAAATTTCATAGAGCACTCTACAGTTAACCAAATAACATGAGAATTTAACCACAGACTAATTTTAGGTTTATGTGCAAATTTTCATATTTTTCTGAACCATATGGAATTTACAGAAATTAAAACATTCAATTTCATACCATTTATAACTCAATCTATCATGAAACATAACATGCATATCAGATTTGACAGTTCACAGACCTGAACCTAACACATTGTTGCAAGAATTTTTCCCCGAATTTATTGCACACAGACAATTTACTGTAAATTTTGAATAACCTACTCATGCTTTCTATTTCCATTGCAGAAATTACAGTAAATCGCATGAACATGAACAAATTCTCAAATTTGCAGGGTATGGACTGGCACACATACACATGGTATAGAAAAATTTGGGGCAATTAATTCCTCAGGAATCATGTAGACAGTAGGTGAACATGCATAATCCATTTTCCCCAACATGTATTTCAAAAAATCTAAAAATTTATGCCATCCACAGAAAATCATAAAAATTTCCACACACATCACATTATCTATTTTACATAACATATAAAAATTACACTATATCCTCAAGCGTCAAAGCCCAGAAATAATTATTAAGGCAGAACAGTTTACTGTTCTGCACTGAAGAACTTAACGGCAGTGTCTGGCCGTTCAAGGAGATGGATGGCAAGATCGCTGGCCGCTGACTGGAGATCTTGGCGGCAAGAGGACTTGACGCCAAGTTCCTGTCTGTGCAGGAACACAGACCGAGCTCCAAATACAGAGGAATGTGAGGATCCAGGACACGATAAATCTCATAAAAATGGTAGAAACCTCCTAGACACATACATGGACGAAGAGTGGTAAGTTACTTGCCTCTCACAAAACCTCCAAAGGGTCAAATGTGCCGTTGAAGCTCTCCTTGGGCAGTCCCAAGAAGTCTCTAAAACACCACTCCTCCGGGTTCTTAGTCGACCTCCACAGCAAGCAGGGGTCGGGGAAGCCTTCTCCTTGGTCCACTCTGGCCTCCAGTTGCAAGGGATTGCCGGATGAAGCTCCAAGTTGTCGGATCAGAGCATGCAAAGTCTGGTTTTTCTCACAGAAGCTAGGGTTTCTCTCTTCTCCTTGCAAAGAGCCAAAGAGAATCTTCTGATGCAAAAGGGGTTTTGGTTTATAGGAGAGGGGTTTGGGGAACCCCGAGAGGTGATGTGAAGGCCTGCTAGCCGTTGGGGACATCTCCCCAATGGCTGGGCTTGCTTGCCCCGCAATCTCGGAGTCTGCAACGCATGCAGGTCAGAGATATTAACGTCCACATCCATGGCCGTTGATTTAAGTATTGGCACCATCGAGGTGGACGCGATCATCATGGACGTCCATCCATGTTGATGCCAATTTGGCCCTTCGGCCAGAACTTAAAACATGCAGAAACCATGCTTAACTTATATAATATATATATATATATATATATATATATATTATATATTATATATATATTATAATATACTATCATGTACACACTACCACCATGCAATTCATACACTATTTACAACTAATTATACACATGCACACATAAGTATAACTAGTTAATACATACGTAGATATGTACTTCTATGCATACACAAGTATGAATTTTTACCGTAATAAAGTAATACAACAAAATTCGAGGGCCTTACAGTCCATGCCGACAAAATCCATGCTCCATCCTCCTCTTTGCATCCACTATCTTCCCCTTGGCCTTTCTCCATGTGGGCCTTTGATATCATCGGCCCCCTCGGTGATCCTAATGCTCAAATCAAATAGAAATCATTCATTCTCACTGCTACTGAGTACCTCACCAAGTGGCCGAAGCTGAAGCATTTGCAGAAATCAAAAGTTCAACCGTGTGCAGGTTCATCATGAAGAACATCATCTCGCGGTTTGGAGTGCCAGACAACCTCGTCACCGACAACGGGCCGCAGTTCATATCTCAGGAACTTCAGGATTTGTGTAAGAAATTTAATATTGCTTTGCATCATTCGTCTCCATATTATCCACAGGGCAACGGTCAAGCCGAAGCCACAAACAAAATGCTTTTAAAAATTCTAAAGAAAACTTGTGAGTCCCATAAATTTACTTATTGGCCAGAGAAATTGATTGAAGCTCTATGGGCCTACCGTACCTCCATTCGCACGCCCACTGGGCAAACTCCATTTTCACTTACTTATGGGATGGAGGCGGTATGTCCATATGAAATTCTCATTCCTTCGCTAAGGGTACAATTGGATAAAGAACTTAATCTCGATGAACGTCGGGAGGCGTTGCTTACATAGTTGGAACTCTTAGATGAACGGCGTATTGCCGCGGCCGATCATGTACTTTCATATCAAAATTGGCTCTCAAGATCCTTTCAAAAGAAGGTGATTGAACGCAAATTCCAACAAGGAGACATGGTTTTAAAGCGAATTTATATAAAACCTCGAGGTCCTAGGTCCAAGCTGTAAGCTAATTGGGAAGGTCCGTACGTCGTTAAGGAAGTATACCCTGGGAACGCGTACAGGCTGATAAATGCTGACGGTGAGGAGCTCTCTCACCCATGGAATGGTTTGTATTTGAAAAGATTCTACCCTTAATAAAAGGTTATCTATAGGGGCACCCTTTTCTAAAAGAGCATTGACTATTTTGAGCTTCTCATCCTTTATGACTGTTGGATCACTCCTAAGTTTAGTCACCACACACTACACGACCACCCATAACCGAAGTCCCTTAGACAAGAGTGCTTCGGCCTAGCCCTTGCGTAGGAGGGGTACAGGTCTATTCTCTTCTTATTCGGACAAAGGTTTAGGGGTAAAAGGTTTGATTGGTTTGTAGACTAGGCAAGAGGGAGTTGATCTTGTGCAAATGAACTCTCAAATAGAGACAGTCTATGAAAATGTACAAAAGAAATATGCGATGAAAAAGAACAAATGAGTCAAAATATGAGGAATATGAGCATGTCAAAGAGTGGCAGTATAGTTCTCTGCGGGACACCCTTGAGCCCGGTTGTACACATGCCCTAAATAAATGACCATAAAGTCTCTGGACAACAAACGGATTTCACATGAAACCCCCCCTAACCGGATCACACAAACCAACACCCTGCACCCCGACGCCATGTCTTTCTACCTATATGTCTTCCTGTCTTCCTAAAAGACCGAATTCCCCTCTACACTTGGTCTATGTAGGAACACCGATGACTTGGGGCAATCGGCTGTGGGAGGTCCAAGAACAAATGCACACTACACCTAGGGGTTGTTCGACATTCAGAAGGAAATGAGACTCATAATTGCTTGCTCAAATGCGAAGGGTACCACTATAGAAAACCAAAAAAAAAAAAAAATCAGAAAACCAAAAAAAAAAAAGAAAACCCCAAAATCCAAAAAAATCAAAAACCCCAAATCCAAAAATCAGAAACCCCAAAACAAAAAAAAATCATAAATCCAAAAATAAAAAATAATAAAATCACAAAATCCAAAAAAAAAGAGATGTACATATCATTTTCTTTTAGCATGCATTATTTCTTTTAATTTCTCTCCTATTTAATAAGGTTCAGCCCCTTGACTATCACGAAGATCAAATCACTCCTTATTTAGAGCAAGGGCTGAGCCAAAGAGCAGATCTAACAGTTTTTGCTAAGTGTGCCGGGACAGGAGATTGAAGACAATACAAGTTGTACTCAGTTCATTTTCCACTCTCTTTCTTACTCTCTCGTTCATTTAGATCTCATCTCACTCGTGTCAATCACATTCAAATACAATCACAAACATTGACATGAAATGTAAAAATCCACTAGTAAGAGCAATATGTACAAAGATAAGAGGGAAGTGGCTCACAAGCTCCTCACTATCCACCACCACTCTCCCCAGATCCCTCATGCCTATTGGGTGGTGGTGGCATCTCACCACCACCCCGACCGCTCCTGGCACTCGCCTCCTCTGTCAGGGGTCTCTCCTCCTCCTCATTCCTCCGACGGCCACATGAGTCTACTAAATACTGCCTCACGGAGGCACCCGTCGCCCGGATAGCACCGCTCGCGCCGCTCCTGCTCCTGCTCCGGGACTGGCCGATCGTCGTAATCATCTCCTACAGACTCTGAGCTAGAGTCTGCTGCGCATGCAAGTCGAAGCGAAGTCGTGTCAACTCCGCCTGATCCGCAGCTGGTCCCTACGTACGCAGCTTCTCTAGCTCTGCGGTCATCTCGGTCGTCTGGAGGCGTAGCTGATCTATCTCTGCTGCTACGCTATCCCTCTCCCTCTCTAGCTCAGCCGCTCGGTCAGTAGCGGTCCTCAGTTCGTCCACCTGCAGGAAATCAGTTCAAGGTCAGTGTGAATAAAATCTCAATTTTCAAATCACTAGGCACTTACCCGCTCTGCTAATGATGCCTCTGCCTCCTCAGCTCTCCTCACTGCACCGGCCAGTCGGTCTGCTAGATCCGACTGGGAATCCTCTGCTGCTCTGGAAGAGGAGGCACCTCCCTGTGTCCTCCTAGCTCGGTCTAGATCTCTCCGCTGCATATTTAACACACGTCAGTTTTTTTTCCCCAAATCAGCTATGAAATTGGTAAGGTGCTGAAGTCTGAGTAAGTACTTACCAGCTGCTCTACCTCTCTCCGAGCGGCCTCACGATCCTATGTCACCGAGTAGAGCAGGGCCCGGAGCGAGGCGATCTCTCCAGTCACATCTACCTGCAAAACATCATAGCTGTCTGCTCAATTCAATCAAAGAATATTCAATTAATCTGATGTTGTAGATCTTACCTGTCGCCTCGTGCCTCGATAGACTCTCGCGCCGTACTTTAAGGCAAATGCCTGTAAGTACTCGTCATTCGAGATGGCCTCCAACCGGACCCGCTTTCCCTTGCGCTCCCAGTCGGCTATCTACTCACGGACCCTCTCACGCCAGTCAGTAGTGTCGTGGAGTCCCCAAAACCTCCGACCTGGCCTAGGGGTCCGGTCACGGCTAGGAAACTCCACCACACTCTGACGTAGGCCAAGAGACCTCTGAGTCAGATAGTGGTGAAGAGGTAGCACAAGGTTGAGAGCATGGATCTACACCATCCTACCGAAGTAGGGGCGGGCCAGCTCCAACCAAGGCTGTCCCTCGTATGTCTCCCCCAGATATGGTTGCCACACCACCTGCACATCAAGCACATTTCATTAGTAGCCAGGAAATTGAAAGTAATTGAAAATGCAATTTAATAAAAAACACTTATGTCTATCTGGGGGTAGGCGTCGATGGCATCCTAGAGGGATGCCAGCTGGTCTCCCAGCAGGTGCGTGTCACGGCACGGCACCCAGCGGCGAGCGAGGGGCACGATGCCCGGTAGCTCTAGTACTCCCCTCCTCAGGCCAGGGAGGTGGAGGTAGGCCCAGACCTGTAAAAGCATGAAGCTGCAATCAGACCATATTTGTAATATCAAGAGGCAGTTTAAATGAAGGGCAAGTGAGGAAGTGTGTACCTGGAGGAAGGAGTAGAAGCCGCTAATCGCTATCTGCCGGTCGGAGGAGCCCAAGCTCTCGAACTGATGTGCCAGGAACACTGCTCCCCACGCATAGTCACCCACCTGGCCTAGGTCCTCTAACAGCGGCAGGAACCGGCAGTGGACTGGGTCACCCCTCGTGGCAAACAAAAGTCTACCGAAGAGGAGGGTGAGGAAGCGACACAGATCCAAATCTGCCTGTGGTCCAACTCACTAGCTAGGACCTCCTCGCAGCCTCTCCTCAGCTGCTGCAGTTGCTCACCCACCGACTCTGCTACCCTCCTACCAGTCTCTAGCAGACCTAGGCTCTCCTGCAAATCAACCCTAGAGAGGAGGGAAGACCTCTGCCCTACAGTCAAATCTAAGAGCCTATGGGCTAGATCTCGGTAGCAAGGGTAGGTGAACCCGCTCACCGGACGACCATGCACCCTCAGTCCGGTAATCCTACTCACATCCTCCAGGTTGGGGATCATATGTCCCCATGGAAACACGAATGCGGTCGCCTCCGTGTCCCACCTGCCGCGCAGGGCTTGGGTAAGAGGGGCATCCGCCCTCATCCACTCTGTCCGAAGGATCTCCCCGAACCCCATTTCTTCAATCCTTTCTCTTTGGAACCCCAAGAAGGCTAGAAATACGGCTAAAACGACAATACAAGAAACCCGGGACCTCATCTCGCCCTGCAAACGCAAAACATGCAGTTGATCAATAAAGCAGCTAACTTGGGGGTTGTTCGACTGAGGTTGTGGCGGATCAGTGCACTGTGACCTTGTCGCGTCGTGGCGGTGCGCCGCAACCGTGTCACGTCGGACCCTTGCGTCGCGACACTGTCGCGCTGCACCAATGCACCGCGACAGTGTCGCGGCCCGTCGACCCGTCGCGACTACTGGTGTCGCGACGGGGCGACCTGTCGCGTTCTCAGACACGACTTTGGCCAGAGTTCCCCTTATTTGGGGGCGGTTCTCTTGGGCATTTTGCCCTACAGTGGGCCCTCTAGGGGCTTCCACACACATCCACAATTACAAATTTAAGGGGTTTAGGGTCGGGGAACTTACTTTCTTCATTGCCTCCTCCCGGGCCGCCGCCGCCGCCTCCATGTTGATCGCCGGGGCTTCCTCCTCCACCATTTCCACTTCAGGAGTCTCCTCAATAGCCGGAGGTGCCTCCTCGCGCCGTCGGACGGCCCTCGTCGCCGGCCATTTCTTCCTCCCGTCATTTGGCGAACCGCCACCGCCACCCCCTTCGTTGTTTCCTCCCTCCATCACTAGCGCCTTGAGAGAGTGAGGAAGAAAGAGTGAAAGAGAAAGAAGAAGAGGGTGTAGAAAATTGGAAGGATCGTTTGGGGAGAGATTCGTCAGAGCAAGGAGGTTTGAACACACAAAGGGGGGGAAGAGGAAAGGCTTTTGCGTTTTTGAATCGTCGGTTGGTGTCGCGGTGCTCACAGGTGTCGCATTCTTATCGCGACGGCTATGTCGGCTGCGACCTTGTCGTGACCGCCCGCTCCGTCGCGACCTTAAGGCGACATCTGTAAAGGTCGCGACTTTGACAGTGCGCACAAATTGAACAAAAGTCAAATTCTCACTAAGTCAAATAATCAAATACATTGTCTAATTTCCCCTACAATCAATCAATGCTCTTTTCCGCCCTAACTACCACTTGATACAATGCCTATCTATCTAAGCTATCAAGTCTGGTGCAACTGGACGAATTCGCTCCAGCATCTCGAGGTACTCTCGGATCACATCCTCGTCCTCGCCCACCTCTGCCGTGATGATGCTCGTGGCACACTCCTCCCAGTGGACGATGGTGCTCCGCACGTCATGTTCATCTTGCCCATCTCCTCTCTTCCTCACTTGAATAGGCGGGTAGTGTGAAAGATAGGGAACCACTGTGCGAGCCACTCCACACTATAGATAGCATCGGTCTGGGTTGTAGAGGGTCAGCACCTCATTGCCCAGGAGACGAAGTGCTAGTTCGAGGCGCTGTGGTAGGTAGACCGTCCTGTTGTGAAGGAAGCGTGGGCGCATGTCAAACTCCGCCACGGTCATGTTCTTGAGGTAATCGCGCCAAGCCTTCAATCCTTTCACCTGGGCTGTCTTGCACCATGCCTGGGGAGTCATGTAGAGAGGCGCCCCGACGAATGCAAGGGGATGATGTAACATGGTCTTGCACTCGGTGGAGAGGGTATCCATGGCCCGGAACTGTATGTGCATGACCATCCATAGCTCGAGGGCGATGACGGAACCACAGAAGGGACCTCCAGTGACTGCAGAGGTAAGTCCAGCATAAAGATAACTGAGGACGGCTTGACCAATCTTCATACCTTCTGAGATGGAGTCAATTATGCTCAGATTCGCAATGGAGATAGCATCGTCTTCAGCTGGGAAGAGAATGACGCCACAGATGCAGATGGCGGCTGCTTTGGCAATAGCGAGAAGTTCCCAGTCTTGCGCTTGCACTGGGAGATCACCCATTGGGCGATGGGGAGGAGATGTACCTGCGTCCGGCTGGTCATGGAGTTCAAGTCAGTCTTCTTGCACTCCATGACTGCCCAGCAGGCCTGCCAGTGGGACCTCGCCTGCATCCTTCAAGACATTACAGCCAAGACTCAAATCCTACAAGCTGAAATCAGTCACACCCCCTGTGAAGCCAACCGTGTAGCGGACAGTCTTGCCAACTTTGCGTTATTTTGTCCTTCTTTGGTCAACTGGAATTTCTGGGGTAACCTTCCCCCTGATGTCAAGGAGATCTACCACCAAGATAAGGTGGGGACTCCTTCCATCAGACCATAGGTCTCTTTTGTACCATCACTATCTTCATATATATATATCTAATCTCTAGCCGATTGGGAAGGTAGTGGCCCTCTCACTCTGTGAGGTCGCTCCTACCCCTCTCCGACTTTATTCAAAAAAAAAAAGTCAGTCTTCTATTGGTAATTTCCCGAGGATGCTCCACGCATTGATAGGCGCTACTGTGTAGGAGAGAGCGACCTCCTCTCCCCTCTGGTACCGTGGGAGACCTAACATTGTCTCCAACTCCTCCAGCAAGATAGTAGCCTCGAACTTGGGGAAGATGAACGTGTGGGTTTGGGGATGCCACAGCTCCACTAACACTGTAATGCTGTCCCACACGTGCACGATCTTATGATATTGCTTGGCTAGAACGAACACACTAGACAATCCCCACTCCTTCAAGTGATGAATGGATGAAGGCGGGAGTAGCTCTATCATTGGGGCTAGCTAAGGCACTTTGGAGAATCTCCTCTGGCCAGGAAGAATCTATAGAAGGGGAGAAAAGAGAAGAGGGGAAGGGAGAGGAAGAAAACAAAGGAAAAAAGAGCAGAAAATCAAAGCTAAAGAAGAAGATCACTTACTTGAAGCTCTGAGCGTGTGCATATGTGCTTGGGGATGGAAGAAAGCTGCTGGAGCTCAGCATGAGACTCTCGGGCCGCCTTGGGACCGGCATAAGGCGGGATGTCTTCTTGGAATGCAGAATAGGCTCTCTTCATGACTGCAGGAGAGAGAAAACTAAAGAAGAGAGAGGGGGGAGAGAGAGCTGCGGGATTAGCACCCTAAACATCCCTATTTATAGAGCTCTAGGGGAAGCCAACCCATCCTAATCCCGAAACTAAGTGTTAGGATAAGGTTAGAAGAGGTCTAGTATTCCTAATAGAAGTCTAAGGGTCTTAGGATAGAGATAAACACAGGTTTTTTGCATTTTCTGAGTTCGGTCAGAGTCGCGACGCCCGATGTGACGCAATAAGGTCGTGACATGGCGGGGCGACGCGACTAGGTCGTAGACCCCAAAAGCATCGCCTCTCTATCTTGTGTGTTATTTTCCGCGTTTGTGTATAATGCTTTTGCTTATTCGATTGTGTTTATGTATATGTTGTCATTATTGTGTTTATTATGTCTGTTTTATCCAAACAAAAAATCAGAAAAATAGAAAATCACAAAAAAGGAACGTCACAGGTAAGTCAGGTAATGTATTCCTTTCCCTACTCCTCGCATTACTATATGGTATTTATATTTATATATCGTTTCAAGGACCGACTGGTTCTCAATGTGCTCTGTGATTTGAGTTCCCCTTTACCAAAAACAGTGATAATCTAGGTGCACATTGTCAATCGTTGGATAGGCCGTTAGGTCGGTAAGTTCGGGGACGATGGATTCAGGCCTACACTGTGGTTGTGGGTAGTCTCTTGACCCGTTCTTATTTGGCTTAACATTATTATCCTCGATGTATTTTCTATTTTCTCCTTTTCTTGCATTTGTTTTAATGATTTCTTTTCTTTTAGCCCAACATGCATCATGTAGGACTTTGAGCTTTCATGACTCATCCCTGACTAATGGTGAGCTCTTGTTGAGTGCCCAATCATTCTTCATGTTTCAAACAAGAAATCTTATTCCACTCCGAATCGGAAGGTTTGCCTCCGAGTGAGTTGTTCCCGTCAGTTTGACAAGAATTTTCCTGTCTGGATTCTCTATCCAATTTTCATCTTACTCCTTTGATCCATTTTGGTTGCGAACCGCTCCCAAGATAGAGTCATGAGTTACCTGCCTGGCACGCATATGTCCCTCCAAAATGAAACCTACAAGCCAATCGGCTAGGGTACCTCTCAATCGAGGGGTTGATCGTCCTTTTCTTTCTCCTTCTCGTCCAGGCTTGTGCTTTTCTTTGCATTCTGCTCGAGTAGCTAACTCGGGGCTTTCACGATGATTCCAATTGCTTGTTGGTTAGATCGGGTGTCTCTTTACCTTGACTCCCACTTTTCAGCCCACTCTGCATCATTTCCACTCCGCCGTCACTTCATGACACCTCCACTGCACTTTCGCTTCATTTCCTTACAAAGTGGAAGCCAAGGAGGGGCAATCTGTAGACACCCGATTCTGACTTATAAGTTGAACCGCATTTCTTGTTATCCCAGTGAGCCCCAAGTTGGTCACTCACCTTGAGCCCATCATTGGCCTTGCTTTGAGCCCATTACAGCCCAATTTCCATGAAAATCCATTCATTATCTTTTAAAGAGTCTATGATCATTATCCTCCTATGTGATTGGCCAATAATTCAAGAATAATCGATTTTCTTAACGCGACGGGTCGTAGCGCCACGTTACTACTATCGCGACCCCTTTGGCCGCCGCGACAGCCCATGCATATCCATGCACGTGGCCTCATTGTCGTGTTCCTCATGGCCGTCATGATCATGCTTGTCGCGCCCCTACGATGCGTCGCGACTTCAGCCGCGTGAGCTGGCCTCCGCAACCACCTCCTATTTATCTTCTTAAGGCCTTATCTCTATCCATTTGAACCTCCCAACCCCCATGGCCGCGGTTTGGGGCTAAGGGTCTCCTTAGGAGTCTCTCTATGACTCTACCCACGAGTTTTAATGAGATTTATCCTCTCATACGGGTATTTATCACCTAATAATGGGATTTTCTCTCTCTTTTTCTATATAAGCAAGCCCATTTTCTTTAGAGAAGGGAGGACTCCGATTTTCACCCCGAAGGGCTGCCAAAATTTTCTGTGAGCTAGACTTAGCTCGAAATCATCCCTTCCCTCCTCATTTCTACACATTCTTCACACCAAGCCATGACGATCTCTTCATCAATGGAGCTTGGTGAGTGAAGAGGGCGACCCCATCATCTGGAGCATCAGAGGACGTCCACCACGCCAGGGAGTCGCCCCATACGGGGCTCCTTCTTTCCTCTTCCTTCTTCTTCTTCATTTCATGCATTTTTCTTATTTTTCTTAGATAGGACTCATTTCATTTTTCTTCCCACGTTTCCCACATACCTAAGGGGTTTAAAAACCACCCCCAGGTCCGTTCCCACCATGCTTCATCTCTTCTTTTCAGTTTTGAATGAATACTATGCTTAACAAGTTCTAATAGGGTTCTTTTCTTATTCTTCGTTGTTTTGGCAGGCATTCAAGCAAGATCTCACGAGGAGCTCTTGTCCTCTGGCCGACCGGAGGGCAGGAAGAAGGTCCTTCCACACTTCTCCCGCGCTGTAGAGAACGCGATCGAGGAAGGCGACGCGAAAACGAGTACGCGCCCCTATCGGGCGTCGCGACACCAAGCTCCATCGCGACGGGGTTCTCTGTCGCGACCTCAGGTCAGTAAGATGTTCTCTTTCCTTTTCCTAGACTAGTTAGCCCATGTTATTTCTATTGTTTGGAAACTATCTAGGTGGCGATCACATCCTTTTTTCCATGTCTTTACATTGAGCATATATTTGTGTGTATTTGGGGGCACACATCCCCGTGATTACAGGTGCCTTGGTGGTTCTGGTGGAGGTTCTCTCTTAGGACCAGCTTACGTGTTCTTCTGCAGTTCTGCTTGCTGCAATGTTTTCTCTGATGGCTCGCGTAGTTCGGTTGGTTGGGTTGTGCGTTCTGGTGAAGGTTCTTCCCAGGATCGCCCATTGTCGCTTCTGGTGGAGGTTCTTCCCAGGGGTGTTCTGTGTTTGTTCCGGGCCACCGTTGTGTTGCCCTTGTGGTTTGTGTTGTGTGCCGTTTGGTTGGGCTACGTTCTGGTGAGGTTCTCCCAGGATGGCTCTTGGCGCTTTTGGTGGAGGTTCTCCCCAAAGCTGCCCGGTGTTGTTTTGGTTGTCCCTGCTCTCTCTCTCTCAGTAGAGATGAGTCATCGTGTTCCCAGTTGGACTGTCCATGTTATAGTCTGCTTCGGCGTTGTCGGTCGAGGTGGTGTGCGCCTGGCCGTGCGTCTGGCCGCTATGTTGGCCAGCTTGTCTTGTTGTTCATTTCCGAGTTTCTCGGCTGCGTCGGTGGGACTTTGTGTGTATCCCCAGGGTTCGGATGGTTTGCTTGTTTCTCGTGCTCGGCATGCTCTCCGAGGCAGTGGTCGGTGAGTGCAGTGGGTGTTTGGCTGACTGTGCTTCTTGTGGAAGTGCCAATCTCGTGTTGTGGTTTGCCCCTCGCGTGTGGAAGAGACTCGTTGCGTGTCTCCTTCCCCTGCCTTCCGTTAGTTGCTCGGGGTGGTGATGTTCCGCTGTGGTGCTGTGTCGCCAGGGTGCGTATCGTGCGACCTTCGGGTGGAGTCATCTCCCCTTGAGCTATTTTTGGGTTGAGCTGGTTGCTCCCTTCGTGTTGTTGTTTCCTTGTGGCACCGTGGGTCGGTGGACCCATCTGTTGCCGGTTGCCGTTGTGATGGTTTCTTGCTGCCTGCCTGAACAATTTGGAGCATTGGGTCCCAGTTGGTTTAGCAAGAGGTAGTACCATTTTCTGTTGGGTTGTGGCGTGAGCTTTGCTCTCCTGTGCACCGATTTTCTAATTAGCTTGCTCATGCGCGCGATTGTTCCGATGTATGCTCGATTGTGCCTCGGAGTGTGCCTTGGAGGCTTTTCGTGTCGTTGTTTTGGTGTTTGGCCTCTCCATCAGTGGTGATAGAGGTGGTGCTTCTTGCCCTTCTGCGCCAGGGAGTTGCTGTCGCTCCCTGTGTGTAACGTCACGTGCTTTTCGGATCCATGCGGATCGTGTGTGTTGTGGATGTGGCGGCCGTTGTGAGGCCAGTGTGAGTTGGTTGTGTGGAATGTGTGGTTTGGATGTGTGGTTTGTTTAGGTGAGGTGCAGGTTTGGTCCTGAAATGGAATAGGACCTGCTGCAGTTGAGTTAGAGTTGGCGGCCAAGTGTGGTCGTTGACTTGTTGGCGTCCAGGTAAGTGGCCGTTGACTGCATGAATTTAATGGCAATCTTGATGGACGTCTAGCCTTGGAGGTCTGATTGGCGACACTAGGGTTGACGCCAATCTATATGACCTGCAGAATATAGTCTACCCGAGAGCAGTCTCCTCAGCCTAATCCCCCTCTCCCTTGCCTGGATTTCATGCCTTTTGCTTTCCCAATGCTTACAATTGTTGTAAAAGAATAATTAAAGAAACATGGAACGTGTGGCGGTGACGAATCGCGCGAGGAAACGCCGGTGCGAGGCGTGATTCCCGTGGGAGCTCGTGGAGGGTTCGGCGTGGATTGGGAGATTTCGGGAGGTTTAAGCGTGTGCTGAGGTAAGGAATGACCCTTGTAATTTCTATAGGTTGTAAAAATATAGTTAGAAAACATGCATCTGCATGAAAAAGGCAATTTCGGGTAGCGGTATCCATGCGGGTATATGGGTGGTTTGAGTAATTTAGCGAACGAATCATGCTATTTTGTATTGTTTAGGATTCATGCATATCAGAGTTAGTGTTTCCTCATATTTTCTCGATGATTACGGGATCAAGTATGCCTGTAGAATCAGTTAGGGTTTCTGCAGGAACTGGAGTCGAGGAGCTTGGCGTCAACATCGTTGGACGCCAGGTTCTTCAGCTGGGAACTAGACGGCCAGATACCTTGCCATTTACATCCCATCGACGGCAGTCGATGTTGCCGTCAGCATGCTTTTGCTTTAAATATTGATATAATGAATATCTGTTGGTATTAAGCGGTGCAACGATAATCGTGGTGCCCCAGTGCCCGTGTTTTCTGGGACCAGCGTACTGAGTACGCCGTTGGTTGGTTCTTTACGTGTTTAAGTGGTGTTCACGTGTGGTGAACTACCAGTGCACGAGGTTTGTGCGAGACTTCACGTGGTTTGTGTGTGACGTGCACGTGGTTTTGTGTACGGGCAAGTAGTACGACGCCTACCGTGGTTACCTCTCCAGTTGGGTGCCCCAGGTTCTTTGTGAGCCAGGCTGTTAGCTCGGGGCTTTGTCCCAGTACTTGTGTTGTACCGTCGAGGTCTGTGTCATCTGACCTGGACACCCTCACTCCTGTGTTTGAGTTGTACGTCCGCTGAGGAAAGATGACAGTGGGACAGTGACACTTGTGTTTGTCTTTAGTCACTTGTAGCGCGCTCGTAGTTGGGGGTACGGACACCAGTAGTCGACACTGGTCCCCAGCTAGTCCTTTTCCAGTGCCTCACTCTAGCGAGCACGGGACAGGTCTCTGGAGGTGCCAGGCATGGGCCTGTGACCGTGTGGTCCGCAGGTGGTGGTGATTAGTTGGTCTCCACAGTTGCTTGACCTTTTCACGTGGAGCGGCAGCTGGACCTTTCGTCCGTGGCTGCGAGACTGAGAGGTAGACCTGTGTTAGCTTGTCCGAGTCAGTTTCTGGTGTCGCGAACCAGTTCACGTGGCTCGTGTTTGGCTGTCTCTACTTTAGCTTGTACACCTATACTGCTTTGCCGTTTAATTATTACAGTTGTTTACGTAGTCGGCAGACGGTGAGTACTTTTACAGCTTTCATATCCTGCTTAGCTGTTCTATAAATTGTTGGTACTGTTTACTGCCTTTGTACCTGTGGTTTTGGTTTGCTCGTTTTGGGGGAGTTCCCTACTGAGCCATGACTAGCGAGGCTCACTCCTACCCCCACAGGTGAGAGTGAGGAGGACGTTTCACGACCGTCGTCCAGTTCAGAGCCGCGCCGTAGCGGTGCAGGGTTGGTACCTCCAGCTGTGTAGTAGCAGCTCCAGCAGTGTAGTGTAGTCAGTTGTTTATTTTCTTCAATTGTACCTCGGGGTATGCCCCAGGCTCTTGTACTTCTTTTTAGTTTTTGTGGAAATATGGCTATGTAACTTGTGAAATATATATTAAATGTGGTGTGTTCCTTTGTGTTTACACGGACTGTGGTTTGGTATCCCTTGCGAGGCTTCGGCCCGTTCGCAAGAGGCGGACTCGGATCAAGTACGTTATTGGTTTAACGGGCTTGGCTGAGGCGTTCCGTCACACTGTGCGGCAGAGTTGGTGTTCCGTATTTTGTGAGCTTCTTGGAGCGGGCGTTCTTGTCGCGCTCTTATTGTAGTTGTCGATTTTCCATGTGCTTCTATTGTGGGTCTCTGGTGGAGAGTCCCCTTCGGTGGGCCCTGTGTTGTCTTGGGCCGGTGGTGCAGTCGTGTGTGCTGCACTTTAAGCATTTTCACGATGCTTTGTGTGTTTTGTGCCTCAAGGGCTGGGTCCGATGTGGCCTATTGTGCCCTTTTAGGTTTGCAGTTCTTTGTGTGTGGCTTTCGGCAGGTCTCTTGTGGAGAGTCGTTCCCATTAGCCGTGGTGTTGTTTCGGCCGCTGGTGCACCTGTGTTGCACCTTGCTGAGTTTTAGTGCTTGTGGTGGCACAGTGTGCTTGTGCTCTAGCGTTCCGGTTTTGTGCCGTCTGGAGCCTTGGTGCATTGTGTTGTACCTTGGGTGGCTCTTGGTGCTTGTGATAGCACCGTGTGTCTTGATCATGAGCTTCATGCGTCGTTTCACGAATTTGCTTGGTGTCAGAGGCGTTGAGCTTTCTGCCCCTAGGACACTTTGTGTTGGCCCGTGCCTTGTGGTTGTACCGATACCACTATGGGGTGGCTGCTTTGCCTTGTCTAGATAGCCCTATCGGTGGTACACCAGGCTCTGGTCGTGGCCAGTGTCCCGATTTTCCCCCTCGCTTGCAGAGCGAGTGTGTGCGATTGTGGTACCCTGCTTCGGTCTGGGTCTCTCTGAGGTCGACATGTTGCCCTTGACCTCTGCGGTTGTTTTGCTTCTCGTGTGGTTGTGCGTGGCGTTGGTGAGTCTGGAAGTCGATGGCGGAGTCTCCTGTCGGTTCGTTCGGTGACAGTGAGGTCTATCGGCTTGCTAGTACTCGACCATGTGGTTTGTCGACGTTGTGAGGTGCTCGGTTTTGGCTTAACCTCAGACGTCTTCCGTGCTTCTGTCGCGGTGTGCCACGTTGTGGAGCATGTGACTCCCAGTTTTTGTGGCTCCGCGTGCGTTTGGTGTCCTTGTCCGACCACGAGGAAGGTCTGGGTGAGACCTAATGGTGACAACGGATGCCGTTTCCGCGTGTTGAGGGTTCTCCGCGTGTGTTTGCTGTCCCTATTGGACCACTAGAAAGGTCTGAGTGAGGCCTAGTGGTGGCAGTGAACGTTGTTCCGTGTGTTGAGGATTCTCCGCGAGCGTGTTGTTACTCTGGCTCTCATCACTCGCGTGGATTTTCGGTTGGGCTGGTGACTGGTGCTAGCTGCTGCTAGTAGCGTGAGGCCGTTCCCCTGAGACGTGTGGTTGGTTCTCAGGCATTTCTCGTGTTGCTGTCAGCAACTGTGTACTCTGTCGGGTTTTGCCGGCGATAGAGTGGGTTGCTGATTAGTTGGTCCTAACAGCGAGGTCTGCTGGTGGCTGCAGCCATGTAGTTTTCGACTGGCGTTCCCTACTGTTCGGACTAGTTTTGGCGTCGCTCGGCACCTGTGGGGTTGTCGTTCCGTCTGGACACCCCACGTGTGGCTGGGGTGAGCCGTTGGTTTCTCAGCTTGTTGCTCTAGGTGTGTTGGAGCGTGTTGTGAGCCGTTCAGTTTTTAGTTGTGTGGTCCCCGTGTGTTGGGAGCCCGTTGTGTGAACTGTTAGTTTTCTGGCTTCGCGTGCTTCGCACATATTTGGCGGTGTGGTTGTGGCCACGGTGAGGTCATGGTGGGACTTAGTGGCTCTTCACACCCACGCTTCGTATGTTCCGCGCGTGTTTGGCTGTGGGGTTGTTGCCACGAGGAAGTCGTGTTGATACTTAGTGTCTTCCTCCCGCTGGTCTTACGTTTGCCCCCTGTGTTCCATTTCGTGCCTCGGGATCTTTTGGGCTTGCCCCAATTTTGAGGACAAAATTGTCATAAGGGGGGTGGGATGTAAGACCCGGCTTCCCGGCATTCCTTCCAGTGTCTTGGATGACTCGTGTCGCATCGTGGGTGCCCGACGCGACAGTCATCTGGGTCGCGACGAGGAGATGCGTCGCGTTCTGGTCGCGCCTTGGTTGCCTGTCACGTTTTGGTCACGACCGGCCAATGAGTCGCGACTGCTTTATGTCTTGTCGGTCGTCTGACGCCTGTCAGAGTGGTAGTGTGTCAGTACGGCGGTCGGGTCGTCACGGCGTCCGTGGTGGGCGCGTTCTGGTCGCGGTCTGTTGACCCGTCGCATTAAGGTTCGTAACGCGATGGGGCGGGCTGTCACGTTCTGGGTGCCGGGGGCTTAAGGCGCAGGCCGGCTACCCCTTCCCCCTCTCTCTCCTCTTCTTCCCTTTCCCCTCTTCTCTGGCGGTGGGGAGCTCCGCTCCAACGATCAGAGCGTGGTGGCACCGCGGGCTTGTGTCGGCATCGTGGCGCGTGCGTGGAGCGAGGAGGAGGTGGCCAACTGATGTGAAGGGCCCCTCGTGGGTTCGTTCTTCATGAAAGGTAGGGATTTCTTGTGCCCTCTCCCATCCGGGTGGATCGGGAGCCCTCGGGGTTTTATAGATAGCTTTACTGCTTTCCCCATGCTCCCCTCCCCCGTGTGTGCATGCGAGTGGTTCGTGGGCGACCCCGGGATTGAGGATCCCGTTGGTCTGCCTCCCTGCTGGTGTCGCAACCGCACGGTTCGTCACGACATCAGTAGAGGCGTCGCCTCAGTCGGGCGCGACCTAGTTTCCTGTCGCGACAGGGTGGTAGTCGCGACGCGCTGCCCCGTCGCATCAGGGTTCATGTCGCGGTGCCCTTCCCCATTGTGATGGTATCACGATGGCCTGTGGGGGCGCGACAGTGCCTGTAGGTGCCTTGGGTGTTTCCGTGGCCCGGTTGTGTGTCGGCGTGTGCCCTAGGGCAGGCTGTGCCCTCAGGACCTTCTGGTAGGGAATGCGGCTGGTTGCCTCCCTGCGTTCAGTGGCCGAAGGTGACACCTTCATGGCTGTGTCCTGGCAATGGTGCCAGGAGGGTCACGTCTGTCTAACAATCGATTGACTGCAGTCAATCTATTGTTAACAGAGCGACGGGCTTTCTGTACTTCTGGTAGTGCTCCGAGGTTTTGGCTCGCTCATGCGTGTTTGCTTGGCTCCCGTGGGCGTCGTTGGTCTGGCCTTGGGTAGACCCATGCTTCTGGTGGTTCCCGCTTCGGTGTTCTCTCGGTTCTGAGGTCCCATTCTTGGGTGCCAGCCCGTGATGGCATCGGTGTGTGTAGCTTCCCGACCTGGCGGTGTGTCCAGGGCCCGGGGCGGTTCTACTTGTGAGCCCTCGACCTTGTAGAGGTCTGAGGTGGTCGTGCTTACGGTGAGACGTCATTCTCACTTGGTTGTTCCATGGTCTCGGCAGGTGTGCTGAGCACTGCTTCCGCTTTGTGCCTGACTCCGTTGGTTTCTGCGGTAGTCGTGTGTGTGCCACGACCTTAGTTGGTGGTCGTGGCGTTGTACTGTTCTCTTCCGCTGCTTAGTAGTACCATGCTGTAGGTGTTCCTCGCTTTACAGCTTTCTAGTGTAGTTTCCTATTTTCGGAGTTCCTGCTGCTCTGGCCAGTAAGGGACTGATAATCCCTACTGGGCCTTGTTTGTGAGGCTCACCCCCTACTTCTTTCAGCTAGGGGCTCGTCGTCGCGTGAGCTCGGTGTCGGACGGGTTGCAGAGGCGGCTGTGGCGCCGTGTGTTGTCAGCAGCAGTGAGAGTGAGCGTTGTGAGCTCTTGTAGCCTGAGTGAGCTGAGAGCTGTGTTTTGCAAGTCCTCAGGGTATGACCCTTAAGGACTGCACCTTTCTTCTTGTACCTGTGCTTTTGCTTGGGACGCGTTGTACAACCCTTTTATATAATGTACAGATTATTATAGTTATTTGAACTCAGTACATATCTCACTAGACTTTTTCATATGACCCTTCCGGGTCTTCGGATCCGTGGGTGGTGGCACGACCCTCGGGGTCCCCGGCGAGGGGTCCGAGAGGTCGGGTCGTTACAATGTTGACTTAGGCATCGGAGAGTTCCCCCCGAATTTTCAATCGGCCCCCCCTGATCCCTTCTGGGTCTTGCAGGTCCTCGTCCGCACCGGCGACCATCTCTTCCCTCTTTCCTTGGTGGAAGCCCATTCAGTCCAGGCCCGAACAGGGAAACTCGTCCACATTTTTGGCGCCGTCTGTGGGAACGACAACTGCTATGGCTCGCGGACGAACCTCTCATCAGAACCCTAAAGCAGGGCAACAAGGTCCCGCCAGTCGCACGCCGACTCGCGCAACCAATCCCCGCCGACCGACGACAACGCCACCCCCGCTGGAGCGACCGATAATGGTTTTATTGCCGGAGTCCCAGCAACAACCCAAGAAGTAGCAGAGCTACAGGGGTTGGTACAACAGCTTGTGGGGGTCTGTCAAGGACTCTAGGATCAACTGGCTAGGCAGCCAGCCCCGACAATCCCCCCGCCACCAGAACAGCAGGTGGAGTCGTCACGACGGCGACCCCTTCCCCATCGGCTCAGCAGAGCAGCGCGAAGAATCAGCCCGGAGCTCGCGGAGAGCTCTATCGGTCCGCCGAATGCCGGAGCGGCAAGACGACTCTCCCCACCGGTCCCCTATAGCTCCTCCTTGTCCTCCGCGCTCCATCGTCGACGCCAACTCCCATGGGTCTAAGTGCGAAGGCTCTGTGCACTCCGACCAGGAGTTAGCCAGACGTCTCCACCGTGTCATCGACCTCGAACGCCGTAGGGACGCAATGGTCCAGAGGGCAGAGGGCAAGGCTCTGGGGGATGACGACTTGGACTTCCGCTCCCCATTCACTACTAAGATCCTGGAGGCCCGGGTCTCCTCGAAGCTGCCCCTGCCTACCATCACGCCCTACAACGGCGCCTCCGACCTGGCGGATCACATCCACGGGTTCGAGTCGCACATGATGTTCCACGGAGCATCAGACACGGCCAAATGCCGGGCCTTCACGGCCACGTTGAAAGAAACCGTGAGGGCTTTGTTTGAAACCCTTCCTGCGGGTTCCATCTCATCCTTCCACCAGTTGAAGAAGTCCTTCTGCGACAAATTAATTTCTGGGCAGAAGATCGCAGCCGCGCATAACGACCTCTCTTTTGTCTATTCGGCAAAAGAAAGGCGAAGTGCTCTGGGACTACATCAAGCGGTTCCAGACCGAGGCGCTTCGCATCCCATGCCTGGACGTCCCATTAGCTACCAATGCCCTCATTCAAGGCACTCATGATGGCTTCCTCCAGAGGACGCTTGGAGTGCAACAGCCCTCCATCCTGGCCGAGCTCCTCTCCACCGCCCAGCACCACGCTGTGTGTGAGGAGAGCATGGCAGCCAGTCGAGCAGAGCAGGGTGAACCGGCGGATAAGAAGAGGCCTTCCAAAAATGGTTCTGACCGAGAACGGAAGAAAGACCGGCGCAATGGGAACTCACGGTGCCGACCACGCCCCTTCACCGGCTACACCCCTCTCACCGTGGCCCCCGAACAGATCCTGGCCAAAATCCGGGATGAGCAGTATGTTTGGTGGCCGCCTAGGATGCGCTCTTATCCCCGCAAGCGCAACCTAGACAAATATTGTCGCTTCCACCGTGACCACAACCATGACACCTCAGAGTGCCGCCAGCTTAAGCACGAGATCGAGTCCTTGATCAAGCGCGGATATTTGGGTGCTATGTTCTTCGAAATGAAGACCACCCAAGACGCCGAGAACAGACCCCCGTACAGCCCATCAACAACGAGCCAAATGGGTAGGAGATCAATGTGATGGCAGGAGGTTTCGGCGCAGGCGGGGAGAGTAGCCAGAGCCGGCACGATTACGTCCGGAAGGTGCATCAGGTCGAACGGCCCCCGCCGCCACGACCGAGCCTTTATCCCAGTCCAACATGTGCCCATTCTGAGGGCGCTATCACATTCTCGGACAATGATCTTGTAGGAGTTACGACTCCGCACACCGATGCGCTGGTCGTTGCGGCCACCATCAATCATTGTACTGTGCGTCGCATCCTGGTTGATAATGGAAGCGCCTCGGACGTGTTGGCTTACGACTGTTTTCTCATGATGGGCTTGAAAGCCGACCAGCTCACCCCAGTAGAGTCGCCTTTGTTCGGCTTCTCTAGGGTCTCGGTGCATCCCATGGGACGGATTAATCTTCCAATCACCCTAGGGACAATGCCAAGAATTATAACCAAAATAGTCGATTTTCTGGTGATCAGGGGCATGCCAGGCTACAACGCCATCCTTGGCAGGGGCCTGATTGGCTGCATCCGAGCCGTACCCTCTTCCTTGCACCAGAAGATGAAGTTCCCCACTCTGCATGGCATCGGGGAGGTACTTGGCAGTCAACGCGAGTCGCGGCGTTGCTATGTTCTCCTCTTGCGAGACAAGCAGCCCGTTTCCGACCCGGAAGTACTGCCCACGCCGACCAGCGAGCCCTCCACCAGTCGAGGGTCTCCCACCGAGGATCTTCTATCAGTACAGGTGGACGATGACCCTGAGCACGTTCTCTACATTGTCATACTCCTGACAGAGGCTGAATAGCAATGCTATAAGGCCTTCTTGCTTTCCAACTTGGACGTATTTGCGTGGTCGGACGACGAGCTTCCTGGCATCCCTCCTGAGGTCATGACTCATCATCTTAACTTGGATCCGAGGGTGCCTCCTGTCCAGCAGAGGCGGTGACTGGTAAACTGAGAATGGCAGACCGTGATCCACGATCATGTCGTCACAAGCCGAGCAATTGGGCTCCTCCGGGAAGCCCAATACTCGAGATGGATTTCCAACGTGGTCCTCGTACGCAAAGCCAATGGCAAATGGCGTGTGTGCGTGGATTACAAGGATCTCAACAAAGCGACGCCTAAAGACAACTTCCCGCTATCGCGCATCGACCAACTGGTGGACTCCACCTCCGGGCACGAGCTTCTCAGCTTCCTGGATGCGTACTCTGGTTACCACCAGATCCACATGCATCCCCCGAACCAGGACGACACAATGTTTGTCACTGACCTTGGCCTTTATTGTTTCACCAGAATGCCGTTTGGTCTGAAAAACGCTGGTGCAACGTACCAACGACTGGTCAACAAGATGTTTGAGCAGTAGATTGGGTGCAACATGGAGGTCTACGTCGATGATATGCTGGTCAAGACGCTCCTGAGCGCCGACCACATTGCTGACCTCATAGAAACCTTCGTGACCCTGCAAAGGTACAATATGAAACTCAACCCAGCGAAGTGTGCGTTCGGAGTCTGTTCGGGGAAATTCCTCGATTTCCTCGTTTCCAATCAAGGAATAGAGGCTAACCCCGAAAAAATCCGAGCCATACTGGAGATGACCAGTCCCAAGACCGTGTGCGATGTCCAGCGGCTCACTGGACGCCTTGCAGCACTCAATCGTTTTATGTCCCGAGCAGCGGAACGAAGCTTCAAGTTCTTCAAATTGCTGTGAGCCCCCAAAGGTGCCTCACCGCAAGGGGGGAAAGTACGGTGGACCAAGGACTGCAAAGCGGCCTTCAACGAACTAAAGGCATACCTTTCTGCCCCACCTATTCTCTCGAAGCCCGTGCTCGGAGAACCACTGTTCGTGTACCTTTCAGTCACCGAACACTCCATCAGCACGGTCCTGATCAGAGAAGAGGCAACGACGCAACATCCTATTTATTACATAAGCAGGGTGCTCCAAGAAGCTGTGAGAAGATACCCTCGAGCAGAGAAGCTCGCTCTGGCGCTCGTCACGACTGCTCGGAAGCTCAGGCCTTACTTTCAGGCCCATCCAATCACAGTGTTATCCGATCAGCCACTGAAGCTCATTCTACAACGTCCAGAGGCTTTCGAAAGGCTCATCAAATGGGCCGTCGAGCTCAGAGAATTCGACATCAGCTACCGTCCAAGGACAGCTATCAAGACACAAGCGCTAGTGAACTTTGTGGCGGAATGCACCCTTCCGACCGAAAAGGACCCTCCATTGGCGACGAGCCCTCATGGGAACTCTACATCGATGGATCCTCCTATGTCACAGGAAGTGGAGCAGGGCTGGTTCTTACCTCCCTTGAAGGTTTAGAATTTCAGTACACCCTTAGGTTTCGCTTCGCTGCCTCCAACAATGCGGCAGAGTACGAAGCACTCCTGTCCGGGATCCGCATGGCAAGGCACCTCGGAGCACTTTGGCTACGGGCCTTCAGCGACTCCCAACTGGTCGCCAGCCAGGTGAACAGACAGTTCGAAGCTAGGGAGCCCCACATGGCACAGTACCTCCAACAGGTCAAGCGCCAGACAGAGGACCTTCTCTACTTCGAAGTCATGCATGTCCCACGAGAGCAGAAAGCCCAGGCTGATGCACTCACCAGACTAGCGTCTTCGGGCAACGTCACCACTTCTCGCTCAGTGTTCATAGAAGAGCTCGCCTCACCGAGCACCAAAGTAGATGTAGCGGTCATCGAGACTGACCAACCAGCTCCAAGCTGGAAGGACCCACTTCTGGCCTATCTGCTTCGAGGAGAACTCCCTCTTGACCAAGCGGAAGCTCGCAAGATCAAGCTGCGCTACCAGAGGTTCACCATCATTGAAAGCCAATTGTATCGGTGCTCCCTCTCAAGACCTCTCTTGTGGTGTCTTAGCCCCACTGAGGCGACACTGGCCATCGAGGAGGTCTATGAGGGTCTGTGCGGGAGCCACTTGGGGGGCAGGACACTGGTGCGCAGCATCCTCCGAGTAGGTTTCTAGTGGCCTTTGTTGCAAAAAGATTGCATGTCCTACGCGAAGAAATGCCATGAGTGTCAGAGGTTTGGGCAGCTTATCCGTCAGCCCGCCGAACAGCTTCACACTATGTTCGAACCATGTCCTTTCGCTTGCTGGGGGATCGATATAATGGGACCATTCCCAGAGGCTCAAGGTCGGAAAAAATTTCTACTCGTCGCCATTGACTACTTCACCAAGTGGATCGAGGCAGAGCCTGTCGCCGCGATCACTGACCAGGCAGCTTGGAAGTTCGTCTGGAAGAACATCCTCTACCAGTTTGGTATCCCAGATGTTTTCACCACTGACAACGGGAAATAGTTTGACAGTGCGTTCTTCAAGCAGAAGTGTAGCAACTTGGAAAATTTAATACTTAAAAATTCGAAATAATAATTTCTTTAAATAAAAAATAATAGGAACATGCGTACCATTATCATATGTACAAGAATACATCGGAAAATTTCTTAAAAATTATAAATCAATCCCAGACATTATTCCTAAGTGTTCCACGAAGAAATTCGTGCAACAATAAATCCGATTGGCCAAGCGTGTGTCACAACGTAACTAATTATCCAAATTAGGAAACTAAGCCGGAAAACTAATAACACGAAAATATATCGGGCTCATAAATTAAATGAGCAGGTCCGAGAGACTTCCAACATCATGAAATGATTATCCATTATTTGGATTGGACTATAGACCTCTCATAGTCCATGAATAAAATCAAGTTAGAAAATAATAAAATCCGTACTCTATTATTCCCTAATTAAAAAGGGAAATCCCATAAGATAATTCAATAAATAATGGGTTTTAATAATGGACCATATAAATTTATTGGGCCAAAATAGAGATTTTTAAAAGAAGAATAATAGGAAAATACCCTAAATTCGTAACTAAATTATTACTTAAATAGAAAAGGGGTATTTAAAGCATTAATAGGAAGTTTGAGTTGTAATTGGATTCCTAAACCTACCCTAATGGGTTGGCCACGAATTTAGCTCCCATCCTAACTCAAATAGGAATGGGAAGCTTGGAAGGAGGTTAGAAAGAGAAAATCGGAATTTAATAGGAGTTAGAGTCCTATTAGGAAATAGAAAGAGGAGAAGCTTAAATACTCTCCTAAAACCCTCATGGCTGGCCCTAGCTCGTGCCAAGGGATTCCTGGACCAGGAGGAGAGGCCAAGGAGGAGGAGATTTCGTGGGGAGAAGAACTTTTCAAGCTCTCAACCCCGTTCTTCAAGTTCTAGCCCTAGAAGAGGAAATCGAGTCAAGGTAGGCATTCTCACAAGAAAAAATCCTAATATTTCGTCTGTAGATTGTTCCATGCATCAGGTACAAAACTCTAAAATTTCATAATTTTCCATCGAGCCAATATTTTCTTCTTAAATTTTGAAGTTCTGCAACTCTCTTGACCCTGAACCCTCTTCATAAATCTTGTTCTCCATGATTACTAAATCCCATGCCTTGAAATTTTTATGGGAGATACTGATGATCATAGGGAACTTTTGCCCCTAAAAGCCCTAATTTTATCAAGCATGTTTGCTCAAATTAAATCAATCTTGCTCTCTATATCATGTTCTGTGTTACTCGTTCTTGTTCGTTCTCAAACCATATTCTAACCATGCTCTCTCTCGAATTCCTATTTACTGGAAGTACTCTCACATGTCTAGTTTCATTTGCTACTGATTTCGTGAATTTTCATCATGTATATACTTAGTTATGATTTTCTAAACGACCCTATATCCAAATTTGAATGTTCTGGTCCGCAATCCAATGTCTGGTCTGACTCCTGTCAGAGTCAGGCGCAGACCACCAGATCGCGACTGCTCGATATGTCGCCTTCTGGGGTCTGATTGCGACAGCCTACCCGCCGCGACCAAGAAGGCGACAGGTAAGCAGTCGCGATCTCTGTGCTCGTCCTGTCGCGATCCTTTTCCGCCCCTGTCGCGTTCTGGTCGCCTGAGCAGACAGCCCTGTCGCCTTCTGTGTAAACCCTTGTCGCTACCTGCCCTACCCCTGTCGCAATCCTTACTGGCCTATGTCGCCTTCACAGGCTTTTGCATGAAAACCCATAAAACTTATTTCTTTCACTTTCTAGAATATTCTTACGCCTTTTTAACAGTCATACACGCAGTAAAATACCTGTTGTAAATTGGAGCTATATTGAATACTTTAAAATACATATTCACGACTTCTTTTCTATCTATGATTTCTCTTACACATTCACACACATGAACCATCCATATATGACTGAATCTGGCATAAAATCTCGTAATGTATCTGGGAATTTATTGCAATAAAGTATATTAATTGCCCTATTTTAAAGGACTTGTATTCGTTCCTGCGTTGTTTATATACCGATATCGACGCTCCACTGTTCTAGAATTCCTCTAGACGTCGAGCACCTGTTTTTATACACACTTTACTTGGCTTGTGGTGAACTCTCCGTCGGATATTCCTTTCGCCGGACTAGTGAACCCTTGCACAAGGCCTCCGTAAGTCTCCTCTGATCATGGATTCCCACATGGTCGACGAGCCGGTTGTACCCTAACACCCTTACACCTTTAGGTATCGATATGATCCAAACGGCTATTAGAAGTTCGCTCTTACCTTGAATCACGTCGGACCTCTAGACTTGTGCATAACATGGCCAGCAGGAAGATCGTGAATTCCACCTGACTGCCAATACGACGTGCGCGTGTTGTGCAACTATTACTATCGCCTGTTTACTCGTTGTTTTACGTTATGTACCCTTAGCTCTCATCTATCCTCTACTCGCTCGTCTACTCACGTTCACTCTACTATCTCATCTATTCATCTAGTGTTCTTATCTATTTCTTGGTACTCTCAAATTGGCCATTAATTGATTGTCTGAAGATAAACAATATAACCAATGCCAGCGCAATAGGGCCCGATCAGGTCCTGGGGGGAGCGCCCGAAAGTGCCATTTGCCCGCGGAGTTAAATGATCAGGATGTCGGCATTACATCCAAGTGCCATAATATCAAGATTAATCTAAGACAATCAACACAAAGTGCTATATTCTCTCGTTGTCTTTTGACAAACAAGTGTTATACTCTCTCGGTCTATCTTCGGATAACCAAAGTGCAATTACTATCTCGATTGACAAGAAAGTTAATCAAAAGTGCTATACTATTCGATTGATAAGAAAATCAATCAAAGTGCAATTTACTCTCTATATGGCCAACTACTTTCTCTCTCCTGCTATACATGTTGCTTGATATTGCTTGACGTTGACGCTATGTGCCATCGTGTTGTTGTGTTGCTTCCTTTCGTGACTCGATCTTATTCATTGTACTATACTTGATTCATCTGCTATTTGAACCATGTTACTTGTGCTCTTACTTTCTCGACTTTACATGACTCGCTCTATCTTTAGTTACTCTGCCATTTAATGCACTAATTATTTAAAGCCTGCTTGAGCCTGAGATTTAAGTCCTACTGGGCGTCATCGCTCACCCTTCGTTATTTGCTATTGTGTCTCAGGTAAGTCAGACGATGATGTTATACGCACCAATGGGACAGGACCAGAGTGATGAGCGACCTAGAGTCAACTCATGAAGTTACCCTAGTACAAAGAAGTCTAGTAGTTATTGCTTTGGATTTCCTTTCAATGTAATGATGTCATTGAGCCCTATGTATTGGCTCCGAATTAGTGGTTGTAATAGTCTTAGTGATTTTATAATGAAATCAAGAGTTATTTCAATTATTGTTCATTAGATGCTCTGATGTTTGCGAAAGTATGCGCAATTGTCGTTACCATACTCGTTGTTCGCGTCTCCCTCTGATTTATTCCGCTGCTAAATTGGAGGGGCGTGACAAGAAGTGTTTGGAGCTCAGCATCTACAACCACTTCACTTCAGTCGCACATCCCCAAGCAAACGGTTTGGTCAAAAATGCCAACTGAACACTGCTCCATGGGATACACACAAGGGTGGAGGCCGCTGGAAGTTCGTGGATCGAAGAGCTTCCCAATGTGCTTTGGTGCCACCGAACAACTGCTGGGGTTGCCACCGGGGAAGCTCCCTTCCATCTGGCCTACGGTACAAAAGTTGTTGTGCCTCTGGAGGTTGCTCTCCCCACAATCCGAACAACTCACTTCGATGAAGTAGCCAACAACCACGCGCTAAGGGAGAACCTGGACATGCTCAGCAAATGCCAAAACGACGCCAACAACAAGCTAGTCTCCTATCAACAACGGCTCACACAGTACTACAACTCGTGAGTACAGGAGCGATGCTTCTTCGAAGGTGACCTTGTCCTATGCCGTTGCTCAGCATCGGATCCCTAAAGAGCAACCGGTAAACTCGTCCCAAGATGGGAAGGACCATACAAGGTCACTCAGGTTATTGGTAAAGGCTCCTATAAGCTAGACACCCTTAGCGGCAAGACTATACCCAGAACCTGGCATGTATCTAATTTAAAGGCTTACTATCTATAAAAAACCTGGTGTTCGGCATCCTACCTCTCTTTTTCCTATTCTATCGGTTCGAGCAGCGGACATTCGGTACCACCCCCAGCCAAGAGCTTGTCAGCTCGAAAGGTTCGCATGGTACCTGTCCAAATACAGAGGTATTCGGTACAACCCCTGACTAAGAGCTATTCAGCTCAAAAAGTCTATGCGGTACCCACGAGCCTCTAAAACACCGACGAATTCTGATTCGAACAGAACGATACAAGGAGAAAGATTGAGAAAAGGAGCATTTCATTTCCATTTAAGATGTACAAAACCTTCTCAGGGCGGTAGCGAAAGAGGGGGATACAGGGTTCAGGGGGCCTGCTCGAAGGGGTCTACCTCTTCGTCCCCGGACGACATCCATCCCGCTTGGAAGCTCGCGAAATGAACCCCGTCCAGGTGTAGGTCTTGGGTCCGTCGTCGGTATTCCTAGAGGGCAGCTTCAAAAGCCTCACGAGCATACTCGTCAGTAGCCAGCCTCCACCCTCGGTCTTCACCAACTTCGAGCCCCAACTTGTAACAAGACGCACCATATTGTTCCAGATCTTTCCGAAACTCTGGCCCAGCCTTGTACTCGGCAACCCCACGAGCTTCGGCCTCACAGAGGACCCCTGAAAGGGCAGTCTTCCCCACCATGGCTATCTTCAGTTCCAACTTGGAGGCTTTGAGCGCTGTCCGAAGGTGGTTGTTCTCCTTCTGCAGCTCAGCTTCCCGTTGACGATGGCGCTCCTCGCACTCGGTCGAGAACGCGATCTTGACATCCCATATGTGTCGAAGATCTTTCTCCCGGGACGCCAGCCTCTGAAGTGTCTCCACCGATCGTGTAATGCTGCCAACCAATTCATCAACGTCAAGGACGACGTCATCACTCGAACGGCTTTCCCTCCGAACCTCCTCCTCGGACTGCTCTGGAGTCCTCTCTGGGCTCAGGCTCTGGCACCGTGTGAGCACCTCGAGCTGAGAAGCAGTTGGGCAGGGAGGTAGGTTCCTCGGGGACTTCTTGGAAGCGCCCCAATGCCGCCTCCAATCCACCTCTGTGGGCCGGACGGGGGACCTCACCTTTAGCACCCTAGATAGGGGTGCCCGGTCCTCCTCGGACCCAACTCCAGCCTCGGCTGCGATGGCAGTCTGCTCAGAGGGGAGGTTCGCCTCAACCACTTGGCCAGTGGCCCCTCCTGCGGCTGCCTCCTCCGAGCCTCCAACGCCACTGAAGGGCACCCTTTATGAAGGCCCTGTACTTTCGATTGCCTCCAGCTGCTTGGCGACGGGCACACAAAAGTCCCTCTATGACTGGCCCTCCGCTACAACTCCGGTCAATGTCAGAAGCTCCACCACTCCTTCTTTGACGGCCTCCACAGTCGTCATCTCAGGGGCCGCATCGGGCGTGGGCCCCTACTCAGAGGTTGCCTCCTCACCCGCTGCCACAGTGCCAGATGCCACCACCGCGTCCGCCTCCTCCTCGCGGCCCCCGACGGAGCATAGGGGCTCCAGCACCCCGACCTGCTCCTCGGTGGAGCCTCCTTTTGACGGGTCGATGACAACGACCACATTCTCACCATCGAGGCCCATTTCCGAGATCATGCCCTCCACCGTCAGAGGCCCGGTCTCGGTTGTGCCTATGGGTATCTCTTGTTCAGCCGCCTTTACCAGCTTCCTCATCTTGCGAAGTTGGATCTAGGGGGCAGCGTCTTCTTCTTGCTCGACCTCTTCCTCGGCTCCCTGCACGGCCGTCGCTGCCGTCATAGATGCAGACTCTCTCCGAAGACTTATCTTCAGAAGCCGCTTCTCTACGAGGCGTCCGCTTGCAGGTTGTCCCGCTCCGGGTGCGGCTGAGGGTGAACCCTTGCCCAGATATGTCACGTATGAGGTGACAGGTATCTGTTCGGCGTAAAGGGCCATATCCTCCTGGTCCCGACCGGCGGCCAGCTCGTTGACGTCTGCACAGGAGAAAAAGGGGTCAGGAAATAGTCATCCTAACCAGACAGAGGGGCGAAGACGAGGCAAGGCGCTCACCCCATGCTTGGCTATGCCCATACTTGACGAGTTGGAACTCCATCAAGTAGCCTTCCGCATGCTCTGCCAGCACTGTATTCAAGCTCGCAGAGGCCCTCGCCTCCTCTCGAACCAAGAGGGGCACGTAATCCTTCTTCAGGGGGTCGTGGATCCGAGTTGGGAACCCCACTCTGGTGCTCCTGCCCCTTGGCGGCAGACAACGAAGAAGACCCGATGCGTTAACCCTTGTTGTTCGAGTGCTTCGCTGAGAAGTGGATCTGCATCTTGTTCGCATGGTGCTTGTTGTAGTACACACTATAACAAGACTGCGACGAGGACGCAAGGCTGAAGTGTCCTCGGAAGATGTCCGCCGTAGGCACCACATCCCGCAGCTTGCAGAGGATGCAGAAGACGTAGATCATCCTCCACGAGTTGGGCGTCAACTATATGGGGGCGATCTTCCACGCCTTCAAAATGCCTTTAGCTACTTTCGACAACGACAGCTACAATCCGGCCTCTAAGAGGTCCAGGGAGAGGGCAAAACAGCTCGACTTATCCATCAGGTACAACTCCTCCTCCTTGGCAAGGATGATATCGTATTCCTCACCGATGCGGAAGCACTCGCGGAGACCTTCGAAGTATCTGTACTTCGGCCCCTTTGTCGCCCCCGATGCCGCTCCACTTGCTCCGGCAGCAGCAACCTTGTTGCCCCTTCTCTGCGACATCTTACCTCACGAACAGAGAGAAAATAGAAGATGCGAGAGACGAAGAAGCAAGGAGAAGATGATGTGCAGCAGTGAAGGAGAGGTTTCTTCTGAAGAAAGGAAAGCATGGGCTCCCGCCTTCTCCCCTCCTCTTCTTTATAAGGAAGGGAGGCGCGAAATTCAAAGGAAAAAATGGCAGCCATTCCACCCCAGCGGGCCATTTAAATAGGTCGTCACATGCTCACCACGCGACACATCACCTCCACCATCATGAAACTCCGTCCCCAAGGAGAGCTTGAACAACATCATCCGAAGGCCGTGCTCACCGTCGTGGTTGGGATCGCATTTAATGAGAGGGTGACATCGTGCAGACGCCTCCCCTCTCAAGTGCCCCGGAACCCGATCACACTTGAGAGGGTGGGGGGCAAGTGTGGAGGCTATTTCTAGCCTCCTAGGCCCGTAGGCCCATTATGGCCCATCAAGGCACCTAGGCTCTTGCCATCAAGCCACGCGTCCTCAGGAGTATACGAAAGGCTTTCTGAACACGCTTCGACCATCAGGCGTCTAGGGGCCCCCAGCGTGGTCTTCGGACAAGGCACGGCCTGCTAGACAGGCCACTAGCCCCCTGTTCGAGTTTTCACCTCTTTACTGGTAAAGCCTCCAAGCACCGGGCACCGTGCAGCCTAGTCATCGCCGAGCAGGCCCCTACGCGGTCCTTCGCCATCCAACGACAGTTATTATAATAGCGCAACACACGTTTCAAGATAAAGGGTATTGGCCACGGAAGATCCCAACGGGCGCCTCAAGCAAGTTGCTTCCCGCCTGGGGACTCCAACCGTCGCATCCCTTCAGTCATCATTAAGGGAGATGGTGTTCAGGCCCTTCGGCTCCTTTACCTATAAAAGGTACAGGTAATCTCCATGCAAAGATATGTGACCTTTTTCATGCACACTCACCTGCGTGCGAACACAATCAGCGAACCTTCGATTCCTGCCTCTTCTACAGTCCGTGCTGACTTAGGCATCGGAGGGTTCCCCCCGGTTTTCAACCGGGCCCCCCTATCCCTTTTGGGTCTTGCAGGTCCTCGTCCGCACCAGCGACCATCTCTTCCCTCTTTCCTTGATGGAAGCCCGTTCGGTCCAGACCCAAACAGGGAAATCCGTCCACAAAAGGAAAAGGAAATACTTAATTTGACCTACTTATCATATATAAAAGTATCTCTGATGTTCACAATTAATACACGTAAGATCTAACCCCTTTATGTATATCAGATGGGCCGCAACCTATCTTGCACCATGGGAAGATGATGTATGGAAAAGTTTGGGTGGCTTCTATCTGTGCTAGCTTTTGGTCATTTCCCTCGATCTCGAAGAAGGGCACATATGCTCTCAACAGATATAGAGGAATATTCATAAACGACGTTAATGGAAACTTCTGCATTTAATTTTTGATAAAAAATTAAAATCAAAAGTAGTGTAGATTTCACGTCAAAAAAGATGCACATATATATGCAGTAGCGAAAAAGTGGTCTTGGAATCTAGTTAGAAAGCACTTCTCATGTCCGGACACTAAGATGCGACTAGGTGTTGGTCGATCGAACAATTGCGATTCCTTGGGAGCAAAAAACAAAAATCAGAAAGTACTGTTGTCTGTTTTTATAGTAATTTCTAAAGGAAAACATGTACAGACCTTGCCATTGATCAATATCCGAGACTGTTCTATATATATACTAGCTCTATGAATATTTTAAGTATAAATATTTAATGTATATTTATATATCTTAATATATTTATATAATGACATTTGTTTTAAAATATTCTAATAATTTTTGTTTATATATATATTTTAGAAATGATGTAAATAATTAAAATAGAACAACTTATCTAAGAACATCATAAGTTTGCAACGTATGAGATGTTGGTGGAGAAGGAAACATATACATGCCAAACTTTGACATATTATTAAAACCTTTTAAGAATTGCCATGTTTTATATGCCTGCCATGTTTTTAAAGTGTTGTATTTTTTTAAACTTTTTCAAAGGCTGCTCTATACCGTGGCATGTTATTAAAACTTGTTAAGAATTGCCATGTTTTATATGGCTGCCATGTTTTGCCCTATATATTTTAGGAAATTTTGAAAGTGTTGTATTTTTTTAAGCTTTTTCAAAGGCTACTCTATACGATGTTTTAGTGTTGGTGGGAAACAAAATTTTCTGGTGTTGCCACGTGACAGCCCTAAGATTGAGAAATATTATATTAGTATAGATTTCTTTTGTTTGTGATTCTCTTTTTTTTTTGGTAACCCTATGACTGTGTGCTACATGTCCACCCCGCCCGTGTGACTTTGTGGGCTGATCATGTATACTTGTTGGCTTGGGGAAGGACATGCATGAACGTTGTCATATGATCCTATACTTTCCATGCTTTGCCAATGTGGCTTCAACTCTCATATTCCCCCTTAATTAGCTTCCTCAGTTTGGCTGGTGGTACGGTGACAAAGATGATAGGTACATTGATGCAATTGGCCTGTAATAGAAAGAGATAGGGTTTTTTTTTTAAATAACATTGTTTTAATTTTTTTAGTCAAATAGCAACCTAAAAAATTTAATTAAAAAAATAACATATTTTTCAAAAAAATTATAAAATATTAAAGAAAAAATTGACTTATGTACCCTTAAAATCTTTCATATTCAGAGATATATCTCCAAAATCTAATTGTTAGATTGTATACTCCTCAAATTGAAAGAAAGCATCGATTATATCCCTGTAGTTAATTGATCGCCAGAATATGAAGAATATTCTGTCCTCAATTAGATGGAATTGTCAAAAGAGGTAAAAAAGATAGAAATATCCTTGCGAGAGAAGGAAAAGAGGTTTAGATGGGGAGGGGGAGAGAGAGGAGAGGGCGCTTAAGTTATTTTCTTCTCTTAATTGGACAGAATCAAATGGTAGGGATACATATGATGTTTTATTTCGATTTGAGGGATATATAATCTAATAATTAGATTTAGGGATATATAATTAAATATGAAAGATTTTAGAGATATATAAATAATTTTCTCTTTGAAGGTTTCGTGGATATATTACTCAAAAAAATATGCATGAAGGCAATAATTTTTAGAACAAATTAATTAATAATCTTTGACTGTAACATGAGAGGTCCTTGCTGTAACGTGACATAACATATACTGTAATAGAGGATAACACTTACTGTAATGAGTTACAGCTCCATCAAAGATTAGAAAACATGTCAAATATTTGATAGAAACTTCTAATTAATTTGTTCTAATTTTTATGATATAACTTAAATCGGTCTTGGCAAGACTTTAGTTAAAATCGGTAGGCCACTGACCGATTTGCCTAAAAATGAGGCAAATCTCCATTGCATTAAAAAAAAAAAAATCTCTCTCCCACTCCATATCTCTCTTCTTCAAAGCCTCTCTCCTCTTCTTAATTTATCTTTTTTCTCTTCTTAAAGAATCTATAGACACTGTAAACTTAATTACTCATCTAAATATTTAGTTTCAAGAGAATGAAAAAGAACATATGTAATAATTATGTAATAAAAATATATTCAGATGTTCAACTTATGCATAAGAACCTTATGTTGGGTTGTATATGGGTCGGTTCTACTCAGTTTATGTATAATACTTATAATAATTTATGTGTAATATTTATAATTGTAGTACTAATTTTTTGAACGACCGTGTCGTTGACAGCCAGAAATATGTTACTTTGCTAATTAAAATTTTAGGCTGCTATTTGACTACTTTTTTTAAATAATACTATTTTTAAAGAAAACCCAAAGATATAATCCATTCAGCTTCATCATTCTTTGTCACTCTTCATTAATTAGTTATTGATTGTTGAGAAAGTCCTCCCAAAAATCTATCTATAGATCATTTCTTTTGTTTATAAGAAATTAAGTATGAGATTTATTGGCAATCACAAATTCAGGCGATGGCAGATGTATCAAGTTTGGAGTACATCAAGCAAATATCTCACCCCAATTGTAGTATTATGTCTACATCAAAATTAACCCCCCACCGGCCAGCTAAGCAATAACATTCGCAATTTTGTTTTGTTTTTTTTAATCAAAGGCCTAAGCGCGACCGATTTATTTTATTAATAGAGCAAAATTCTGAAACTAGAGGCAGAAGCCGAATACAAAACATAAACTAAAAATAGAAAAGAAATTCTAACTAGAACTCCAAAGAAGATCTGTCCCATGAGTGAGTGCGTCGAAGGACAGCCCGAGGTCGTAGTCCTGGTCGTCGAGAGCAACGCTTCATGTCATCTTCCTCTGATTCCATTGCGGATGCCTCTGAATCAAATTTGAAACCAGACATAAAAATATTCTCAGCTTTTGCTAGATCAGTAATGGTAGAAAATTTTGTTTTCCAATCTTCTAATGAAACCATATTTGGAGCTGGAATATTTTTAGTATTTATCTGATGCACTGGGGTAGGAGAGCGTTCTCTGGTGATCGGTAAACAAATTCTAACTCCCCCTTTACGAGAAGGACGTGAAATAGACTTCCGACGTCCTGAAGACAAACTACTAGAGGGAGAGGAGATGGAGTTCTCTTGTACCCCAGTTGTTGACCACTGTAGAGCTTCTTTGTAAGATAAAATCCCTGTCAAACGTTGAGACTCCGAAGAAGAATTAGCCAAGTCCTCCGGTGTTCCAATTTGCATGGGCTTTGGGCCTAGCCCACATCCACCCTCCTGTTGATCGATGGTATTAATAATAGTAGGAGAGATAAGTTTACCATCCTCCACCGCTAAATGCATCAAAGTGACCTCATTTGATGGAGAGATTTCCATATTTATAGTTGACACTGCCGTTGGAACAGCAAGTTCCATATTTGACACCCCAAATTCCGTGTTCTCCATATCCATGATGGATTTCTCACAAAACGCTTCCATGTTTGGCTCCCTTGCGAACTGTTGAGAGATCCCCGCTGCAGAATTAGGCGAAATAATTGCCTCCACGGCATCGCGACCCAGCGTCGGATTCTGTGGCGAACATGTCGGAAGGAGAACGGGGATAGCAGACTCTTCGCCGGCGACAACCAACGAGTTGTCGACTATCCCCGCCTCCGCAGTGATAGCGGCGACAGCTGCCGTAGGCTTCCCTGTCCCAGTTACCGTGGCCAACCCAGACGGAGAAGGATCGGTAGAGCGACCATCGAGATCAAGCAACCCAGCGGGATTATTCTGTTGTGAATCTTGGGGTGTAGAGGAAGTGTACTTGACGCCAAAAGGATTTGGACGGAGCCATAGGGACCCGAGCTTTAGAAGGCACAATGCCATCGACAAGGATTCCCACTTCTGCCTCTAGTTGGTTGGACGGTTGAAAACCAGGGCATTTCTTGCAATCAACGGGGGAATGACCTATACGGCGACAAGTGGTGCAGAACACAAGAAGTTGTGGATAAACAATAGGCTGCCATCCCCCGCTGCCACCTGGTAGCCCAATCCAGATCCTGGAGGGTTGCTGCTTAGAAACATCTAATTCAACACAAGCTTTAGCAGCTGAAGTGTTTGTCAGATTTAATGTATTCGCATCTATCTTGAGGACATGACCCAAGTTCCCTGCGATAGATTTAATGAATGGCTCTTGAAAGAGGTTAGCAGGGAGACCATGGAATTCCAACCAGACAGGAACAATAGGAGAATCTGATTCAGGAGAAAAATTTATGCTCTATTTGAAAAACCTGAAGGGTCTGCCATGAACATAAAGACTCTCTCGAAGAAGGAGATGCAGGTAGTCTTCTTTAGCTTGGAATCTGAAGAGAAGATGGCGCGGGTCAAGAGAACTCAAGACAAAATCTTCCTTGAAATGGCAACGGCTAGAAAGATGGGAGCGAATATCTTGAAAGGAAGGACGACTCTGTGGGGTCCTGGCAACAAGAGCAAACTCGAAAGGAGACAGATTTCTGTACCTCCTCTGCAGTGAAGAAAACAGCCGGCTCTCCACTGTCAGTGCACGCTGGAGGATGCATTGAAACTGTAGGAATCGTCGGAAGAAGGGAGGAGACAAGGGCTTGAGCGAAAGACCTCTGCTGCAGAGCAAACCCATCAACCACGGGGTGAGCAGGAGGGGAGGCCACGGAGGCCCCCCTTGGGCGGCCATGGCCGGCGGCTCCCAAGGGAGAGGCCCTAACGCAGCCATCTCCGCGAAAGACCTCCCCACTCTATCGCCGCCTTTCCATCACAAGTTTACCAAACAGGAAATGCGCGCTGCAAGTTTTGTACCCGCGCCAAAGAAGGTCACGCCTCCTGCGCCAACCAACCAGGCTACCCTTCGCAATTTTGTTAACAAAGAACAGTTTAGAAGATTTTGTATATGTATATATACGTGTATATATATACATATATATATTCTCTGATCTTGTTTTTCTTTAAAAAAAAACTGATGGCGCAACCCTCCTCTTCCTAAGCTAGTTTGTTAGTAAACATGGCAGTTTGACAAATTCTTATATAATCATAGGGCGCATGTAAGAAACCAAGAAAGGATGAGAGAGAGAGAGAGAGAGAGAGAGAGAGAGAGAGAGAGAGGATCTCATCAGACACGTACTAAGACCTCACTTGCAAAGCTTTCTATGAGATGCACAGCGACAGAAGAAGCCATAGAATCTGTTCGTGTACAGAGATCTTCCCCATGGTGGCCACATTGTCTCATCGTGATCTTTACAGGGTTCTAAGATCTGAAACGTTCATCTCAGGGGACAGATATTTTATAGAGATGTAAAATCATGCATGCACCCAACAAAAACACACAGCAGGTTGCTCTCCATGGATATATATCGACTCCTGATCTACATGTGAATGGCCATTGAGACGAAACCAAAAGCATATCCCCACTGTCGTCCCTCCACCTTTTCTTTTCCCTACACCCTTCCCTTCCCCGTCTCCCATTTCTTCCTGTCCAGGGTTAGTGCCACTAACACTGCCCACAGGTGATGCAGACGTGCCGAGCGTGCTGCTGTGGAAAGGAGGGACATTCCAAGTGCGAGTGCCCAGCGACAGCGAGCTCCCCCAGTGCCTGCTTCTGCCCACACTTGTGCATGCCTACCTCCCCATTTTAATTGCCGGGTGTTGCGAGTACTACTTGCCCGGTGATCGTTCTCTGCTGGTAACACATGAAGCTCAGATCTTCTGGGCTAGGGATTCTTCTACTCGATCTCTGCTGCAATAGCTAGAAACTTTACTCTGTTTTGGGAATATGCATATATAGGATTGGACCTAGCTAGGAACGCAGTGTTCGGATTAGGGTTAGGCATATGCATGCATGTTGGTGTCTGCTTTTGATGTACGACAATGAGCAGTTGAGGCAAGGGTAATTGCTGGAGATGCAGGCAAGCATGTGGCTAGCCAGTTAATATATATATAGGATGGTCATGTGAAGAGTAGAAAAACCCAGCAGCGGGAGCAGGTACATGAACGCATATGAGTGAGGTAAAGGTGGAGTAATTGGGAAAGGACAACGTTTGATTGCGCTGCAGGATCAGATTTTGCAGCCCTAGCTAGAGATATATTGTGGGAATCCAAAGCAGAAGAATTTTATGGATATAAATATTTTTGTGATCGGATTTTGCAAAGCTTTAGTTCGGGCATGCATGGCTGGATCCTCATAAGCTAAGGATGATCAGTTTGCGAACGATAAGGATCAACAGCAATCACATGGTCTGTATTAATTGTTCTTTGGATGGTAGCTTCTAATATATATATATATATATATGTACTATACCTTCATCATGAAATCCCTAACTTTTGTGACTGTTGCTACCGAGCATCTAAATCTACTCATCTTAATTATCGCAGCTTGGCCTTGACATCAATTTGCATTTCTCTGCCTCACTTTGAACGGTGTGAGAGCAAATTAATGTATGCTCTTGCCTTTATATCTATGGATACCATCCTGAAGAGAAAATTGCTTGTCATATGATAAAATTGCACTGATGTAAAAAATATCCCTAAATAATGATAGAACGGATACCCTCATATAGTAGCTTATAGCACTTTATATATATATATATATATATATGTATGAAAATGAACTAGTGATAATCATGCATGACATTCTTTTCCCTAAAAGAGAAAATCCATAAATTTATAATTTAATAAATTCTTCTGAAAGACCATGGGAATGGTCTGCCTAATACGGCTTGGCAGTACTGTTCCTGTTCTTGTAGTTAAATTAACGTACGTCAAAGGTCCTTTGAGCCTTTTCTCTAGGGCTGCAAGTACGAGCAATGCCCCAGTCCAAGGTTTACTTAATTATATAGGCAGGTTATAGTAGGGTTACCAATGGGGTTTCTTTTGCCACGGTCAAGGAGGAAGCATGTTTCAGGTCAATCTCAATATGTCTGGTAAAGGGTGAACAAAAATCGGTCATTTTCAAAACCTACTTTTAGAGAGAATCATGGGAATAAGCATGTAGGTTTTCACATGTATTAATGAAGGGGTAAAAAGTACGTAGTTTCATGGAAGCTTTGCCACCACGTACGATTTATTTGAATGAGTGAATGAGAAGGTGATAAACAAATAATAAACAAGTATATGCCCTTGCTAACGATCTTTTGTGGTGAAAGGTCTAATTAAGATTTGGAAGGAGGCATTTTTGCAAGTTGAGAAATATTTATTGCATTTTTTCAATACATTTTTAGTGCGTATTTTTTGCTTCTTCGCTGGTTAGAGATTGGGCCCAACATGTTGTAGCACATTAGTCAATGAAAGAAATCGAAAGTGCATTAAGAAAGTGCAAATATCTTTTGTAAGTTTGGCAGCAGCTACTTGAATAAAATCTAAAGAAACCCCAAACAAGAAGATTGGGTGTTGTCCCATCTCCATAGACCAACTAAAGGAAAATTATGTAGTCTTAAAAAGGATATATATGACCCATGACTTGGTATATATGAAATAAATTAGAAAATGTCACCACCCTCAAAATGGGCACGGATCAGTGCCAACAAATCTTGATGGGCCTTGACCAGATCCAATGGAGAATTTTATTCTTTATAGAGTCAGCCAATAAATCATCAATATGTTTAAGTACTTTCTTCATCCATGATAGTACAAAACATGATCTCTAAGAGAAATCTAGCTAGTAATTAAATGGCATTGCTCATATGGAATTCACTAATGGCTTAGGAAAACATAAGGGGGTTGAAGTCGAAATTCCAAACATCTCACTATGCTCCAAATTACTCACACTTTTGGTGTAGAAAAATCTCGCATGCTCACAGCTGGGTGCATGGCCTCATGTCTTGAGCTGTTGATGGCGAAAGAGAGAACAAACAAAAGGCAGAATCTTGATGGCCCCAAATGTAGTCAATGTTCTTGATCTTTTTGGAGCCATCCTCTTTGGCTGTTTTCCCTCTCACACGCTTGCTGAATACCCATATATATAAAGATATGATTGCGACGTGCCAATGGTCATTTGACGTAAAGAGACCAGGCATCCATGTGGAATGTCCCTGGGGAGGTGGCCATAAATCATGCCCATGATCCCTCGGCTCTCCCCCTGTTTGATGAAGAAGAGATCTTTAGATTATTCTTTAATTTGAAGGAGGAAATGTGGGAGCACACTTGGGCATGCAGGCATTCGACAAACACTTGGGGAAGTTGGAAATTAACATTTTGGCCTCCTTAGTACTGTAGCCATGGTAAACGCTGATCTCTTTGTTGAAGTTGAGATGTTGATAGCAACTTTCGATGCAAGTACTATTACTATTACTCTTCTTCATGTGAATTAGCATACAATGCTGATGCTACAAGACTTCCCCCATGGGTGATTTTATTTGAGACTAGTATCATCCAATTAATGGGTGCTTCTCTTAACAGGACTACAAAATATTACACATCAGAATAAATGACTTCACTGAACACCAAGAAGTGGCCTAGTGATTAATTAGCTGTCCATGTACATCAGGGTGAGGTTTGCAAGTTCAAATCCCATGGGGAACAGGCTTATGAGGAATTTACAAGGACATTGTAATAGGCTGGTCTTTAGTGAAATGCATGGGCTTTTCTGTTATGTGGGAGTAGCCCATTTATGATCCTGAAGCTAAAGCCCAATGGGCTGTACTGTAAAAGGTCTTAATGCCCTGAAGCTAAAGCCCAATGGGCCGTACTGTAAAAGGTCTTAATGCCTATAAGTGATTCGAGCCCAAAGTCGACCCACCAAGGTCCGCTTCCAACTCCCAGTTGGTCCCCTCCAATCGTCCTCTTTTTAAAGGAAGAGACCAATGAAGGTCCACCAGCTGGAGAAAAATATATATATAGTTTCATATGAGTACCTAAATTGAAACATATATATGAATGAAGGTCCCCCACCTGAACTGAACCAGTAGTATTAAGTAAAATTTGTTGCATTAATTGTTGCACAGTTTCAAGGTACAATATTGTTTTTCTTTACTTTTTGGAAATAGGTTTGTATTGGGTCTCTCATGAAGTACACATCTAATATACGTCACATTATGATTGGATTGGTAATTTAAAAAATATTGAAGAACAATAAAAGGCCTCTTTAGCTAGCTACATACATCTAGATTGTAAGAAGAATCTAGCATGGTGGCAAGAGATGACATCTACATGCATCTGGGTCTTCAATATCCCTCTTCTGCCCTTAGATGTGTATGCTCCTTTAAATTTGCATGTTAGAGGTTCTCACAAGAGTTATGCGGCATATAACATCCTCAACCTTTTTCTTCTATTAATTTCTTCTGGTTCTGGTACAGACTAAGATTATTAGAAGAATTCTTCACTGAAAATGAGAAACATTATAGATCCTAGTGTAAGGATCCAGTACTCTCATCACAAAAATATTTTTTGCACAACAAATTGATCAGGGATAATTGCATACTCAAAAAGAAAAAAGAAAGAAACAAATCTGGCCAATCTCAACATATTAGACAAGATCTGATCAAAGTATATAAGTGGGCGCGATCATGGAACAAAAAATATCATACTTAAATTCGACCGCCATGAGCATAAAAAAATAAAAAGACCCTCCCCTTCCTGCATCTAATTACCAACGTGTACGTGACAACTGTTCTAAAGAAAGAAGACAGATTATTCGACCGCCACCCTTATCCAAACTTGGACATCATGTCTCAGAGCCGACAGATGGAGGAAACCAGCCGTCACAGCCGCGCCGCCGGTCGCTGCTGCTGCTGGCCAAGGAAGGGGTAGTCGGTGTAGCCCACGACGGGGTCCTGCGTGTAGAAGGTGGCCCTGATGTACCTGTTCAGGGGCGCCCCCTCCCGTAACCTCTCCATCAAGTCGGGGTTCGATATGAACAGCCGCCCGTACGACACCAGGTCGGCGTCCCCGCCGGCCACCGCCTCTATCCCCAGCTCCCGCGTGTACCCCCCACTGCACATGAAGCTCCCCTGGTACCGCGCCCGCACCGCCCGCATCAGCTTCCCCTCATCCTCCTCGTTGCCGTGCCGCCCCGTCTCCGTCTGCCCGTACGCCGTGTACCGCGGCTGGGTGACGTGCAGGTAGGCCAGCCGCCCGCCGGCCTCCTGCTGCAGCGCGTTGAGGCAGTCCACCACGGCGAGGCCGAGGGCCAGCGGGTCCGAGTCGGAGGCGTCCATGTGATCGATGGCCGGGGAGACGCGGACGGCGACGCGGCCCGGGCCGACCGCTGACACCACCGCCCGGGTCACTTCCAGCAGCAAGCGGCAACGGTTGGACAGGGGGCCGCCGTAGCCGTCGGAGCGGTCGTTGATGCCGTCCTTGAGGAACTGGTCGATGAGGTAGCCGTGGGCGCCGTGGATCTCCACCCCGTCGAAGCCTGAAGGTGCATGGGGACGAAATGACTGGTTAGGAGAGGCAGCTACTTCAGCAGGCAAGAGAAGAGGGGTACCCGTTTAGTTGTGTACCGGCTTCCATGGCATTGAGGGCGGCCCGGCGGTAGTCCTCGACGATGCCTGGGATCTCCGCAGAAGAGAGGCGCCGGGGAGGGGAGAACTTCGCGTGGGTGCCGTCGGGCATCAGTATGCGCCATCTGTTCGATATCGGCTTGTCAGTGGAGGAGATTGGAGCGGCAGTTCCTCCCGGCTGGTACACTGCATTCGAAGGGAAACCAACAGAGAGAGCAGAGATCTCAGTGGGGAGTAGCATCTACATGCAGCTTGTTGGTGGTGCATCAGAAAATATGGATCTGGGTTAAAGCAGCACGGTACGTAGATGGTGCAGAAATATACAACAGTGGACAGCAAAGAGCATTACTGGTGTTGGAGTTTGAACTAGCCACGCACTGAGTTGAAATTTTCTACGTCTATTTTAAGCAAGAAGATTAATTGTTTTAAGTTTCCCATTCCAACCATATATAGAACTTTGAGATTAATGGCGAATTTGTTTGTACGCACTGTTAAACTTATAAGAATACCATGGGAAAGAGAGGTACCCATTTCATCTCTTTCTGCAATATAATTCTTGCCATTGGCAATCCATCTTTCTTTACTAATTAAAAAGCATCTCCCAGCCAAGTAATTAACTTGTCTTGTGCTTGTGACACTGTTAAGAAGTTTGTGCTTAAGCAAGTCAAATTTGCATGATTGCTCACCCAATAAAGCTTCATTAGAGGAGAACACGGGATCATGAGAAGCAAATTTATGCCCATTTTGATTTTTGTTTATTACTTCAAGTTAAATGCTACAAAACGGGAACATCCGCGATTCTGGATCTTGTGAGGTTGACTAGATAAAAATCTCTCTCATCTGACAATTATCAATGTCAAATCAGGAAAAACTTGACATTTACGTAAGGCCAGAACAGAAGCAGAAATGCCACTTGGGAGTCTTATAATTCACCACCAAATCTTTCTGAACATTGAAGAATATAGCCAGTAGGTAATCAAGGTGCCCTTTTTCTTTTCCGCATCATGCGCTAATTATATTATAGATCAAAAGGCGCCAACTAGTCATCTAAAGAGAAACAGTTTTGTGACACCATTTAATAACACACTAATTAAAGTGACATTACCATTAAAAATGTGCCACATCAGTAATTGTCAGGAAAAAGTAAAAAAACACCTCATAGTTGTGGTGCACTTTAATTGGTGTGTTAGCAAATGATGTTACTAACCCATTTTCCTAATCTAAATGACATATCCCATTGTTATGTATGCCTACCAACATGAGAAGCTCGCCCAACATGCCATAGCTGGCAAAAGAAGATGCTCCCTTTGGCGTGGACTGCCTCCACCACCTTCTTCCAAGCGTCAATCTGCTCCTGTGTGTAAATCCCGGGGACGTGAGGAAACCTAACACAAAGCAAACAAGTGTTTTAGTCTTCAATGAGTCGTTGAGGCTTCCTTCTCATTCTATAGAACACTATACACAGGCCACGGGCACAGAGAGAGTGGCGCGAAGAGCATTTGCTAAGAGCACTTTTGAAAGGAGGGGGGGCGGGGGCGGGATTCTCCCTTATTGATAAATACAAACGATAACACAACTAAATTAATGCTCGACAATTACACAATAAAAGCATTCCCGTTCGCAGGCATTGTCCAATTTTTAAGTTTTTCAAATGATGAAAGGAAAAGAGAGAGCAGACTACAGTAAAATTGATATAATTGACATCACTTGATGAAATTCAGCAATTCCAGTGCTGAGTTTATCTGTTGAAGATGGCAAGTGATACGTAATTATGCCAAACATTTGGAAAGAAATGCCATAAACACATCGGATGCCTAATTTTTTTAATTCACTGTATTTGTTTTTTTAATGCTTATCAGTAGAAAAATTACAAAGTTTAGCGGAAAAGAATTTAATATACAATGTGTAGAGGGGTAATTTCACCTCTTTGGCCCAAATCATAAAAGCCCAATAAGGGTCCGCCTTGGGGAACCCTATCCCATGGTTTGCCATGGCGGATCGAATCGGTCCGATTCGGCCGAATTGGATCGAATCAGGAGAAACTCGATTCACCCGATTCCCATCCGATTCTCATACGAATCGGTCCGATTCGAGCAAATCGTGGCGGATCAGGAAAAACCTAATTTGCCCCGATTTCCCGATGCGGCTAACCTTGCCCTATCCATAGGTAGGGCCTATGAAGTGCTAACGAGCCTCTAGATTACCGACAATGGAAGGGCCCTCACCTCGGCGCACACGCTGTGGAGAAAGCCCAAGACAAAGGGGAGGTTCTCGAGATAGTGACTCAACATGCACTAGGATAAGGGATAACCCAACCTATACTCCGCACTTATCCCGACAAGACTAGCTTGATGGAGTTTATCTCAGCAGCCTATAGTCCGAAAAGTCTGTAAGTTGGGAGAGCTTTAGCTCACAGAAGTGAAGTAGTCGACACCCTTATTGAGTTCGAGGTAAGTAGATCTCTAACTAAAAGAACAATTATCTAAAAAAAGCGGAGCCTTGAAGAGGATAATGTTGGACGCCTATGATTGACGCGAGTAACTATCTAGATCCCTCACGGGTCATTGAAACCTATCATGGCCATTATGTGGAGTTCTAGCCACTAGAGTCTTACTTGCCTCCACATCCTACAGAACCGCCTGGGAAAGTGAAAATAAGATGCCTTTTTTTACAATGGAGCCTCCTAGATGCCTGTTGGATGTGAATTCATTGATTGGAAAAAAACCATGGCTGTAAATTCTCCTTTTTCCCTAGCATTGATCAATTTCTAGTACCCTTATATGAAATCTTGATTAGGGTGTGTTGGATTCATAAAAAAATAATAAAGCAATGGCTAACTATATTTCAAAAAACCAGCCAATAAAACGCCAAACGTTAGGAAAGACGTCAACATACAGCTTTGCACAGTGTTTTCGATCATTTTACAGCCCAACAGTTGAACACCTATATCATTAAGGAAAATGGTTTAGTAGCATCATTTGAAAACACATTAAAATAACACACCAATCAAAGTGCACCACAATCTCATCATTTTATGAGGTGTTTGTAACTTTTTTTATTTCAATTATTGATGTGACACAGTTTTAATGGTGATATTATCAAAAGATGTTACAAAATTATTAATCGGAAAGATATCTGTGCAATAAATGCAAGCCACTAGTTGGGTTCAAAGAGTATCATAAGGGAGTAGGTAGCATTATCCAGTTCATCACAGCATTCAGTTCAAGTTCCAAAGGGTACAAGCAGCATGTTCCATATTAAATTACCAGTTTAGAGCAGAGGCCCTAGTGTCAAATAGGGCATGCACTGCACTGATGGACAATGGTCAGCAAATGGCACATTCATGCAAACCCTTTTGTTAATCAACACATAAAAAAATTGGTGGGTGGTGGAGGAACCAACCATTAATCACCTTATTTATTCCCACCAGAGCCAGTCCCTGCCCCCACATTAACCAGCAGATCTTACACTTCCTAGAGTTTAATAATAAGAGGAGATGATCGGCTATTAAAGAGATTAAGAAAAAAAGGAGTTGGAGTGACGAAATTACCCTGCTCCGGTGGGAGAAATCACAGTGCCCTCGGAGATGAGGAAGCCGCCCGGGGTGGCGCGCTGCCGGTAGTACTCCACGTTGCCCGCCTGCGGGACGCCGCCGATGGCCCTGCATCTGGTCATCGGCGCCAGCACCACCCTGCGCCCACCGACGGAAGTATCTCATCAGAACGAGGGGCATAATCGGAAAGTAAGATCGCACAGCAAAGGAACCTTTGGCGGACGGCTGCTTCCTCATCCGATCACACCATGCTTCCGGTTGTTGCGGAAGAACGAATTTAGCAGGGAAAACAGGGAATTGTCAACAAATTTCGAGTAAGAAGTGGCGGATTCCACTCCATTCACCCCCAGAGAACTCCCAAATTTCTCCCCCTCCCCCCTCGTTGGAAAACAGTAAATTGCCCTCAGGTGACGTGTTCTTCTGAAGAAATCTTTGTTTCCGATCCTCTGTAAATCGAGAGGCAACTAGCGCAGAAGCTGGCAGAACAGGCAACAGGGAGGCAGGGGGGAGAAAGAAACCGCAAGGGCTATGTGGATCGCACCTGTGTGCGAGGTCGAAGCGCCCCATCTTGTAAGGCGAGAAAAGCGTCGGCTGCTGCTGCCCCCCAGACGCAGATCCCGCCATCCTGTCTTCGGCAACGAAGAAAAGCAAAGAGCTGCGGGAAGGGCGGAGCGAGGGGAGAACGAGGTAGGAGGAGCTGCGGCCGCAGCTGAGGAGCGCGAGAGGGTAAGAAGAAAGAGGGAGCGCGGTGGTAGTCGTACCAGAGATGAAGTAGCAGAAAGCAGGAAATTATTGGGGTGGGGCGCAGCGGAGCAGTGTTTAAAAGGGTGGTGGGGCAGAGAGGAGTGGAAGGGCGTGGGGGGGGGGGGGGGGAGAAGGGCATATGGAAGTGATGCGCTGGTGGGGAAGGCAGTGGCGGTCGCAGTCGCTGTCACGGCCGGGGAGGGGGGAATCCGGCATGGTCGCCGGGCCTTTTCTTCCTACGCCAGTACGCCACCCATTCCCGTCCACAAAGATTTGATTTTTTTTCCGTTGCGGCGGCTACAATTTCCCACGCGGGGTGGTTGGTCGGGCCCGCCATGGGGAAGGGGGGGGGGGGGTGAGTAACGTGAGTTTGTGCCCGCCGGCCATCAAAAAGGAACGTGATACATGCGCCTATTGGTCAGCGGGAATGTCTTATCTCTTCCCGGCTTCTAATTTAAAGAGAAGAAAAATTTAATGTACTTAAAAGTTTTATATTTTATATTTATATATTTTTTATTGATCAATAGTAAAAATATATAATACACTGGTTTCCATAAGAAATAAAAAATGTAAGTACAAAGTGTAAAATTTTAGTGTATTAAAATTTTCTCTTTAAAGAGACCTGCAAGTGTTATTTTTATGGGTAAATTAATTAGCAGTCTCTGACTGTAATATGAGAAGTCTTTGTTGTAATAGAATTTAACGTATACTGTAACAAGATATAACATTTATTGTAATAAATTACAACTCTATTAGAGACTAAAAAATAAGTCAAATATCTGATAGATACTTCTAATTAATTTATCTTTTTTTTTAAAATTTTTTTATCTGTAATAATTATGAAATAGTTCAATTGCAAAGTTTAAAGTTTATCATAAGCAAAGTCGATGTTATACTAAGTACTAAAATATTTTACATCACATCTTTTGTCTTTTCGCTATTCGATGATGAGTTCTGACTAATCTATTCGATGACTTAAATCAATATCCTAAACATTAAGAATATTTATTACTACTCTTCTCTCATTATGAAATTTTTTAGGATAAATTAATTAAGAGTTCTCGACTATAATAAGGAAGTCTTTGCTATAACAAGACTTAACATATATTTTAATAGGAGATAATATTTATTGTAATGAGTTATAATTTTATCAAGAATTAAAAAATAAATCATATCGGATAGAGACTCTTAATTAATTTATCTAATTTTCTAATAGAATGGTAAGAAAAAAAAGTGACAGATATAAATACCAAAAAAGTGCTCACTGAAAGCGTGTGGAAAATGTTGCCCCTTCAGTAGGAATAACTGGTCCACTTCAGCCTGTGGTTGTTGATCGTTTGCTGTTGTTAATGGATCAGGCCCGTTAGTAAAAACGAACCGGCCCACTTCAGCGTCTGGTTGAGCCGACCCGGTCCTTCACAGTCGTCCCGAAGGGGCAACCCTCGTCGCGCCCTCTCTGAATAGTCCCCCCTGCAACCGCATCCACAGCCGCACCACCAGCCGGTGCCGGCGTCGGCGGCGGCTGTTGGAGCGGCCATGGACTACCAGAACAAGCATATCCTCGCTCCCATGGTCCGAGTGGTGAGTTGTTTTGCTCCTCCTCCCTCGTTGCTCTCTCTCTCTCTCTCTCTCTCTCTCAATTTGTGTGTGGGTGGCAGGGGACGCTGCCGCTGAGGTTGCTGGCAGCGGAGTACGGCGCCGACATCACCTACGGGGAGGAGATCATCGACCACAAGATGGTCAAGTGCGAGCGCCGCCTCAATCGTATGGGCTGCCTGCTCTCTTCTTCCCCTTCAAAGTTTGCGTTGTGATTCTTCGTTTATTCCTCTCGAGCTGTAGGCATTATTACCAAACTTTAGTCACCACGTTCGATTGATCTGTTTGCGGATGGTTACTTTCGTTGCCTAATAACGTGCCAGTATTTTGATCTCTCCTTTTGCTCTCTCCGTTTTCGTGAGTTTTACTCTCCCTTGTTTGGTTCCCTTAGAACGTAGCTTAGAAATCTTTAACCGGACGTTTACTTGACCAACTGGGAAGTCTAGTAATGGCCTTAACGATCAAAACTTTGCATTTGGATAAGAAGAGATTTCTCGTTTAAGTACGTTTCCATTTCATCCCCAATCTTCGGAAGGAAATATATATAAAAATGCATATCTTTGGATTGCTTCCAGAATAAGATTGCAATTTTGTTTTGAAATTCAGCTGACCTGCTGTAGAATGCCTTTGATTCCTGAGATTTGTCTTTCTTTCTTAAGCTGTTTTTCATTGGGAAAATGTCTTATTCTAAATCAGAGTTTTGTCTGCTTAACTTCTGTCTCTTTCAATAGATTATCTTGGAACCACTGATTTTGTGGAGAAAGGAGCAGAGAATGTTGTTTTCCGAACTTGCCCTGAGGAAAAGGATCGAGTAGTCTTTCAAATAGGCACCGCAAATGCTGCAAGGGCCCTTACCGCCGCTCAGCTAGTGTAAGCATGCTGTTTTTCCTTTTCCAAGTTGGTGTCTATTTGCTCACTTGAATGTTTCAGTTGAGTTCGTACATCTATTTCTCTCACCTTCTCTCACAGATATATTTATGTACTGACTAAAACCTGTTTTCACTACTGCAAGATCCATTTTTTTTTTCTTCCTGAACACAGGTGTTGATTTGAGTTTTGCACTCTTGGTTTATGGATTGAATTGTTAGAGGGACATATCATAATTAATCACCAGCGCGTGCCGAGAAACTCGGCACCCTATGTGGGAGATTTCTGTGCACAGGCGCACAGCCCGCCAAAACCTTCAGATTTGCCTTTTAATTTTAGTTGTACCACTTTAATATTTACATTTTGACATGTACTTTAGATTTAGATATTTTAAATCCTAATATTTATTTATAACCCTTCATTAGCAAAGCAAAAGAACAGATTTTTAGACACTTAAAAGTATTAGGAAGAAATCTTTGTCCGTACTAAAGCATTAGGACTTCTTTTATGAATGTTAGAAAGTTTTTTTTTAACTTTTTGAGATAAATCATTTTAATTTTTAGCATTCACAAATATATAAAGTACATATCAAAATATAAATATTGTAGTGGTAGAAGCTAAAATTGAAAAGCAAACCTGAAGGTTTTGGTGGGCTGTGCGCCTGTGCACAGAAATCTCCCATGTTGGGCACCAAGTTTCTCAGCGCAGGTGGATTCGATGTTCAGTTTTCTTTCTATTTTTTTTTGTTCATAGTTTGTCAGCCCTTGAATTCATGTGCTACAGTATGGCCTGGATGCACCAACTGCCACTGCCATACTGTAGGATCTCTCTCTCTCTCTCTCTCTCTCTCTATATATATATATATATATATATATATATATAAGTTTGATTCATGTACTGGATAGAGGGCAAGATTAACTGGTTCAGCAAGTAGGGCAAGGGCAGAGAGGGGAATGGTGAATGGTGCATGAAGAGGATAAAGAGAATAAAGAAAATTTAACAGGGAGGAGGATAAAAGGAAACTGGAGGCCATTTGTTTCGAGTTTTGACCTTTATTTAGGTATTTTCTTTAAGTTTCTGCTGAGATTCCCAGGACTCTTAAAATTCTGTAGAAAGTTGGAGGTCTTCTGTGTCAAGTCTGCGTATATCTCCTTAATCTTTTTGCTTTCGACCTTTTTTTTTTGGCTGATTGAGGAATCTCTCCTCACCCATCTGATTGTACTACCTCCATTCACTTGAATAAAGTTGGAGGTTTTATGCAAAAAAGGTAGTGTGTCTGTGGGAGAGAGACTCATAACTCATCGGTAGTGTTATCCTCTATTACCTTCATTTATTTGAATAAAAAGTCTTGTTGCTTGCATCTTTACTTGTTTCCAAAACATAGTTGGATAATTATTCGAAATTTTTACTTTCCAGGTGCAAAGATGTGGCAGCCATAGATATCAACATGGGGTGCCCCAAGTCATTCTCTCTTAGTGGAGGAATGGGTGCGGCATTGCTGACTAATCCAGAACTTATTCATGATGTAGTGATTATGCACCCTAAGGGCCATTCTAGTCACTATTCTTCCATGAGACCTTAGACACTGAAGTTTTTCGTTGTTTTCACCATCTCATTCCGTGTCTCTCAATCTATGCAGATTTTGACCACCTTGAGAAGGAACCTAGACACACCAGTAACATGTAAAATTCGACTTCTTAGGTCACCTCTGGAGACAGTAGAACTAGCACGCCGCATTGAGAAAACTGGTGTTTCTGCTTTGGCAGTGCATGGAAGGTACTGCTTTTGCATATCATTTTTAACATGGCTTAAAATGTTTATCGTGGCAGTGAAGATAAAAGCAGGACAGATGGCATGATCCTTTTCACTTGCATCCTGCACAAATCCATTAACTGACAAATTCATTCACTCAAACTTCGAATATTAGGTTCAATTACATCATTCTGTTTGGACACCTCTATTTCATCATAAATTTAAAAGAATCTTAAATAACTTACGTATTTCATCTCTTAAAAGAAGAGAATATGTTTGCTTATTTCATTTGCAGGAAAGTTGCGGATAGACCTAGAGATCCTGCTAAGTGGAATGAGATAGCTGATATTGCAGCAGCATTATCTATTCCAGTTATAGCTAATGGTGATGTTTTTTATTATGAGGATTTTGCTCGGATAAAAGAAGCTACAGGTAGTGCATCACATACATTTTATATGAAGACTCATCCAGATTTTATATAGATCATCATTCTATTCTTTTTTTGTTACAGCTTCTTTTGCTTCAGGTTATTCAATCAGATTATGCTTATTAATGGCCCTTTATCTAGGCCGCTGTGGTCCATGGTCTATTAGTCTGATAATTTTGATTCACAATAAGTGATTCTGTAACATACAAAAGAAATATATCTGTAATCAATTCAAGATATCTTTTGAGTTTTGTGGTCTTTGATATCTGCCTTGACTGGTTGTTCTTTTGTGGTCCTTTTTATTTTCCAATTTGGTGATGGGAGGTCAATTGAAATGTTACAGCATCCACCATAAGATGAAACCACATTTGCTTTCCTGATGGTTAGAGGCATCCCTATTGTCATATATTTAATGTAGGTAAGCTTCAGGTTCTTTTGTTTTGAAAATAATTGTAGCTGTCACAGTGCTAGAAATAGCAGTACATCCAACCACCAATAGCTTCCCTTCTCTTTTGTTTTCTTCAATGAAACAGGCCACCAGTTTAAGTCTGGATGCCAACACCTTTGGGTTTTTGTTACTAAAGCATGGAAGCTTTTACATTTTATGACTTATAGAGCCAAATTATGTCGAAATAAAAGATAACTAGACATAGTTCCAGCATTATGAAACACAAACTTCTTAATCTTGTATTCTCAGGCCAGCTACGGTAGGTTTTCCACATTGAAGAGAACTTTATCAGACTGGTCACCATCCCATGATTTGCCATAGCATCTGCAAAAATTTGCCTTCTATGATAGTGCTGGACTGCTGGGAAATGGCTCCAAGTGGATTGCAGAGGCATTTTACTTGCTGCCACCATCTCAATGCCATCAAAGGAGCATCTGATGTTCCTGTCGGGAGATCTACCAGACCCTTGAACCACACTTGGGCAATAGCAGGATTATATTTTCAGAATCAAGCATATCTGTGAACCCATTAGAAGTATCCTGAACTCTGAGATGATCCACGTCCATCATCAAATTAGGCTGTGAAAACAAAAAGAAGGCCCCTTGAAGATCACACAGGCATCTCCCACATCTAGACATGCCAGAAATCCATCTGGAAACACACTGTGTACTGAATCTCAGCATACTAGGCAGAGGCTTGAGTGATTGAATAATGCAGGTATGAGGTACCTGAGATACTTAATCCTTGCATTTAACTCCCCTCATAAGAAGCTCCAACCACACCCTCTTCGGGCACGGCAATGAGGTTTAAATTTATTTATTTATTTATTTTTGGAAGGAAAACTGAATCATTGATTACTTGTATTCACTGAATAGGTTGCTGACCTCACTCCTTCATACCATGCCTCATTCGCACCAGCCACAGAAACAAGTAGATCAGCAGTGGCACAATAAACCAAACAAACTGAAAAGCTGATGCTGTTGGCCAAATTGGCATCATCTAGGGAAGCATATTAGTATCATATCACTAGAGGAACTGCCTTGTAACAAACTTGCTACAAAGTGAGACTGCACATGGTTGAAGAGCTCTCAATGAAATAAAATATGCGCTGGCATTTCTAGATTAAGAATATAAATAATACAGAAAGCAAAGCAGATCACATGCCTTTGTCAAGCTTCTGGACCTCTGAGTCTGCAGCAGTTCCATTTCAATCTTATTACATCTTCCAAGAAATTAAACCTTTTTAGAGAGAAAGGAATGCACAAAATGTTGTCAAGGACTATCTATCATACAAATTGAGTAGAGAAGTGCCAAAGTGGTGATCATCCACATGATCACATCAAGTGATCTTAGTTTCCATTCTTCAGCTGAATGTGTGTAGTGAAGCCTGTCTGGTGATGGCTGTGAAATTGGATCATGCAAGGTCGAAAAATTGCAACAATAGCTGGTGGTTGATTTTCTTCATGAGCTTACATATGTTTCCTTAGACTACTGACAAGTAGAAAATATGAAAGGAAATTTGTCAAATGCTGTTCTTCTCTGTAAATTCACCTTTGATTTTGAGGCATGTTGACCATGCCTTTTACTGCCATCTTCAGACTTGTGGTTTCTGTACAGATGTGTTTTTTTCCCTTTTTAATCCATTGTAGGTGCAACATCCGTAATGGTTGCTAGAGGTGCCCTATGGAATGCTTCCATTTTCTGTTCGAGTGGCAAATTATCATGGGAGGATGTCAAGAAAGAGTATATACGAAAGGTATAACTTAATTATCCTACATGTTACTTCTGCATTATTTGGCCTGAATAAAATTGTAGCATAGGATCCTAATCCCATTTTGGGGTTGTGTTATTGTCCACTTATATTGACTCAAGGCATTATGTTGCAGAGTATTCTATGGGACAATGACATCAAAAGCACAAAACACACATTGAAGGAAATGATCATGCACTATTCTTGCCTTGAACTTCCAGAGGGGAAGGCTGTGATAAAATCTGAAACTACAGCTGACTTGGCGTAAGTTTCTGTGCAGATCATCTAATGTTCTTGCAAAATCATAAAGTATAGTGACTGTCATGAAAGGCTAGGGTGTGTCTGCATAATGTGCACTCTTCTGATCTATGACCCTTCTGCCTAGTGAAGGCACAAGGATTGGCTTCGTGTTTTCTATTTTTGTTAATTCTACTCTGTTTGACTTCAAAACTGGGCAAGGTTATTTTGAGCCACTGTTCTCAGTATCTTATGTATACTTTGTTTGTCAGTAGCAGAGATGAGGATGTTAAGATGGATGTGTTGTAAGACTATGAAATATAAGATTAGGAATGAGCGCTTCCGTGAGGACTTGAGGATAGCTCCAATTGATAGAAAAATGAGAGAAGATAGACTCAGGTGGTTTTGACACTGTGGACACAAAATTTTTTTTTTGCCAATTCCCCATTCCCAGAAATTCCCCCTCCCTTAACCGATGGAAGCACCATCGGTTAGGGGGGTTTTTCCCCTTAACCGATGGGGCTACCATCGGTTAAGGGGGTTCTCTCCCCCAACTGATGGAAGCACCATCGGTTGGAGGGACAAACCCCTCCAACCGATAGTACTACCATCGGTTAGAGGGGAATTCTCCTCTAATCTCCCCTTGAGAGTCCCCTAACCGATGGGACTGCCATCGGTTAAGGGGATTTTCCCCCTTAACCGATGGGACTACCATCGGTTGAGGGGTTTTATCCCTCTAACCGATGGTACCCCCATCGGTTAAAGGGAATTTTCCCTCTAACCGATGGGACTCCCATCGGTTAAAGGGAGCCCCCACTCCCACACATGTAAGGGGGGCCTTCCCCTATAAAAGGCCCCCCAATCCCCTCATTCAAAGGGGTCAGCCCCAAGGGAGCTACAGCCCTCTCCCCTTAGCAAAGTGTTGTCCCACTGTTTTCTGAAAATACTCAAAAATAGAAAAGTTCCCAAATTTCCAAATTCCCCATCTCTCCTCAACCTCCTCTCTTGTGTGTGAAGGTATCAAACTCCCTTCCCTACTTGGAGCAGAGTGAGAAATCGAGAGATCGTCTCCATACGGCATCGACAATTCTCTCTTCTAAGTCCGTAATAACGGCATCGGCCCCCATGGGCTATAGGGTTTAAATACCATCCATACATGGACATATGGTATTTAAATACCTTTGTAATTTATGCTCTGAATGCTACGCATCCAGACGCATATGTGTCACCTCCCATCGAGTGCTAAGTCTCTGGGATGGTGTGTTTGTGTTTATATGTATGTGTTTCTTAGGGGAGACTCTGCCCAAGTGGAGATTCTACCCGAGAACATATTCGTATATTCGCAAATTTGTGTTTTTATGTATATGTTTCTTAGGGGAAACTCTGCCCAAGTGGAGATTCCGACTAAGGACATATCCATAAACCTCAATTTGCACTTATACATATATGCTTTCTCGGGAGGAAACTCTACCCATGACAAAGTTCCTTCTGAAGAAACATGTCTATGTAACCACAGACTCGTATTTATATGCATATGTTTCTTAGAGGAGACTCTGCCCAAGCGGAGATTCTGCCAAGAACATACCCGTATATTTGCAATTTGCATTCATATGTATATCTTCCCTAAAGGAAACTCTGCCCGGGCAGAAACCCCCTTTTCCAGAATAAACTCTGGGGACCTCCCGCTCAAGCGGGGTTATAGCTCGGGAATATATCCATAAAAATGGCAATTTTGTGCCTATACATATATGTTCCTTAGCAGAACTTCCATTTAAATAGAATCTCTATTCAAGAACATATTCATATAATTACGAATCCGTGCTTATGTGCATATCTTTCCTAGGGGAAACTCTGCCTAAGCGGGAATTCTGCCTAAGAACACTTTTGTACAACCATAAATTTGGATTCATATGAGTATATTTCTCGAAGGAGACTCTGTTTCTACAGAGATACCTTTCGTGACGGAAACTCCGCCTAAATGGAGATACCGCTCGAGAAGATATTCATAAAATTACAAATTCATGGCTATGCACATGTATTCTGCTGGAAGAATCCTGCCTAAGTAGAGACCCTCCCTAAAACATATTCATATAAACACCATTTCATATGCATACGTTTCTTGAGGACACTTTGTCTAAGCGGAGGTTCTGCCCGAAAATAGACTCAGATGTCTACAACTCCACATTTGTATGCAATAAAGGGAGTTCTACCTAAGCGGAAGTTCTGCAGAAAATATATGCATACACCCATGAAAAATCATGATTATATGAATATATTTCTAAAAGAAAAGAAAAGACAAACTCTGGCCAAGCCGAAATTCTGCCAGAAAAAAAAAAAAATATATATATATATATATATATATATATATATATTCACAAAAGAGTTGTACCCATGTGGATAGTTCATCGGGGAGAAACTCCGCTTTGACAAGGACCCTCACAAGAAATATATCCATATGTCTGCAAGGTCATCTCCATGCGAACAAAAGAAGAAGGGAAGCTCTGTTCAAAGAGAGGCTTCGCCCCACAAAAAAATATATGCCACGGAACTTCATAATCTATAATCAAAGTCATACTATAAATTTGCACAACAACTCTGCCCATGTGGAAGTGCTGCCCAAGTTCTCAATACACATAAAGCCCAGAAATAATCTGCGGGTGTATACCCATTCCAAACGAAAGTTCAAATCATACATTTTAAACCTCAAACGGGTCCATGAATATATACCCGTTCCATTTTCAAAATCATATTTCACACCCAAAGAAAATAGGCAGCCATACCATCTCATACCATTCAAAATGAAACAAACTCGAACATTTTCAAAGAGTAAAATGCATTTTCAATAAAAGAGAGGGAAAAATATCATATTAGGACTTTCTAAATTCTTTACATATATATGTTCTCATCCTTACTATGAATGGTATTCGGGTTAAAGCCGGTATTAAATAATACCAAGGGCTTTTAACTCGATGTAAATGTAACATCGATTCCGATCGATGGAGGCAGAGGTCCAGCACACGCTACCCTGATCGCCTGTTGATGAAAAGACACGGAATCAAAGAAGTTCAGATTAAAATTGGCGCACCCGTCCGTTCCTCGGACACCAATACCCGTCCGTTCCTCAGACACCAATACCCGTCCGTTCCTCGGACACCAATACCCGCCCGTTCCTGGACACCAACATCCGTCCGTTCCTCGGACACCAAAACCCTTCCTCCGCATCGCGCGGACTTTTTCTCCTGTCTACTGGACAGATTGGCACGCCCCGCAAATACCAAAAATCCAAAATATGTGAAATGAATGAATACCTTGAACAAAAAAAAAAATGAAATGAAATGAATGAATAAAATTGAGCTCAGAAAAATCCTGTGTCCACAGACACATGCATCGTCTCCCTAATTCGGCGCCGGTTAAAAAATGTGACCAAATTTTAGTAGATGTCAGGAAAAGAGCTAGGGGAAGGCCTAAAATGAGATGATGTGATGTTATTAGGAAAGACTTGGACTTCTTGAGTTTAAACATGAATATAACACTTGATAGAAATATTTGGCGGAAAAAGATTCATGTAGCCAACCCCAAATAATGGGATAAGACTCTGATGATGGTGATGATGATGATATACTCTTTGCGATAGTCTCTTTTAAAGGCCAGGTTTTCTCTATTGGATACTGAAAAATTCCATACCTGCATGATCTTTTGCTATAAAAACCATAAAATACTACAAGTACTGCATGTATTGTATCCTAGGTGGCCTAAGTGTTTTGTGCAACTTTAACAGGTTTAATTAGATTATAGGCTCTTCTGCATGCTTTAGATTGTACACGTCATGATAGTTCAATCCCATAATTGGCCGTGAATTTGTTCACCCCAAGTGGCTGAAGAGGAACAAGAGCTTGTTATCTTCTTAGGTGTAAATGTTTCCCATCCCAGTGGGCAGTCTATTTGTTGCATCTACCTTTTTAGTGCTGTAGGTGTTCATTTTATTCTAACCATTCTATGTTTCCCTATAATGTTGTTGTCATAGATTTACCTTCCATAAGCTTCATTGTTTGATCTTGTTTTGTACTTCACAGACATTTTTGGTTCCCTTGAATCTTTTTTTTGAACAATCTCTGGGAAATGTTTCTTGTTCTTTGAGTTATACTCCTATTTTCAATCCCTGGACATGGAATTTAACATTTGCATCTCTTGAGAAAATGGACTGGCGATAATCTTACTCATTCTATGGGCTATTTCTTGCATCTTGTTTGATTAGTTGTTTCTTTTTTTTAGCTCTGTAGCTAGACTCATGTATGTATGCTATCGAATTTCAGGAGATTGTATGGGGAAGAGAGAGTATTACCATTTTGTTGCCAAAAGCCGACAAGGACTGAAATAGGCGGTGTCAGAATGTATCATCATAGTTCTGAGCTCAAAGGTCAGGTCGGTGGATGTAAACTGTTGAACAATTATCTGATGGAAAAGTTATTTTTCCCTGATGGAGCAAGAAAACCATACCTCGTTCATGCCTTCCATGTCCGTAATTCTGGAGGATATATACAGGGAAAATGTGTAATTGCATATAGTGGACATGTCACTGATATTTTGTTGGATTCATGTCTTTCCCCTGTGCCTCCTAATTTTGAGTCTGTAGCATCTCTCCAGAAACATATAGCCGCTTAAACTCTTGTTAGACGAAACCAATTATAAGTCTTCAGACGGTATCAGAAAGCCTGGTAGAGACGACTGTGTTCATAATAACATATGGTTGCAGGGTGAGGCAAGAAGTGGGTGAACAAAATCATCTTGGGTTATTTCTTCTGATGAAACAAAACCATGGTGATGTCAACCTGGCATGCTACCGACGAACTTGGAGCCAGTTCAAGGTCCTAGACTGAGCTACGGTGTGTCATCCTTTTTTTTTGGTTCTAACTCATAGTTCTTGTTCATGGTTAACGTCTCTCCAGGTCAGGAAAAACGGTGCACTTAAATAAATTAAGATGTCAATCCATGCAGAGGGATATGATTTTATTTTCTGTAATGACAAATGTGCTGGTTTAATTTTCACGACCTTGCCTTTTGTGAAGACCTTTTCCTTGTTGGGCCGGAGCGGATCAGGCCTAACACTTGTGTAAGGAAGATGACGGTCGCCGGTAGCGGACGAAGGATCCTGCAATCACCAGAGAAGATCAGGGGGGCCCGGTGAAGACCGGGGAAAACCCTCCGATGCCTAAGTCAGTATGAGGCTAGCAAGGCAGGGGGTTTTTGAGTGTAAGGGTGTGTTCGCGTGAGAGAGAGTGTACCAGTGCATGGTCCTGTACCTGTACTTTTATAGGCGTAGGTGTTTAGGCAGACGTGCATAACGTTGATTAGATTGTGCCTGGAAAGGCGCCTTGACGGGCGCGCATAATGGGAGGAGTTATGCGCTCAGATGTCCGTTATGATGCCAGGCAGTTAACATGTCTCTTGATGATGGGGCGCGTGGCCTGAGGCGGTTATAACCGTCGTGAGGACACGAAGAGCTGTTCGGCAACCTTTGGACAAGATTACCGAGCAGGTGACCCACATGGGGATCGAACGTGTTGTTCGGAAGCATCTGTAGTTGTTCGGTGCAAAAGGTCCGGTGACCTGCTCGGAAGTATGCTGTTGAGGAGCTTGGCGAAGCCCGATCATGGGGGTTATGCCTTGGAGGCCTCTGAACTTCCCTGATAAGGGTGTGGCACCTTGAAATGGGGCTACGTCTGTTGACAGGACATGAGAGGGCCGTAACGGGCCATTATGGCCTAGGTGGCCAGATTTGGCCACCACACTTGCCCCCCACGCTCTCGAGTGGCTCGGCGACACGAGCACTTCGAGGGCGTCACTTCCGCATTTAATGCGATGGCCCGTTGCAGGGAGCTATGTGGTGCCGTCGCCTGGAGCCCTATCGAACGGCTAACCCATCATGATGGGTGCGAGGTCGTGTCGAGCCAGGAGCGTCGCCGTTGCGTTCGAACGGCCGCCAACGGTGCGATCGAGGGGTTTTCGAAAACTGGAAGGAGAGGCGTTTTTGGGACCTGCTTCGAATTCCGCGCCCCTCCTTCTTTATAAAGAAAGGAGGGGGCGAAGGCGGGAGCCACGTCTTCGAAAACCTTTCCAGTGGTCAGTCCTCAGGCTTTCTTCCTTCTCAAGCTTCCTTCCTTCTTCGTTCGAGAGGTTTTCGTGCCCCCCTTAGGTGATCGTCTTCTTCCTCGTGCTTCCTCCTGTTTGCCGTTCTCCTCCACGTTGTACAACGATGATAGGAAAAGGGAAGGCGGTCGCGGCTGCCGGAGCGAGCGGAGTCACCGTTGCGGCGTCTAGCGGGCCACGATGCCGCCATTACAGTGGGCTTCGTGAGCACTTTAGAATCGGTGACGAGTACGAGATCATCGATGCGAAGGAAGGGGAATCGTTCCTGGTGAACAAACCAGGTTGTTTCCCCCTCTCCGTGGATCACCTGGAGGCAGGATTCCGGCTACCGCTGCCGAAAGTGGCGAAGGTGCTTCTCAACTGCTGGGGCGTCTCGCCAATACAGTTGACGCCCAACACATGGAGGTACATATGTATCTTCGGTGTCATCTGCAAGATCAAGGAGATCCGGGGCTCGGCGGATGTATTCCGAGCTCACTTCAAGCTTTCTGCTTCTCGGCCGTCAGGAGCGGATATCTACTACGCCAAGCACCGAACAGATAGGATGCATATTCAACTGTCCAATAAGTATTCCAACAACAAAGGTTGGATGGACAGGTTGCTGTTCGTGCGCCGCCGGGATGGTGCAGAGTGGGGATTCCCCACTGTCGTCTGCCCGGCACGGAAGGATAGCTTTCCGAAGCTGATCCAAGATGAGGCAAGGGCCTCAGATAGCCTTCTCCGAGCAGGTGTTAGGAATGGGGAAGGCTATGTGACGGAATTTTCGCTCGTCAAGCATGGTCTGAGCAAACCGTGGAGTGAGTATGTGAACTTCGGTCATTTACCTGCCGGTTTGATGATCCTGCTCTAACTCTTCCTTTTTTTGTGTGTGTGCAACCGCTGCAGAGTTGGAGGCTGGAAGGGATCTTGAGGCGAACGAGGATTTCGCCAAACAAATCCCTATTTTGGCTCACATGGTGTACGAGGGTGATGACGTTGCGGCCGTTGTTCGGGTTCCCTCTGCTGTGAGGGTTGGTGCCGCGGTAACAACGGCGCTTGTGGCTCCTTCGTCCACCAAGGAGAGCCCAGAAAAGGCACGGGTCCCTGAGAAGGGGCCCGGAAGAATTCGCCTGAAGAAGAAGGCCACCAAGGAGGTGGTTTCGGCAGGAGCTCGGACTCCGCCGGAGAAGGGCGACGGGACGACTCGTCCTTCCGCCTCTATGAAGAAGAGGCCAGTGCTGTTTGATGAGGGCGCAGAGGACGCGGACCAGTTCCGTGCTCGGAAAAAGAAAAGGATGGTCTCTGCTGCCCCTCAACACAGAGAGGAGGAGACCGAAGAGGGGATTGAAGAGGCGCAGTTGCTGCTGTGCAGGAAGCATAAGGCCGTGGAGTCGGCCGATCAGGAAGCACCGCGGATGCCCTCCATGGTTCGTCCGGAGGTCGCGCAAAGAATGGCGACCGAACTGGGGCTCGTCGTCGTGAGCGATGGGTCGGAAAGTCCTGCCAGGGAAGAGGCGAGGGGCTCCACCTGCTCGAGGGATAGGGAGCTCTCGGACGCTTCCAATACTGGTGGTGCCGAGCATGGTGCCACCAGCAACACTGCAGAAGTTTCTACCTGGAGGAGCGGAGGAGTTGCGGCGTCCTCTGCTCGGGGGGAGGAGGGCCCTCCGATCATCGAAGCGCCGGGGATGGTCGCCACAACAACCGCAGTTGCTGGGGAGGTTGAGGGGATCTTCACCCCGAAGAACGCCAGAACCGAGGAGGACACCGGTGCGACGAAGGTTTCCGCCACTGGTGAGATGCTGGCGAGTAGCGTGGTGGCTCCGGTGCCACACGCAACCCTGTCCGAAGGACAGGAAGTGGTTCATGTTGCAAGGGCCACTGAAGAAGCGGCCGTAACGACGGGGGCCGCTGAGGAGATTGCTGCTACCACTGGGGGTACCCTGCCCCCCATGCCCCCCACCGAGGTGGTTGCTAATGTAATGCAACCGCCAAGGTAGTTGATGGTGCTGGAGGGGAGGCAGCGGAAGTTGGGGGCGGTTCGGGCTGAAGAGTCCCGAGACGACCGGATGCCCCTTAGAGAAGTGCTGCTGAAGAGGCTTCCTGAGGCTCCCTCAGTGGCGGCGTTGGAGGTGACACTTCGCCGTATAGAAAACGCGCCGCCCTACGCCTCTCATCTCGACCAGCTAGCGAGGTGCTTGGATCTCCCTTCGAGCAGACTTCGGAGAGACCAACAGAAGGTTATCATCCGGAGGGCCAAGAGGAGGACGGTATGAGCGACGTCGAGCTGGAAGCTCTTGCGGACGGGATATCCAAGTCGTTGGGTATCCTCAAGGCCCTGGCTGCTAGGGGCTAGAAACAAAAATATCTCTGTGAGGCGCAGACGGCTTTCTGCGAGGACCTCACAGCGAGACATAAAGCTCGCGAGGCGGCGTTGGAGGAGGAGGTGAAGAACCTCAAAGCCGCCCTCCAAGCTTCGGAGCTGGATGCTACCTTGGCACGGGCCGAGAAGGACGCTCTTGCCAAGGTGGTTGCGGATGCAGGGGTCCGTGCCGTTGCAGAATACAAGGCCGGGCCGGACTATAAAGAAGATCTGAAGCAGTATGGGGCCCGCTGCTACAGAGTGGGCCTTAACGCTGGGAAGGATCTCGGGGAGCGGCTCTCTTGGGTTGAGCGTGCCCGAGAGGCCATTGAAGCAGCTGTTCGGGAGTGTCGGCATCGCACCAATGACGCCCGTTTGGATGGTGTGCGCTTCGCACAATTCCAATCTAGGCGGATGCCTTCTTCGGATGAAGATGCTGGCCCTTCCGAACAAGCTCCTTAGTCTCCTCACTCCATGCCCTTCCTATATTTGCTTTTTGTAACTGGGTCCAGGGGACCCGTTTGTAAAAAAAAAATCTGTGAATGAAGATTTCCCTTTCCATCGTTTGACTATGGCTTCTCTTTTTCTATCTCCTCCTTCTGCTAGTGTTCCTGTTCGAACCGGGGCTCGTTGGTTTTTTAGCGTTGCATGTACCGCGCAAGTCCATTGGAACCGGGTAGGTTCTAAACCAGGGGTGAATGCTTAACGCTTAACAGTCCTGAAGGGTCCACATATCCATATTTGAGTTTAAAGGACCCTGGAGTATGGATAGTTTCAGACCCAATCCCAGGCGCACCATAGGAACAGGGAGAAGAGAAGTAGGATGCCGATCAAAAGGCTTTCATAAATGATAAGCCTTGAGGTTAGATACATGCCAAGTCCTGGGTATGGCTTCGCCACTAGGGGTAGTTAGCTTATATGAGCCTTCCCGAGGACATGGGTGACCTGATAAGGTCCTTCCCATTTGATGCAAGTTTGCCGACTGCTCTTCGGGGATCCGAAGCCGAACAGCGGCGCAGGACCAAATCTCCCATGTTAACCACCTTTCCCGAACTCGCGCATTATAATATTGTGCAAGCCGTTGCTGATAAGAAATAAGGCGAATGCTGCGCGTCTTTTGCGTTCGCCAAGCATATCCAAGTTTTCCCGAAGAGCACGGTTGTTGGCGGCTTCATCAAAGTGGGTTGTTCGAATGGTGGGAAGAGCTACTTCCAGAGGCACAATAGCTTTTGAGCCGTAAGCCAAATGGAGGGGTTTTCTCCCGTGGCTACTCGAGCCGTTGTTCAGTGGCACCAAAGAACGTTAGGGAGCTCGTCAATCCATGACCCTCCTGCAGCCTCCACTCTTGTGCGGATCCCGTACAGCAGCGTTCAGTTGGCATTTTCTACCAAGCCGTTTGCCTGGGGGTTTGCCACGGAGGTGAATGTTGGCCATTTTGGTACGGCAACAAGCTAACCTAGAGGGGGGGGGGGTGAATAGGTTTTTCTGAAATCTGAAATATAAACTTAAACACAGAAATAACACTTGAAGGTTTGGTTAGTTTAGTGTGATAAAGAGTAGCAGTGCGGAAGCAAATAAACAATCACACAAATAACACAGAGATTTATCCTGGTTCGGCCCTTCCCACATGGAAGTCCTACGTCCAGTCCCCAAGCAACTTCTTGGGATTTCACTAACCAAGGGTACAGTCCCCCTTAAGGACACTACAACACCCAGCACCCCAGCTGGTCTTCTTCTCTTTCCGGGCAAGAAGGCAGCCCACTTCTCTTACAGGTAAAGAAGCCAACCTCCTGGTACAACCCCAGTGCGGTTCTGCTAGACACTAACCCCTAGCTAGGTTAATAACTGTATACAGTCCTACAGCCGGACAAGGATCTTTCTTAGAAAAGAAAGAACAAAGCTGAGAGTTGGAACAAATAAAAACCAACTAAAAGAACTCTCAGCAAAAGACACTCTCCCCCAGATTACAAGATGCACAGAGAGAGAGAGAGAAGAGAGAAGAAGGAGCTTAAATGCTTCAGTGCTTCAAATGCTTGAACACTTCTTCTTGAGCTCAGGCTCTTTCTCTCTTTTTCTTTGAGTGTATTTGGAGTTCAGGTTCCTCACTGGTTGTACACTCATTCAAAAGATCTTCAGGAAAAGCTCTTTGTTCTTCTTCAGCCTTGCTTCATCTTTTATATGAGCAATTTGAATAAATTCGTTGGAGTTCTAGCCGTTGCTCATCTTCTCTTTCTTCTGATAATTTGTGGTCTACGAGGTCTGCAAGCATAGAAAAAAGTGTTTAGATAAAAGAATGTTTCTGTCAAAAAGGCTCATACCTCTATGTTTCCTGTTGCCACCCAGAAGTAGTAAGTAATCTCTCTTTTGTTGGCAGGAGAGAAGAGATCTAGAAAGATAAGCAAAAAGATCTCCTGTCAGAAAGATAAAGGATTACGCAAATCAAGAATATTGACTTTTTCACTAGATGCCAAAAACATTTTAAAATATAAAGAAAATCTATGTTTTTACAAACGAATTCACGTGAGAGCAAATCCTTATGAGAGTTACAAAGGAATCCTTATGAGAGTTCCATGTGAGAGTTACAAAGGAATCCTTATGAGAGTTACAAAGGAATCCATGTGAGAGTTACAAAGGAATCCTTATGAGAGTTACAAAGGAATCCATGTGAGAGTTACAAAGGAATCCATGTGAGAGTTACAAAGGAATCCATGTGAGATCGATTCTTTTAGAGAGCGAATCCTTATGAGATCGATTCCTTTAGAGAGCGAATCCTTATGAGATCGATTCCTTTAGAGAGCGAATCCTTATGAGAAGTCTGTGTGAGTATAAAGGAATCCTTATGAGTTACAAAGGAGTCTGTGTGAGTTACAAATGAATCCTTATGAGAGCAAATCGATGTGGCACTTTGAACTGAAATCGATATATATTGAATGGACATCGATTTATGTGTTTAGTGCAAATCATTACGGTAATAATGTCATAAATTTATATTTATTAGAAAAATCATGATATTTAATTTATAATTAGAAAAATCATGGTATTAAATATATTTAATATTCAATTAATCATGTAAATTTATATTTATTAAGAAAAACATGATATTAAATATTTTTAATAATAATTAATTAAACATAATTTTATTATCACCAAAATAAAAGGGTAAAATATAGGAGTGGTTCAACAATCTCCTCCTTTTTGGTGATGACAAAATTTATGATAATTTTCTGACAAAAATACGTAAAGTATAGAAAATACAGAAAATTCACAGATAATGCATACCATGCATACTCTCCCCCTTTTTGTCACAAACCAAAAAGGAAGGTTCTTACCATTGAATTCTCTCCCCTTTGTGAAAGAAATTCTTACCATTGAGGGGTTCAACAATGATTGACATAAATGAATAACTCCCCCTTAGTCTGTGCTCCCCTGAATGAGAGACTCCACCTGAATGAAAATTGCAAATAATTGTTAGTAATAAAGACTAATTCATTTTTGTGACTACTCTTTCTTCAGATGAGATTTGAATGAAGAATCTGTAGTCACTCCTGCCTTGAGCATTCTTGGTTTTTGATGCTCCAAGGCTAACCTGCAAATATATTACTCAGAAGTAGGTACCCAAATCTTTTTGGGTCCTTGATGGTTAGATGCATAGAAATAACCTTTAGGAATCCAAACTAAGTGCCTTGTTGTGCAGGTGTTTACTGTGTGTCCTAATTTATTACAATGAGAGCAGCAATGAATATAATTTGTTTTGCAGTTCTTATTGCCTTTGTGATGCATGATTGGAACATAGTTTTTAGAAACCTTTTTCTTTTGATAAAGCTTGTTGTTTCAGGTTCCTTTTTCTGAGGCATTTTGGTTTCTTTTACAATTTTGGTAAATGATATTTTCCTGAGTTTAATACTTGTTTTCCTTTTTCTGGAGGTGTATAACCAAGCCCTTGTTTGTCATTTCCAGATTTTGATCCTTTGAAGCATAGGGCTAGAGATGTTTTTCCTTTAGTTAATTTCCTAACTGATTCTTTTAAATAAAGATTTTCTTCAGTTAGAGTTTTCAATTTTTCTTCCAACTCTACTTTTTCATTATCCGTGCTCCTTAAATTTTCATTCAAAAGAGAATTATATCTTTACTATCCTTAATTGTTTTTCTAGTTGCTCCAATTCGGATTTAAGATCAGAATTGGTGTTTTCTAAGCAAATAGTGTTGTTTTTTAGATTCTTTAATTCTTTTACAACATTTTTATGTTTTTCATATAGTTCATTAAATACTTCTTCTATGTCTTCAGATTCTGATCCTAATCTGTGCAAGAATCAAAAGATGAGTTAGGATGTACCTCATCTAGTCCTACCATGAGGGCTAGATTTACTTGCTCTTTCTCTGATTTTGAGCTTGATGATTCTGAGCATGTGGTCTCTTCATTTTCCCAAGCAGCCGCCATGGCTTTTCTTTTGAATTTCTTGTGCTTCATTTTGGACTTTTCTGGTTGACCAGTCTTCTTTAGTTTAGGACAGTCTGGTCTTAGATGTCCAGGTTTTCTGCATTCATAGCAGACTGGTTCTTTTTCTTTTCTCTCTTTCTTTTGAGACCTTCTTGATCCATTTTTCTTCTTCTTGAGAATTTTCTGAAGCTTGGACAGTACTTCATCTACGTCACTGTCTTCAGAATCTGCATTTTTGGAACTAGAAGAAGAAGAGGAAGGAGCAGCAACAACCTTAAGAGCATTAGTACATTTCTTCTTAGATGAGCTTTCAGACAATCGCTCCATATTTATTTCATGTGCCATGAGAGAATCTATTAAATTATCAATTGACAATTTGGTTAAATCATGGGCCTCTTCAATAGCAGTTACTTTAGGTGTCCATAAAATAGTTAAGGATCTAAGTATTTTTCTAACATTTTCTTCGTCAGAAAGATTTTTACCTAAGGAGTTTAATCCTGCTACTATAGTTGAAAAACGATTATACATAGTAGTAATATCTTCATTTGAGAGCATTTTAAATTGTTCGTATTGTGAAACAAGAATATCTATCCTAGTTTGTTTTACTCTATCTGTTCCTTCATAAGTTACCTGCAGTTTATCCCATATTTCTTTTGCAGATTTACATGCAGATACTCTACTGAATTCTCTTTTAGATAAAGCGCAACAAAGATAGTTTTTAGCTTTAAAGTTTAAGGATAATTTACTTTTATCTACTGCTGTAATGGCAGTAGTGCCTGGAATAGGAACAATAACATAATCACCTACCTCAATTACCTGCCACAGATCAAAGTCTGTGCCTCGAATGAAGCATTCCATTCTCATTTTCCAGTATTGATAATCTTCTCCGTCGAAGAATGGAGGTCTGGTGACTGATTGACCTTCAGCATATCCTTGAGCTGCCATGGATCTTTACTCTAAGATCGTTGGATCTTCGAATGATCAGAGACCCGCTCTGATACCACTTGTTGGATCAAGCCCCAACCGTTGCACCAAAAGCTCGAGCTGGTAGTGAAGGTGGACCGTATTTCCTTTATGGCAGCGCAGAACCCCACACTAAGCGGTGGGCAGACATGAGGGGCTTCGCACAGGGCGGTTAGTCCCTGCGGCGGGCTGGGCTGTCAAGCACCGATGCGACTACACACACCCGATCCCGGGCCAGCATGTAGTAACAGCGAATCCCTAAGGGAGTTGATGGACCCCATAATCCAACAAACTCCCCCCCAGCGACACCCGGGGGATTCGAACCCGCAACCTCGCTCTGATACCACTTGTTGGCCCTTTTGGTACGGCAGCAAGCTAACCTAGAAGGGGGGGGGTGAATAGGTTTTTCTGAAATCTGAAATAGAAACTTAAACACAGAAATTAACACTTGAAGGTTTGGTTAGTTTAGTGTGATAAAGAGTAGCAGTGCGGAAGCAAATAAACAATCACACAAATAACACAAGAGATTTATCCTGGTTCGGCCCTTCCACATGGAAGTCCTACGTCCAGTCCCCAAGCAACTTCTTGGGATTTCACTAACCAAGGGTACAGTCCCCCTTAAGGACACTACAACACCCAGCACCCCAGCTGGTCTTCTTCTCTTTCCCGGGCAAGAAGGCAGCCCACTTCTTTACAGGTAAAGAAGCCAACCTCCTGGTACAAACCCAGTGCGGTTCTGCTAGACACTAACCCCTAGCTAGGTTAACAACTGTATACAGTCCTACAGCCGGACAAGGATCTTTCTTAGAAAAGAAAGAACAAAGCTGAGAGTTGGAACAAATAAAAATCAACTAAAAGAACTCTCAGCAAAAGACTCTCTCCCCCAGATTACAAGATGCACATAGAGAGAGAGAGAAGAGAGAAGAAGGAGCTTAAATGCTTCAGTGCTTCAGATGCTTGAACACTTCTTCTTGGGCTCAGGCTCTTTCTCTCTTTTTCTTTGAGTGTATTTGGAGTTCAGTTCCTCACTGGTTGTACACTCATTCAAAAGATCTTCAGGAAAAGCTCTTTGTTCTTCTTCAGCCTTGCTTCATCTTTTATATGAGCAATTTGAATAAATCCGTTGGAGTTCTAGCCGTTGCTCATCTTCTTTTTCTTCTGATAATTGTGGTCTACGAGGTCTGCAAGCATAGAAAAAGTGTTTAGATAAAAGAATGTTTCTGTCAAAAAGGCTCATACCTCTATGTTTCCTGTTGCCACCCAGAAGTAGTAAGTAATCTCTCTTTTGTTGGCAGGAGAGAAGAGATCTAGAAAGATAAGCAAAAAGATCTCCTGTCAGAAAGATAAATGATTACGCAAATCAAGAATATTGACTTTTTCACTAGATGCCAAAAACATTTTAAAATATAAAGGAAATCTATGTTTTACAAACGAATTCACGTGAGAGCAAATCTTTATGAGAGTTACAAAGGAATCCTTATGAGAGTTCCATGTGAGAGTTACAAAGGAATCCTTATGAGAGTTACAAAGGAATCCATGTGAGAGTTACAAAGGAATCCTTATGAGAGTTACAAAGGAATCCATGTGAGAGTTACAAAGGAATCCATGTGAGATCGATTCCTTTAGAGAGCGAATCCTTATGAGATCGATTCCTTTAGAGAGCGATCCTTATGAGATCGATTCCTTTAGAGAGCGAATCCTTATGAGAAGTCTGTGTGAGTATAAAGGAATCCTTATGAGTTACAAAGGAGTCTGTGTGAGTTACAAATGAATCCTTATGAGAGCAAATCGATGTGGCACTTTGAACTAAATCGATATATATTGAATGAACATCAATTTATGTGTTTAGTGCAAATCATTACGGTAATAATGTCATAAATTTATATTTATTAGAAAATCATGATATTTAATTTATAATTAGAAAAATCATGGTATTAAATATATTAATATTCAATTAATCATGTAAATTTATATTTATTAAGAAAAAACATGATATTAAATATTTTTAATAATAATTAATTAAACATAAATTTTATTATCACCAAAATAAAAGGGTAAAATATAGGAGTGGTTCAACAGTGAAGTGGTTATAGATTCCAAGCTCGACACATTTCTGTTTGAAGAAGGTGCTGTCGAATTGTTTCCCGTTGTCGGAGGTGATCACTCTTGGAACGCCAAACCTGCAGAGGAGGTTCTTCCAGACGAACTTCCACGCAGCTTGTTCGGTGATCGTGGCAACAGGTTCGGCTTCGATCCACTTGGTGAAGTAGTCGATGGCCACGAATAGAAACTTCTTCCATCCTTGGGTCGCTGGGAAGGGACCCAAGATGTCAATGCCCCATCTGACGAAAGGGCGCGGTTCGAACAGGTTATGAAGCTGTTCGGCGGGTTGCTTGATGAGCTATCCGAACTTTTGGCATTCCGGGCATTTCCTGACAAAGGACATGCAATCCTTCTGAAGAGAAGGCCACCAGAACCCTGCTCGGATAATGCTGCGTGCTAGCGTTCTGCCCCCCAGGTGGCTTCCGCACAGCCCCTCATGGACTTCTTCGGTGGCAGCTAGGGCCTCCTCAGGGCTGAGGCACCGTAGAAGAGGTCTTGAAAGGGACCGTCGGTATAGCTTACCTTCTACGAGGGCGAAGTGCTGAGAACGCATCCTGATTTTCCGAGTTTCGCTCTATTCGGGTGGAAGCTCACCCCGGAGTAAGTACGCTAAGAGAGGGTCCATCCAGCTCGGAGTTGGTGGGCCCGTCTCTACGGCTTCGACGTCTACTTCAGTGCTCGGCGAGGCGAGCTCTTCAATAAACACGGAGCGGGAAGGGGCGATGTCACCTGAGGATGCCAGTTTGGCCAGTGCATCTGCTCGCACGTTCTGCTCCCGTGGGACATGTATGACTTCGAAGTATAGGAGGCCCTCTGCTTGGCTCTTGACCTGTTGAAGGTATTGAGCCATGCGGGGTTCCCTTGCTCTGAACTGCCCGCTCACTTGGCTGACAACCAATTGGGAGTCACTGAAGACCCTAAGTCGAAGGGCTCCGAGGTGCCTAGCCATGCGGATACCGGACATCAAAGCTTCATACTCAGCCACGTTGTTGGAGGCCGGAAAGTGGAATCAGAGGGCGTATTGGAACTCTAATCCCTCCGGGGAGGTGAGGACCAGACCAGCTCCGCTCCCTGTAACACAAGAGGATCCGTCGACATAGAGTTCCCATGGGGGTTCATTCGCCAACGGTGGATCCTGCTCGGTAGGGAGAGTACATTCCGCAATGAAGTCTGCCAATGCCTGCGCTTTGACTGCTGTCCTAGGGCGAAAACTAATGTCGAACTCGCCAAGCTCTATTGCCCATTTGATAAGCCTGCAAGAAGCCTCCGGCCGCTGAAGGATGGATTTCAGCGGCTGATCGGTTAGAACCGTAACGGAGTGGGCCTGAAAATAGGGCCTAAGCTTCCGGGCAGCCGTGACGAGAGCGAGGGCGAGTTTTTCTGCTCGGGGGTACCTCCTTTCAGCTTCTTGGAGGACCCTGCTGATGTAATACACTGGATGCTGCGCCGCTCCTTCTTCTCTGATCAAGACTGCGCTGATGGAGTGTTCAGTAACCGAAAGATAAACGAACAAATGTTCCCCGAGCATAGGCTTTGAGAGAACAGGAGGGGCTGCCAAATACGCCTTCAGCTGGGTGAAGGCGGCCTCTCACTCCTCAGTCCACCGTACTTGCCCCCCTTGCTTCGAGGTGCTTTTAGGGCCTCGGAGCAACTTGAAGAAGTTAAAACTTCTTTCTGCTGCTCGGGACATGAACCGGTTCAGTGCCGCAAGACGCCCCGTCAGACGTTGGACGTCGCGCACTATTTTCGGACTGCTCATCTCAAGCACGGCTTGGATTTTCTCCAGGTTTGCCTCTATTCCTCTATTTGACACGAGGAAAACGAGGAACTTACCCGAACGAACACAAACGCGCACTTGGCAGGTTGAGTTTCATATTGTACTTTCGCAGAGTTGCGAAAGTTTCCTGGAGGTCGGAGATGTGGTCAATGCTCGGAAGCGTCTTGACCAGCATGTCATCAACGTAAACCTCCATGTTGCGCCCAATCTACTGTTCGAACATTTTATTGACCAGCCGCTGGTAGGTTGTGCCAGCGTTCTTCAGACCGAAAGGCATTCTGGTGAAACAATACAACCCAGGTCTGTAACAAACGTCGTGGCGTCTTGATCCGGAGGATGCATACTGATCTGGTGGTAACCAGAGTTGGCGTCCAGAAAGCTGAGAAGCTCGTGACCGGAAGTAGCATCCACCAGCTGATCAATGCGCGGTAGGGGGAAGTTATCCTTGGGCGTTGCTTTATTGAGATCCTTGTAGTCAACGCACACACGCCATTTACCATTGGCTTTGCGTACGAGGACCACATTGGAGATCCATCTTGGGTATTGAGCTTCTCGAAGGAGCCCAACAGTTCGGCTCTTGACAACGTGATCCTGAATCACGGTCTGCCATTCTCGGTTCACAGGTCGCCTCCTCTGTTGAACTGGTGGAATCCGGGGATCCAGACGGAGGCGATGCACCATTACTTCCGGGGGAATACCCGGAAGCTCGTCGTCAGACCAGGCGAACACGTCCAAATTGGCCAGCAGAAAGGCTGTGTAGCGTTGCTGCTCGGCCTCTGCCAGCAAAGCGCCAATGTACAAGACGTGCTCGGGGTCATCGTCTACCTGGACAGGAATTAAATCTTCGGCAGGCGTTCCTCGGCTGGTAGAGGGCTGATCGGACGTTGGAGGGGCCGGATCTGCGAGTGGTTGCTTGTCTCTTAAAGAAAGGACATAGCAACGGCGAGCCTCGCGCTGACACCTGAGCACTTCGCCGACTCCGCTCGGGGTCGGAAACTTCATCTTCTGATGGAGTGACGAAGGTACTGCCTTAATGCGCCCGATCAGACCTCTGCCGAGGATGGCGTTGTATCCAGGCATATTGTTGATGACCAAGAAGTCAACCACCTTGGTCACGATCCTTGGAGCCGTCCCTAAAGTGATCGGGAGGCGAACTCTTCCCATGGGCTGCACCGAAACTCCCGAAAAGCCGAACAAAGGCGAGTTTACAGGGGCGAGTTGATCGGCTTTTAGGCCCATGAGGACAAAGCAATCGTAAGCCAGCTTCCATTATCCACCAAAATCCGGCGCACATTACAATGATTGATGGTGGCCGAAATGACCAACGCATCAGCGTGTGGGGTGGTAACCCCTACAAGGTCTTCGTCCGAGAAGGTTATGGCCTCCTCGGGTGGTGCGCGTGCAGGACTGGTGGGATATGGAGTCGGCCAAGGTGCCGAAGGCCTATCCACAACGTGCACTCGCCTTGCGTAATCGCGTCGGCTTCGAGTGCTTTCTTCGCCTGCGCCGAAGCCTCCCGCGATCACATTGATCTCCTGCCCATTGGGCTCATTGTTGATAGGCTGCTCGGGAGTCCGCTCTCGGCGTCTAGGGCGTTCTTCATTTCGGCGCACGAACCGTCCAAGGTAGCCGCGCTTGATAAGGTCTTCAATCTCGTCCTTAAGCTGGAGGCACTCGGAGGTGATGTGGCCGTGGTCGCGATGAAAGCGACAGTACTTGTTTTGGTCGCGCCTCCGGGGGTCGGAGCGCATCCTCTGTGGCCACCGAACATAAGCTTCGTTCCTGATCTCCGCCAGGATCTGTTCGGGTGCCACAGTAAGGGGGGTGTAGTTGGTGAAGGGGCGCGGACGGCGCGGAGAGTCACCGTTGCGTCGTCCTTTCTTCCGATCACGGTCAGAGCCGTTATCAGAAGGCCTCTTCTTGTCAGACTGCTCCCCCTGCTCCGCCCTACCTGCTGTCAGACTCTCCTCGCAGGCCGCATGGCGTTGCGCGATGGAGAGTAGCTCGGCGAGGGTGGCGGGCTGCTGGACGCCGAGGGTCCTCTGCAAAAAATCATCACGAGTGCCCTGAATGAGGGCACTGGTTGCCAAAGGGACATCCAGGCGCGAGATGCGAAGCGCTTCTGTTCGGAACCTTTTGACAAAGTCCCAGAGCGCCTCGCCCTTCTTCTGGCGTACGGCCAGGAGGGAAGCCGCCGTTCGCGGCTGCGACCTTCCGCCAAGGAAGTTGTCCCGAAAGGACTTCTTCAATTGGCGGAAGGAGGAGATAGAGCCTGCCGGAAGGGTCTCGAACCAGGCTCTGGCAGTCTCCTTGAGGGTTGCAGGGAAGGCCCTGCACTTGGCCGCATCTGATGCTCCGTGGAACACCATGTGCGACTCAAAGCCGTGGATGTGGTCGGCCGGATCGGTGGTGCCGTCGTAGGGCGCGATGGTGGGCAGAGGGAGCTTGGGAGAGACCCGAGCTTCCAGAATCTCTCTGCTAAAAGGGGAGCGGAAGTCCACGTCATCTTCTGCCGGAGCTTTTCCTTCCGCGTGCTGAACCATCGCGTCCACGCGGCGCTCGAGGTCAACCACGCGTCGCAGGCACCTGGCGAGCTCCTGTTCGGAATTGGCGGGGCCCCCTCGACCGGACCCGTGGGAGTTGGCTCCCACGACCGATCGCAGCGGATGGGGGGAGACAACAGAGCGGCGGGGCGAGCGCCCGCGGCGCTCCGGTGCCCGCTCCTCGGACGGGGCTCGGTGCGACCGGCGCGGTGAGTTCGTCTGCTATTCCTGAGGCATCGGGAGGACGCGAGAACGCCGATGCGACGACCCCGCCTGTCGCTCTCGTGGCAGGGGAACCGCCGGGGCTGGTGGTCCAACCAGCTGAGCCTGAAGAGCCAGGCAGACACCCGTCAACTGCTGCATCTGTCCCCGGAGTTCGGCCACTTCCAGGGCAGTTGCCGGCGCGGCGGCCACTGGCGCAGGGACGTTGTTGTTAGCGCCAGCAGGGGCGATGTCGACGTCGACGGGAGGGGATCGCCGACGAGAGTCCGCTCGTGACTGACGGGATCTCGTCGCCCTACTCCCCACGTTCTGGTACGAGGTTCGTCCGCGAGCCATGGCTACGTCGTTCCCACAGACGACGCCAAAAGTGTGAAGACCTTTTCCTTGTTGGGCCAGAGCGGATCAGGCCTAACACTTGTGTAAGGGAGATGACGGTCGCCGGTAGCGGACGAAGGATCCTGCAATCACCAGAGAAGATCAGGGGGGCCCGGTGAAGACCGGGGAAAACCCTCCGATGCCTAAGTCAGTATGAGGCTTGCAAGGCAGGGGGTTTTTGAGTGTAAGGGTGTGTTCGCGTGAGAGAGAGCGTACCAGTGCATGGTCATGTACCTGTACTTTTATAGGCGTGGGTGCTTAGGCAGACGTGCATAACGTTGATTAGATCGTGCCTGGAAAGGCGCCTTGACGGGCGTGCATAACGGGAGGAGTTATGCGCTCAGATGTCCGTTAGGATGCCAGGCAGTTAACGTGCCTCTTGATGATGGGGCGCGTGGCCTGAGGCGGTTATAACCGTCGTGAGGACACGAAGAGCTGTTCGGCAACCTCTGGACAAGATTACCGAGCAGGTGACCCACATGGGGATCGAACGTGCTGTTCGGAAGCATCTGTAGTTGTTCGGTGCAAAAGGTCCGGTGACCTGCTCGGAAGTATGCTGTTGAGGAGCTTGGCGAAGCCCGATCATGGGGGTTATGCCTTGGAGGCCTCTGAACTGCCCTGATGAGGGCGTGGCACCTTGAAATGGGGCCACGTCCGTTGACAGGACATGAGAGGGCCATAACGGGCCATCATGGGCCTAGGTGGCCAGATTTGGCCACCACACCTTTCAAAAATGTTGATGGTGTTCTGTAGGTACTATGTAAATGACACTTGGCATCTCTTTACATATCATTAAAAGGGGCTGGGACTCGATCTCTAGACTTGCAACTGTTTGAGTAACTTACAGCTCCCCGTTATTAGTGGATCAGATGCTCCCGTTGAGCTGGCACACGTGCTTAATAGGATGTTTGGTTGTATTTTTTTTTATTATCAATTTTTTTTTAAATTTAAAAAAGAAGAAGAACAGACGTATAGACATATTGATACGTCCCCTCCTCCTCCTCCCCCTCCCCGCCCCCCTGCGCTGTGGCCCCCCTCCTCCTCCCCGTGCCGGCGCGCCCTCCTCCTCCTCCTCCCCTGCGCCCCCCTCCCCCCTCCAACCAAGCATCCTATATTGTTTTATTTTTTATTTTGAAATTTTAGTTAAAAACAGACACATCATTATTTTTTAGGGAGAAATAATTTTTTTTTAAAAAATTGCTCCCAAACACCCTATAACCCCTTTTTCAAGAGTTTATCCTAAAAGAGTTACTACTACTGCCCTTTTTGTCTCTACTAAAATTTATTGATTATGTTTAGGGATCCATACAAAAAATACTCTCATTACTAATTTATTTGTAGAACTATCTCGTTTATTTTTAGAATACTTTTGTAACCTCACAATGCTGTTTTACTTGCAACTGTGCCCTTGTTGTTATCATCGTCTTGTATTCCATTAAAATCTCTTATTAATCTTAGTTAAAATTTCACCAAATTAAAAAAACTCTAATATACCCCTTTATCTGTCTGGACTCTCTCATACACAATGTGCCAATCAAAAACGACTTATCTGTATGAAGATATTTTCATCTAAAAATGTTTTCACCATCTCAAATAGATGCTAACCAGAAGAATATGTTTGATATTATATATTAATAAAAGAAGGTTAGGAGGTGGGGTAAACCGGCTTGGTAGATAAAGGCTCATTCATGGGATTGAATCCAGTCATTATCTTGCTCTTCAACGATGGCCCAAGGATGAATATGGGCTCAGCCTACCAAGATCACCACCTCCATCATCTCGGTATGATCCGGAATGAGTCTTCGGCTCCATTGGGGCCACAATTAATGTGGCCTCTCTCTAAAGTGTAGATCTAGTGCCCCACTTCCATTGTCTAATCTGTCCTTGCAACTGCCATAGCATGCACATATTATATATAACAAGAAATGCCATCTCCTTTTTTGTCTAGTATGCCCCTCCTGTACCCTAGAAAAGTCAACGAGGCCATTGTCCAAGCCACAAAAGTAGCATATATCAACTCGTCGGCACACTTTATAAGTGACCTTGTGCCCGCTTTGGTAAGGGGGTTATCCGGGGTAACCCCCCCTCCCCTGCTTTAGGGAGCGGGGCGGATGTACCTCGGGGTACCCCTCTTATTCCGGGAGAAGTCTACCTCATCTTTAAAGGTGGGGTAGAGGGGGTTAATTTTTTTTAAAATATAAAAAATATCATAAAATTTTAAATATTATTTTATTATATATTATATATTTTATTTATTTATTTTTAATTTTTTAACATAAAAATAAATGAAGTAAAAAATTAGAGTTTATTAAAAAAAATAAATTATCCCATCTCCATCGAAAAGAGCACCCAAAATAAAATATGTACTATCCTGAGTTAAGCTACCCTAAATTACACACCTGTAAGAAATCCCACAACCTAGACTTACAAGGTGGGACACGAACCAAAAGAGGTAAGATAGCTTTTGGACAAAAGCTATGAGATTCTAGCTAGTCCACACTATAATAGACACCCGTGAGGTTTGGGTGGGAGGCGCCTAGAATCGATCTTTAGATATGTGGGTGGGTTTATATGTTGGCCAGTCAGTGATCTTTACCACTGGACTGTAATATCAAAAAAAAAAAAAAAATGTAGCTAGAGGGGAGCACCCCAAGTTCCAACATTTTCTCTCTTTTTCCTCCTAATGTGTTGACTTGAATGACACAGAATTTTCCCCCACATCTCCTCGGTTGTTCCTATTTAAATAAAGTCAGTGGAGATTGGACGGCAGGTCCACTTAATTTTCGGCCTATATATGTGCATATGGTTATTCACTTTAATTTAGAGTACTTCTGTATAGTTATTAAAAATGATATGCAAAAAAGAGGAATGATCATGTAAGAAACACGTGTGAAAATTAAATTAGAACCTCTCCAGTAATTTAACATTTAAGAATCCGTCTCTAATAATTGTCAAGAATAAGGACAAGGACGTGGGAAGAGGAGGAGGATGAAAATACAGTCGAGCGAGCGAGAGTGTTATAATTAGTTTAGCAGTACTAGCTAGTGTCAACTAATTAAGTACCTTTTTTTTTTTTTTCATTTTTCTTAATTTCTCTTTGTTTCTTCTAGCTCAACCTTCCGCTGTTAATCTGACGGCCGAGCTATATATATTATATACTGCATGGTCCAGGTCGTTCCACTATATATTCATAATAAAAATAATAATTAATAGTTAATATTTTCAAAAAATAAATATCTCTCAATGGTAGGTTAGGTATATACGAGATTTGATTCAATCAGGGGACGAAGCGAAATCCGCGTCCCGGTCGGACAGGGATAGCGAACCTAATCCGATATAAGTTTCCATTTCCTGTTATGTGCGGATAAGACTACCGCTGCCTATATAAGCATTATTGGCATCCGGTCCACAACCCCGAAGAACAATACTATTCGGTTCTTGTTCCGGCGCAACCGCGCGAGCGAGCAAACGGGAGAGAAATCAGGAGGTGGAGGAGGGCCCGCCACGGTCGATCGGCGAACATCGCTGCCATGGACAGGAGTCCTGACCACCGACGGCTGCAGAAGCGAAGGAAGATCCCGGCAGGGTTTAAATTCCGGCCCAAGGATTTGGAGTTGGTGTTGTACCTGAGAAGGAGAGTACATGGTGTGTACATTGAGGAAGGCCTCTTCCACGACGTTAACCTGTACAATCACCATCCCAGCAAGCTCATAGGTACGTACGCATGTTCATAGAAGCACAAGAAATTAAGGAAAAAGGAGAATTAGGCCAGCTCGATTAATATCTCATGCATGCATGCTCTTATTCTTTTTCTTTTCTTCTTTGCCCTGCTTGTTTTATATCTTTTTCTTCGAGTTCCATGTTCTTGCATGAAATCGCGGTTAAGTATATGACCTGTAGAAACCCAAACCAAGGATGTAGCTAGCACTGGCAGGCGGCTTCTGCTCTCGTTCTGAGGGGGAAAGCCTGATCGATCCTTGTGTGGGTTTTCCTCTGTTCTCGATCTGTCTTGCTACAGAAAGATATATTCTTGCACGCGCCGTACGTGTTTAGCTTCCCGTACGTTAAAGAGAAGCAGACAGTGTATTAACGGGGAGGGAGACGCGACGAACCAGAAACCCTATATTAAGTCAAGAAGGTCGTGGCATGCATGTTGCCCTGCATGCTCGTCCTGATTGGAAAAGTTTAAAAAAAAAATCCAACCTTTGCGTTCGCATATACGCATGATTGACGATTTTTGGAACATCTAACCTCATGGATGCTCCGCAATAAAACGATCTTATCTGTTTTAGTTTTCACGTGTTTCAAGAACTGTGCATGCAAGGCGAGGCATATTCGGAAGAGATCTTCTCAACTGTACATATGTTCAGACAGTTATCTGGTGATTATTGCTCTGAAACATGTGATATAATTAACCCGTAGGTGCTTTAATTTGTAGAACTGTTCGCTCTGTGGAACGAGAACAAAGCGTACTTGTTCACCCCGCGAAGCCGCAAGTACCCGAACGGATCGAGGCCATGCCGCTCTGCAGATGGCGGCTTCTGGAAGGCCAGTGGGAAGAATAGCCCCGTCAAGAACACCGTAGGAGAGGTGGTCGGGACGAAGAGGGCGCTGTCCTTTTACGAAGGCCGCCAAGCCACCAAGGGAACAAAGACCAACTGGTTGATGCATGAGTACAAAATTGATGAATCACATCGGCCACCCGATCCAAGCAACTGCTGTACCATGGTGAGAAAAAAATTAACCTAGAAAAACTCCTCTCTCTCTCTCTCTCTTTCACACACACACACACATATGGCCACTAGTCTACTTGCCTATATATATATATATCACCAAGATGATGTTTTTGTCAAAATTAATCGATGAATTAACTTCTTGGTTTTGTCCTATGCATGCAGCTTGATGACTGGGTCTTGTGTGTAGTCTATCTTAATCAAAAGACACCTAAGGGCGCTGATCATGATGAAGGAGAGGATTATAGCAAATTGAACACAAGTTCTCCTCAAGAAGAAGCTTGTATTAATGTCGATGCATCTTCTCAGACAAATATGATGGCGGACCAGTTTCATATTATCGATGCTGCAGCAGAGATGGAAAGTAGACACCGCAGTGTCAAAGATATTGTTGTGGATGAATTCAGCACATCTTGTGGCAGCTACGGGACTAACACGTACACCCCCTTCATGAGCACCATGGATCCGCAGGGAGCTTCAGCTCCAGACCCTGTGACGACTATGGAGGCACAATTGGCTAGCTTTTGGCCTCTAGATTTATCGACAGAGTCGTTCCATTATGATGATCACCAGCAGGATTATTATAGTGGCATGCCATTCGACACTATGATGTTTGATTACCCAGTAGTTACACCCTTGAGTACTACTACTATCAGTCCAGAGGTGAACATGGAACAGGCACCATATACCAGCTTCAACCCTACATATGCACAATCCACAGAACACCCCAATCACCCGCCCCAAGGCTACTATGATTATCCAGTGGTTACCCCCTCGAGTGATATAATTAGTTCACAGATGGGTATGGAACAGGCACCATATACCAGTTGCAGCCCTTCATATGCACAATCCTTAGAACACTGGAATCACCCGACCCAAGAGTACATCTACGTCGACTACCCAGTGGTTACCCCCTTGAACAGTTACATTGGTCCACAAGTAGACGTGGAACCGGAATCATGTACCATCTGCAATAACCTTTCATATGAGCAACCGTACTTGAAACACCAAAATGAGCCGGCCCAAGGTATGGAACCAGCCGATCCTATGAATGGAGGAATAAACTCTGGGATGTCATCTTATCCTAAGCAGTGGCATGTTCCGACTCACACTCAAGGTCTGGGTTCGTTTGATGGGGGGAGTAGTTCAAGCATGCTGACGGAACAACACATTTTTAGCGACAATCCTCCCCCTTCTGCACCACAACCTTCACAGCACTATGACGACGATCAGGGCTATTTCAACATGCAATTACACAGTGGAGATGGCAGTATGCAGTTAAATGACAACCAAGATCTAAGTTTTGATGACAGGAGCGGTGCAACCATGAACATCATGAGGTCGACGACCCTGAATAGCTACGAGCCGGCTTCTACCCCTGCACCACAACAATTCCAACGCGGTGATGACCAGAATCCCAATGTGCAACTAGACAAACAGAGCTGTGAAGCGCAGGTTGGAGGATCAGGTCCGCGTACCATTGGCAGTACTTTGGATTCAGATGTTATGCCTTCCTTTAGTGATCATGATCAGTTCTGGATTAATGTGCAGAACCAATAGTTGCATTGAAGAAAATCCTCAATCTCAACTTTCTGTAGATGATTTTTTGATATGATCAGATGCTTGAGATGACATCTTTTTCCTTGCATATATCTTGGATATTCGAGTTTTAGTATGCAGAATTTGTCACTTTGTAATGACTAGTCCATGTACTTAAATAGTCTTCACATAATGTCGATCGTCTCCACTTTGTAATTGACCTTTGCACTCAAGGACATGGGAGGCCTCAGAGTTGATCATTAACTTTTCTAATTGGGTCCCAAATATGTGAGATCCTCAAGAGTTGATAACACTGTTATTTAACAAGTACTAGATCTCCTTTTAGCTTGAGACCAAGAGAAAGATTATGTAGTCACTAATTAGATGGGTGGAGCGGTCATCTCTCTTGGGTACCCATTCAAAGTTCAACTTCGAATGGTTCTACTTCCGTGCATTGGCTCATACAGTCTTGTACGTAATAAAAATAATGTGAATTGTAAAAAGACAATTTCACTGACTCATAAAAGAGAGAGAGAAACATTTCGTCAAATCATCTCCACCCATAAATTATTTTTTTGTAATTCACATCAATTTGGCACATAGCACCATATAACAGTCTCATAGTTAAAAAAGATGCCACTAAAGCACCTTTCTGCCTTGTCTATGTTACGTCGTCTCTTCTTTTCTATGTATATACTCAACTCTTTAAATTGGAGATGATGCCCGCGCCGCCTCCTTCAATAGTTTACCTGCTCGGTCTATTGACATGTGCTTCAGCCTTGGAAATTTCATGATAGGATATTACCTTTGGAAGCTACTCATCTAATTGCTTGAGTTCCGACCAAGAGTACGTACAACTCTCAATTTTTAATTGAGAAGAGTAAATTTAAAATATAAATAATTGTGAATAAATTAAAATATATTAAGTAAAAATAAGTGATGGACTTTAATTAATAGTTCTTACATAAGTTATTGGGTCAAAAGTAAGAGTCTAATTGATAGGTTAGAGATAAATAGGCCAAAATTCGTAACTAAATTATTGATAAATTAAAAAGAGATAAATAAATCACTAATATGACTCATATATATTTAGAAAAGAGATCTAACACTAGCCTAACTTGTTAGTCACAGAATTAGAGCTCACCCTAAGCCAAATAGAAGGATAAATGTAAGGAAAATGTAAGATAAATATGGAAATTTGGAGTTGGAGGAAGAGTTAGAGTTTTATAAGAACTCTTCAACCCTAGACTTATAAAAACACCTCAATCTCGTCCCTGGCCGACCCTAATGTTCATCTGAAGTCTCTTGGACGTGAGAAGGAGACCAAAGGATGAGAGATTCGTGAAGAAGGAAGCTTGGAAGGAAGCATCTTCGTGTTCTTCAAGTTCTAGCTTTAGGAGTTTACAACGCTCAAAGGTAGACAATCTCTCAAGCAAAAATTAATTAAACTCGACCCTAGATAGTCCATGATCCTAGCAACAAAAGCCCCATCTTTTCCCCAATTTCTATCATGTCGTTTATGAGTGTTTCATGCCCAAAGATCTGTTGAGGACATGTACCCGACCCTTCATGTTCCCTTTCAATCTATGTTTACACTTTATCTCGTGATTTGAGATTTTTACTGTAGATTATAGTCGATGTCCTAAATCCATTGATACTATTTTCCCTAAATTCTGTCATGTATGTTGTGCAAATTTATTAATCCATATCCACTGTGTCATAGTTTTGGTGCATCCTGAAGTAACCTGTACATAGCATGTTGATACCATGATAATAATTAAATTACTCTTTATTGTCCATACTCTTGTAAGTCTAGTTACATTTAAAACTGATTTTATGATTTTACATCAAGCATCCGATTTGATTTCAATTTTTAAATGCACCTATGTCAAGCCCTTGGAGGATTGGACCGCAATCCAAGGAGACCTGATTTCCTTTCTAGGCTCGGGCAGGAACCTTGAGAACGCGACGGCCCGATAGGTCGCGTTCTCAACAAGGTCGCGACAAGGTAACCCGTCGCATTCTTAATGCGACAGGGTCCTGCGTCGCGTTCCTTTAAATGGTACGTCGCATTCAAGTCTTTTACACTAAAACCTAAATTTCTCATGTTCTTGTCTTATTACAGTGTCTATGCATCCTATTAAGACTGAAAACGCAGTAAAAGAAAATAGTTAATCATGGACATGAAATTTTTAATAAAAGCTATACGCTTGATTCTTTCATATCCATGATTTCTTTATCACATGCACACAATAGAAACCATCCAACATGACTTGAAATGACATTAAGATGTTCCATAATATATTTGGTAATTAAGTGTAAATTGTAGTACCCCGAAAAATTCATTAATTCAAAAATAAAGATAAAATAAAATTTTATCAATTAATAAATTCAAACTAGTTAAAAGAGGTACGCATCATTATCGCATGCGTAAAAACCCCTATAAAAATGTTGTAAAAATAATGGTTATGTTTTAAATAATATTCTCTAATGACTCATCAAGAAGTTTAGGCATAGAAAAATCATTTGGACCTAGTTTAAGAATTTATGTGACTTATTGTCGTAATTAAGGAATAAGTCGGAAAACCCATTATTATATGAGCCAATGTGGGTTATAAATTAAAATAAATATATGGGTAGACTTTAAATAATATGAGATGATAGCTCATTATGATAAATGGACCAATGGACAAATTTGACCATGATTATATTCTTTAACAAAAGGATAATTAAAACCCGTTAAGTGAATTAAGTATATAAGTTGTATAATGGAGCCATACATAAGGTATTGGGCCAATAGCAAGAGCCCAAATGAGGGATAAGATTAAGAGATATTGAGATAAATAATAAATTAAGACATTAGTGAATAAATGTGATAAATTAGAATAAAGGGTGAATAAATAGAATTAAATCAATATCTACTAAGCTAAATTAGTAATGGGTTTTACTAATGGACCTAACATGAATAGTTGAGCCCAAATATGAAGAGCCCATCTTCGGGATGGGAAGTAATTAAGCTAAATTCGTACCTAAAAATAGTAATAATTAGAAAAGGGTTAAGATAATCATTAAATAACCCATAATTATCCTAAAAAGGAGTCCTCATCCCATCCTAACCCATTAGCCATGAAATTAGATCTCTTTCCAAGCTAATTGGAGGATAAATGCTAGAATATGGAGAGATAAATGTGGAAATTCGGAGTTAATTAGTAAATAAATTAAATAAGGGTAAGATAAATATTAGAAAGGGTTATAAATATCCTAAAAAGAGTCCTAATCCTATCCTAAATTATTACCCACGAATTTAGACTTCTCCCCAAGTCTATTAGGTAGGTAAAGGCAAGAAATAGGGGGATAAATATAGAAAATTAAGAGTTTAAAGGGAAAGAGGAGTTTTAAGAAAGAAGGACTCTTACACAACCCAATAGACCTCTAATTCATGTTTACCAAATCCCATTACGTTGCTGGAGCTTTGGAGCACGAGGGATGGAGGCTAAGGACGAGGAGCAAGGAGAAGGAGGAGGCTTGGAGCAAGAAGAACTTGGAAATTCGTCACCCCCAAACCCTAGGATTTTTACAGCGCAAAAAGGTAAGAAATCTCTCAAGCACAAATCGTGTAGATTTAACCCTAGGTAGCCCACATGATCCTCTTTGAAAACCCCATGATTTCCCTATTTTTCATGACTCCATGAAGGAGTATTAAATGTATCAATCTCTGTCATCATCTTGCACCCGAACCTACATCTTTGCTTTCAATCCATGCATGTACATGATCCCATGCCATGTGAATATTCTCATAAATACTACATGTTGTTAACTTTCACGCCCCTATTTTCCCTGATTTCCATCATGTATTCGTTGCTAATTAAATCGTTTTCCATAAACTATGCATGATTAGGTCATCAAAAAGTAACCTTGTTAAAGCATGCACAAACCTTAACTGTTATCTAATTAGTCTTGCCTGTTGGTAGATCTATGTGTCTTCCGTTTCATGATTTTTGGATCACCGTGCAATTTTATATGAATTTTTGAAGAGCTCTATATCAAGCAAGGGAGGGAAGGACCTAATTCAGAAAAGGGCTAAACCCCTTTTCTGGGTCGGGCCGCCTCTCTAAAGTCGCGACGGCTCGACCCATCGTGACCTCAGAGGGGTCGCGGCTGGCCGGACCGTCGTGATCTGAATGCGGCGGCCTGCACCGTCGCGTCTCAGCCCCCGAACTGGGCCAGGCCGGCCGGTTCGACTGACGCGCCAGGCCGCTCCGTCGCGACATGAATCGCGATGGGCAACCCCGTCACGTTCTCAGCGCCGGTTCGACTGTCGCACCAGGCTGTCCCGTCGCGACCTGAATCGCAACGGGCACCCCCGTCGCGTTTTGAAGATTTCTGTCAGAACCCAATTTTACATATATACCCCTGCTTAAATTACTATTTAGCCATTGTTTAGCCTTAATTGAACATTATTATTAACATTCCGACCCGATTAACCATTAATGGGCAATATTTACATAATTTCTATTAATTAAAAGCCAAATGCACAATTTATCATACTCTCATAATTTCTTTTCACGTGCACACACTAAACATTGTTTATTGCCACGAGACTTTATTAAAATACCCAATAATATATCTGATAATTATTAAGTGTAATTAATTCACTTAAATTACCCTATTTTATTGCTTACACTTGTCTTCGTTTTACTCGCACGTTTTATACACCGTTACCGTTTCCCTTGGCCTTCGAGCACTCGAGGCACGACAGACCAGTTTCTACACACTTTCTCTTGGCATGGACCACCTCTCCACCGGGAAGACTCCTGACTGAACTAGGAAATCCTTGTCAAGGCCTCCGTAAGTCTTCTTGGCTTTGGCGCACGTTCTTAGCCGACGAGCTGGTTGTACCCTTAATACCCATTACACCCTAGGGATCAGTACGATCCAACCAGCCTTAGTGTGTTCTCTCTTATCTTGTGATCACGCCGGACCATCTAGCTGGTGTTTTGTAGCATGACTAGTGGGCGGATGTGATTTCTATCAGACTGTCGGTACCCGACTTTGTGCTGCGCAACTGTTACTATCATGGTTAAATATTATTTTACGATTATACCCCTATCTCATCTGCTATCTTGATACTCTCATCTATTCACTTTCACTCTATACTCTCATCTATTTTGTCAATTACTCTCATCTCTTCTTGGTACTCTATTTGGCCATACAATTGATTGTCTAAGATAACAAACAATACTATATGCCAGTGCAATAGGACCCGGTCTGGTCCTGGGGGGAGCGCCCGAAGAGTGCTATTTCCTCGCGAGGGTAACATGATCAGGATGTGTATGGCATGCATCCAGCGCCATTTAATAACAATCACAATTTAATCTATGACAATCAATATATTCAATCACTATGCTATCGTTCTCTGGGTTGACAAGATGCTCCTAGTGCACTGTTGTGCAACCATATACACTATTTCGTTACATGTCCAATCTTTTATCATACTAGTTTTGCAATATTTCGTTTGGAAGTTTTACTGTTCTCTTGCCATCATGTTCTATTACTCTCTTGGCTATATTTGATCGTTCTCTTTAGTTATCCTGCCTTATAAGACAATAATTATTTAAAGCAAGCTTGTTTACATGAGATATTAAGTCCTACTGAGCATTATCGCTCACCCTGCGCTATTGTTGCATTGTGTTTCAGGTAAGTCAGATGATGACCCTACACTCACTAATGGGAATGGACTGGAGCGATGAGCGACCAGGAGTCATAGCGACGAAGTGTCCTTAGTACCTTAGAGATTAGTTAGATATTTGCTTAGTCATCTTTTCTAAATGTAATGATGTTATTGAGCCCTATGTTTTGGCTCCGAATTAGTGGTTGTAATAGTTTAGATGAATTATCAATAAAATAAGGAGTTTAATGTAATTATTGTTTATTTAGATGCTCTGATATTGGCGACTGTATATGTAATTTACGTTACCATACACGTTGTTCATGCCTCCCTGATTTATTCCGCTGCTAAATTGGCGGGGCATGACACAAACATTCATGTTAATTTTTCTATTATTTTAAATAGACTTGTCTTCATTTTATTCGCTCAATTTGGATACCGTTATCGTGCCTCTCTACCTTTGAGCACTCAATGCAAGATGGGTAAATATTTTCTATACACACTTTTCTTGACTTGGATGGACTCTCCATTGGGAATACTCTTGACTGGACCAGGTAATCCTTGTTTAAGGCCTCCGTAAGACTCCTTGGCTTTGGCGGACATCTATTGCTGACGAGCAGGTTGTACGATCAATACCTATTTTCTCTTAGGGATCAGCATGATCCAACGACCTTAGATTTCTCTCTTACCTTTAGATCACGTCGGACCTCTGAACTATATTCGTATCACAGCTAGTGGGTGGTTAGTGAATTCTACCAGACTGCTAGCACTCGACTATAAGTGATGTGCAACTGTTACTATTGCCTGATTTAACGTTGTTTTATGTGCATTGACCTATAGTTCTCATCTATACTCTATTTGCTCATCTATTCACATTCTCCATACTCTCGTCTATTCTTTAATTAATCTCATCTATCTTTTGGTACTCTCTATGGCCATTTGACTTATTGTTTAAAGATAAAAAACATGATCAATACCAGACTACATTATAAAGGACTCGGTCTAGTCCTGGGAGGTGTGCCCAAAAGTGCTAGTGCCCATGAGAGTTTATTGATTAGAGTGTTCGGCATTACATTCAAGTGCCAGTTATCTCAATAATCTAAAGATAATCAAAGTGCTATCTTAATTGGGTGCTATCGTGATATTATACGTGCTATCTCATGATATGACCATTCTTTTATCGTGCTAGTTGTGCTATATTCTTTTGAAAAGTACTATTGTTCTTTTGCTATCGTGTGCCATTTACTCTCTCAATTATACTTTAATGTTCTCTCTAGTTATCCTGCTATTCAAGACATTAATCACTTAAAACATGTCTATTTTTGAGATATTAAGTCCTACTGGACGTTATCGCTCATCCTGCGCTATTTGTTATATGTGTTTCAGGTGAGTCTGATGGAGAATACCACATGCATGAGGATGGGGATGAGCAGACTCAAGAGTGACCCGTTGAGCTGTCAACCAAATATCTTAATATTAGCTAGTTAATTAGTTTACTTTTATTTAAATAAAGTACTTTGGGCCTGTAGTTTTGACTCTGAATTGGTGATTGTAATAGAGATTATGTGAATTATCAATAAAGTTGGTTCATTTGGCATTATTCCCATTTGTGAAATAGTTTGATGTCTATTTTACGCTATATACTATACATTTAACTATTGCTTGCTCTAATATTCCACGTTGGGACGTTACAAAGAGTGTGCTTGTAAATCGATCAGAATCTTTATCCAGATTAGCTTCAAATTCATATTTGACTAGGCAAATTTATCTGTTTAATAAATATTTGATAGAACAAATGCGGAATACAAAAAATATCTAGATAATAAATAGAGAAGATGCGAAAATATTTGCTCCACTCCATTTAAGATCCGCTCCACTACAGCGATCACTCTTTAGTTATTAGATCGTAGATCTACTGATCCATATGTGATTCCCTCTATTTTATTTGTACGAATGTTAATCTTTTGTTTAGAGATTGTTTTTGATATTATATATTTTTAAAGAATTTTATGATTTTTTTTCTTCTGATTGTTAGATTACCTAATTTCTCTTTTCAAAATTAAGTGGATAAAATCCGTATTTGCTCCTAATTTAAAAAATATCCAACTTAATTATCCCCTTCATATCTAAATTCTATTTAGAGTAGATATGAAATATCTGATTAATTATTCGTAGCTGCAAAATCTATATCCGCTCCATAATCGCTCAGATTACAGCCCTAACCAAGAGTTTCAATTTGAAACTTCCTAGGTCAGGATAAAAAAGAGAGATTGTAGCAACTAATTTAAGCAATTCCAATTATTTTCTATCACTTTTCATGTTGGAGGTATAGAAACCCGAAATATATATTGGCTTCCTGGTCGACATATCTCAGTTTGAATATCTGGAGACTTAAGTTGGTCAATGTGGATGGATCTGAAAGAGATGTAATTCTGAAAATTTTGATATGAATGAATAAGGTCTTGAGTATCGACTATTTGTACTCTCGCATTGGTTAAGATGAGTTTGTTTCCATTATCCCGTTTTTCCTTTCACGAAGGGGAAAACAAAATTTCTTCGGTTCGACAGTGTGTGTACTACATATAACATAATTTATGTATTTAAAAATGGAAGTTAAATGATCACTTAGAAATTTAAAATTTTGCCCCATAATCTAAAAAGAAATTTAACAGCATAGCACAAAACCACATCCTTACTTCCTTCTTTTCCTTTCTACTGCCTAATTAAAATGCTGCCATGGATGGACACTTGATCAGTAGCTAAGTACTATCCATGGGTGGATCATTTGAAGCTCAGATCCTTGCCATGTTGTTCATCACCCAGGCCTTGAGCTAGTGATGGGCCAATACCATCAGCTCAATTAAAGAGATGAGAGCACCCATTACCGCTTCACCTTCAAATTTTGGCATGTCCGATAATGAAACTTGATATCTAATAAGTGAATATGAGGAGTCGGTATTAGTCACTTGATCCCACTTTTAATAGAAACACATAAAATTTGTATTTATTTTTTGAGAAACGATTAGCTCCGGTGCGCACGGGAGCCACCCCTCTCACATGAGGGAGGTGGGGGCCACATTCATAAGTGGGGCCCACCCACTCCATGTGAGGGGTGTGACTTTTGTGCGCGCGAGAACTAAGCATTTCCCTTATTTTTCTAACTTATAACAGGTCAAAATGGATTACCAACTTCACCCCATGCTTAGACCAATTCATGGCCAAAGTTCTTGAGCCATGACAAGTCCACAGGGCTAGATACCTGATTAGCACAATGTGGAAACTTAGACCATATTCCACCAACTCCCACTGCTGTGCTTGACAGTTGACACAACTTTATATGATTAGCTATCTGTACAGGCAGCAATGATAGTTTGGAAGACAAACTTGGGAAAGGAGGAGAACATACTAGTAGAAAATTGAAAGCAACACCTTTATGTGTCTAATCTCACAACTAGATGCAAACAATTGACCTATCCTTACCTTCATCTTTAAAATTAAACCTTTTTTTATTCTTGGTCTTATTCATGTGTATCTCTGACCTTTTATGTATGCTTACTTAATGATCACCAAAATTTAGATTTATAGAGGTTATGATTGCCAAAAAATAACGTGTTTTACGAAATTTTTATTATTATTGCTTCTAGATGTTCACAGAAGATCAAAGTAGATGAGGCTAAGAACTGTCGATCATATGCATGAATGCACAATTATCTTTGAGGAGGGGTAAAGCCAATCCAATCTATTAAGATCCGCTCACCTGATCCATCAAAGTGGGAGAATGAGGGCTGCACCAAGCCATTATCATGCTTTTTAGCGTCGGCCCATTCAAAAAGAAGGGCGTAGATCTGGCTAACTAGAGTCAAATCTCCTCAACCTCACGGGCCATTGACAGTCAAATCAAAGTAGGTGAAAGTGCCCCCTAGTCCCATCGTCCTTAGATGGCCATCCATTTATGGAGATTGCGTCGTCAGTCTCCTAGGTCGTAGTCAGGTCCGCCCCTACGACACGAAAGGGACGACTATATCCACAGTCAGACACGCCTTTGCTGTGCCAGGGTAAGATCCTGCCAGCTATCCGACATATCTCTATCGCACCAAAAGATGACCTCACCACTTATGCTGCATGTCCTCTCCCTTAGAGATCAACAACGATATCATGCCTTCTCCGATGCCTTACGGATAGGGCAAGACGACATTCCGACCCTCACCTGAGGCTGCATCAATCCTACATAGCTTGAACTACTCCCAACGGCCATGAAACATGGCTCAGAAAGGGGCAACTGTAAGACCCCGGATTTTTATTCTCTTTTATATATATGTATACGTGTATTCGCGTAGAAGTGAGCAATTAGCTAAATTAAGAAGTAATATGAATGTTCTCTTTTCTTTTCCAAGAATCTTAGACTTAGAATGATTGAGTAATATTATGTATGTATTTTCTAAATATTGAAGAATATCCTATACTACCTATTTCATGGAATTTTGTATGAGAATATAAGAAGTAGATATGTGTATGTGCGTACGTATGTTATCTTGTACGTGTGACAATTGTATACCTAATTCTACCTGCATAACACCTTGGTGTACTTATGTATGCATGAGTATGGTTAGTTGTAAACATGGTTCATTGCATGGTTTAGTTGATGCGTACAATGTACTTCGTACATTGCATGTACATGAAGAGCTCAAGCATGGTAGGTGTATTTAGTAGTCTATATTGGAATTCTATACTCCTCATGAACAACATGCACGTATTTTATGATAATTAGGTGAGGATAGTCAATTGGCAAAATTATGCATATAGTGTATATTAAGGAATCCTATGCATATAGTGCTTAAGCAATGTTAGGTAAAGTTGTGCAAGTTAATCTAATTACCGGTGCACATGTTGTATCCATCTATTTCAAGCGTAATGTACACAAGTGTGCTACACCCGTGTGTGTATACTATATATGCCCATCAAGTGTGCATGCATAGGTAGATATCTACGTACATCTTGTCTTAGTGTATTCATGTATGCTTGTGTATGCCTAGGTATAAATGCTATTGATTGCCCGGTGTAGTAATATACATATTATACCTTATACCTTGTATGCGTATGAAGATATTCATGTGCGTGTTGTTATCTTGATGTACCTATGTATGTATGTGTAGGGTTAGTAGTAAATATTGGATATTTACATGGTGTAGTGGTGTATACACTATACTACATAGGTTTCATGTACATGTATGAGTGGGTTAAGCATGGTTCTGCATGATTTTAAGTTCTGGCAGAAGAGTAACTTGGCGTCAACATGCATGGACGCCTATGTTATGTCAGCGTCCATAACGATGGACGTCAACCCTCTGTAGCCGTCCAGGGATGTGGACGTCTACTCTTCTGACACTGCATGCATAGCAGGTCTGAAAAAGCATGGCCTGCCATGCTTCTGATTGGGGGATGGCCGACCCAAAGGGGCTCTCCCACCCTTGCAAGGGCAGACTTCGGGTCTTGCCTCATAAGAGCACCCACCTTGCTGCTAGCAAGGTGCTCTCTTGCCCTTTTCAAGAGGAGAAAACCCTAGCTCAGAAATGTGAGAAAACCTGACCTTGGAAGGCTTAGATCCGGCGATTGGAGGCATTTTCGGGCGATCTTCTTCGACAAAGAGGACGTCCAAGCATAGGAGAAGACCTCCCCGGCGCTGGACTGCGGCCTACGACCCCCTAGCACCCGGAGCAAAGGAGTTTTGGAGGCTTCTTGGCACTGCCCAAGGAGAGCTTCTCCGGCCATTTCGATCCATTTGGAGGTTTTTCTTCAGGCAAGTAAACCCTAGGTCTTGAACCTAGACATGTCCCCTAAGTCTCAGGAATTTGGTGGATTTTAATTCGTGTCCTGGAGCCCCATTCTGACTTTTTTCCAAGCTCGGTCTGTGTTCTCACACAGACAGGAACTTGACGGCAAGAGATCCTGCCGTCAAGGTCATCTGTTAACGGCATGCGATAATGCCGTCAACCTCTGTGAACGGCCAGACCCTGCCGTTTAATTCTTCAGGACAGAAAATGAACTGTCCTTCCCTATATGATTAATTTTCGGACTTCTTCGCATGAGGATATAGTGTAATTTTTATATGTTATGTAATACCTATGGTGGGATGTGTGGTGAATTTCTTGCGCATTTCTGTGGATGGTGCAAATTTTTAGATTTATTGGATTGTATGTTAGCAATCAATTTGGATATGTTAGTCTACTGTTTACATGAATCATGAGGAGTTTGGATGCTATAATTTTTCTAAACCATGTACATATGCATCAGTCTATGCCCTGCAAATTTTAGAAATTTTTTGTGTTCATGTGATTTATTGCATTTTCTGCAATAGGAATAGAAGTCATGTGTAGGTTATTCAAAAATTTCAGTAAATGGTGTGTCGTGCAATAAATCCGGGAAAAAGTTCTGTGACCAGGTGTATGTCAGGTTCAGGACCTTGAACCATCAAATCTGATATTTATGTCATGTTCCATATTAAATTGAATTATTAGTGGCATGAAAATAAATGTTTCACTTTCCGTAAATTCTATGTAATTCAGAAAAATATGAAAATTTGCATGAGAAGTCTGAAACCTGCAAACGGTGTGTGGTTAAATTTTAAGGAGAATTGGGTAACACTAGCTTAAACTGTGGAAATTCCATGTGAAAAATGAGTTATTAATGCATGTTGTGATTAAGTGTTTCCCAATGTGATTAGTGTAAATTTCTGAATGTGTGAACCCTGTTAATAGTAGTATCAGGTTAGGTTAACTGAGACATGTGGAGTTATAGAATGTGACATATAAACGATTCAACAGAATAAGTGAATATGCGAATAATGTGTGAAAACGTGATAAAGTGAATGTAAAGTGTAATAATTGGGCCAAGATGACACGGCTACCCTAGAGGCCTCGAGAGCCGTACATAGAAAAGTCCCTATGGAAAGCTCTATGTGTAAAAAGTTTGTCCTAAAGGCATTAGGGAAATCCTGGAGGTGGACAAGTACCACTGGATAGGGTGGAGAGAGCTTCTCCGGTCTGCGCAGTTACCAAGATTCACCACTGTATTGCCTAGGTGGTGGGTATGTGATTATGAGTTGTGTTATGTGTTATGTTTGTGAAAAGAGTTATGAGATATTTGTTAGTGTCCTCTACTGGTGGTTAGGACTATGTGTCATGGCAATTTGTTAAGAAATGGAAAATGAATAAAGTGTGTAATATGTGAATATGGCACGTGGTAAGTGCCCATGATGCACGTGGTAAGTGCAATCGATGTGTATGTGATATGTGATAAGTGAAAGTGAAAGAGTAAATGATGTGGAAATGTGTAAATTGTGTAAGTGTGAACATGTGTACATATGAAATGTGTAAAAGTGAACAAGGTGAATGTGTAAATGTGCAAGCATGTGAGATAAATGCGTTAGATTGTGAACTTATGATATATGTCATGTAAGTGTTAAACGCATATCCAAACAGCAACCTAAATGCATGCAAAATGATATTTCACATGTGTAAGAATGAGTAGAATCCATGATAGGAACTTCCCTTTCAAATAGATGAGAATCTCATGTTAATTGCTATCATGTTGTAATTGAATTGTGTGTATGTATAACTCTCATGTGAATGAAATGGTAGTGAGCATGTAATAGGATTTTCATGTTTGCAAAAAGGTTGATTATGAATATGGCAATACACGAAAAACACCTTGATCCCATGCTAGATGAAAGGCTCAATTAGTATAAAGTTTCCTACTTAAGCACTTATTGTTGCTAAATAGTTTTACCAAGCTTAACCTTCAATTCATGCTATCAAATCTGAAGCTATGTGCATGTGATCTCATCATGTTGGAATAGTAAATAAATTGTACAATTAAATACAAAAAGTGCATGTGAAAAGAAAATAGCCATCATGCTAGTGTGTCCTTTTCCTTAAGCTCGATTTTATGATTTAGTGGTAGAAAGATCTATGGGGTGAAAATGTGTGGACGAATCACGTTACATGTTAAATGTATAAAATAAGTGCATGTGTATGATGAAATGCTCATGATTTAGAATAGAATTATGGTAGACTAAGTATGCTCCTGTGAAGATACTATCTATTGCTAGTTGAGAATAAGGACTATGTGTACCCTTGTGATTTGATGTTAGTGTGCATCTCTTAACGTTAATGCCATATTGTGAGTGTGACATGTTTAAGTTTAAGATTTTGGTTTGCTTGCTGAGTCTTTGGACTCACTCTTGCTTCGGCGTACAGGTTGACAGGTATCTTGCATTAGAAGGAAGCGTAGTGAGGACCGTCATTTTGGGAAGACTATTTTGTGGAGCTGCCGCTAGATGTACTTTTCTATTTCTTTTATTATGTAACCAATGATGGTATGGACAATATTTGGACAATGTAGATCTTTTATCTTGTATTAATGTGGACATTGTCTTTCTGTTTCGCTATTTAGATTATGGAATGTGTGTTGATGATGGGTAAGAGTTGAGTTGATTATTTTATTCCGCTGTACTCTATTGCTATCCAGGTACATATCAACCTATCGACTAGTGTTGGGTACATGTCCCACTGTGACGATGCCCTTTATACCGATGGGGATTGGTATAATCGTACCGTATAAAGAGGGTCGTCACAGAGATTGGTATCAGAGCACCAAGGTTGAGACTGTACATGGATAGACCATCACCGTCACAATATTGCAAAGTCTTCATAGAAAATTTGTCCATACATGTAGAAATTACTAATACTAGATGGAAGATGGTAAAGAAAATAGTTAGGATATAGTAATCTAGGTTCTAATTGAGTTATTTATTTTGCAGACTATGGCTGGACGTGGTAGACGTAGTGCTCAGTCTCGGAAGTATGAGCAGAACCGCAAGCTGAAGAATTTTGTGAAAGGGCTTAAACCCTCAGTGAGAGCTAAGCTTCTGGAGCTTGATTCTCGTACCTTGGAAGAAATTCTCGGTGTGGCAACCAAGCAAGAAAGTAAAGTGGGACCTCTCCAAGAGGGGGAGGCAATTTCAAAGGAGGAGAAACCGCTGGAAAGTCAACAATCAACTGTGGCCTCAAGCATCGAGAAACCCGAGTGCACCCAGTGCGGGAAGCGTCATGGTGGGAAAGCATGTTGGAGAAAGGAAGGAAGGTGTCTTAAATGTGGAAGCAAGGACCATCGGCTTAAAGAGTGTCCGAATCTGAAGACGAAGTTCACTCCGCGAGGCGCTTCACCAACCGCGATATAGGAGCGAGAGTAGCTGATGATGACCTCGGCGACGTCACCATAGGTACTCGATGCGATCTTCGAGGACGAAGATCTTTTTCTAGAGGGGGAGGGTGTAAGACCCGGATTTTTATTCTCTTTTATATATATGTATACGTGTATTTGCGTAGAAGTGAGCAATTAGCTAAATTAAGAAGTAATATAAATGTTTCTTTTCTTTTCCAAAAATCTTAGACTTAGAATGATTGAGTAATTATGTATGTATTTTCTAAATATTGAAGAATATCCTATACTACCTATTTCATGGAATTTTGTATGAGAATATAAGAAGTAGATATGTGTATGTGCGTACGTATGTTATCTTGTACGTGTGACAATTGTATACCTAATTCTACCTGCATAACACCTTGGTTGTACTTATGTATGCATGAGTATGGTTAGTTGTAAACATGGTTCATTGCATGTTTAGTTGATGCGTACATGTACTTCGTACATTGCATGTACATGAAGAGCTCAAGCATGGTAGGTGTATTTAGTAGTCTATATTGGAATTCTATACTCCTTATGAACAACATGCACGTATTTTATGATAATTAGGTGAGGATAGTCAATTGGCAAAATTATGCATATAGTGTATATTAAGGAATCCTATGCATATAGTGCTTAAGCAATGTTAGGTAAAGTTGTGCAAGTTAATCTAATTACCGGGCACATGTTGTATCCATCTATTTCAAGCATAATGTACACAAGTGTGCTACACCGTGTGTGTATACTATATATGCCCAATCAAGTGTGCATGCATAGGTAGATATCTACGTACATCTTGTCTTAGTGTATTCATGTATGCTTGTGTATGCCTAGGTATAAATGCTATTGATTGCCCGGTGTAGTAATATACATATTATACCTTATACCTTGTATGCGTATGAAGATATTCATGTGCGTGTTGTTATCTTGATATACCTATGTATGTATGTGTAGGGTTAGTAGTAAATATTGGATATTACATGGTGTAGTGGTGTATACACTATACTACATAGGTTTCATGTACATGTATGAGTGGGTTAAGCATGGTTTGCATGATTTTAAGTTCTGGCAGAAGAGTAACTTGGCGTCAACATGCATGGACGCCTATGTTATGTCAGCGTCCATAATGATGGACGTCAACCCTCTGTAGCCGTCCAGGGATGTGGACGTCTACTCTTCTGACACTGCATGCATAGCAGGTCTGAAAAAGCATGGCCTGCCATGCTTCTGATTGGGGGATGGCCTACCCAAAGGGGCTCTCCCACCCTTGCAAGGGCAGACTTCGGGTCTTGCCTCATAAGAGCACCCACCTTGCTGCTAGCAAGGTGCTCTCTTGCCCTTTTCAAGAGGAGAAAACCTAGCTCAGAAATGTGAGAAAACCTGACCTTGGAAGGCTTAGATCCGGCGATTGGAGGCATTTTCGGGCGATCTTCTTCGACAAAGAGGACGTCCAAGCATAGGAGAAGACCTCCCCGGCGCTGGACTGCGGCCTACGACCCCTAGCACCCGGAGCAAAGGAGTTTTGGAGGCTTCTTGGCACTGCCCAAGGAGAGCTTCTCCGGCCATTTCGATCCATTTGGAGGTTTTTCTTCAGGCAAGTAAACCCTAGGTCTTGAACCTAGACATGTCCCCTAAGTCTCAGGAATTTGGTGGATTTTAATTCGTGTTCTGGAGCCCCCATTCTGACTTTTTTTCCAAGCTCGGTCTGTGTTCTCACACAGACAGGAACTTGACGGCAAGAGATCCTGCCGTCAATGTCATCTGTTAACGGCATGCGATAATGCCGTCAACCTCTGTGAACGGCCAGACCCTACCGTTTAATTCTTCAGGACAGAACAATGAACTGTCCTTCCCTATATGATTAATTTTCTGACTTCTTCGCATGAGGATATTGTGTAATTTTTATATGTTATGTAACACCTATGGTGGGATGTGTGGTGAATTTCTTGCGCATTTCTGTGGATGGTGCAAATTTTTAGATTTATTGGATTGTATGTTAGCAATCAATTTGGATATGTTAGTCTACTGTTTACATGAATCATGAGGAGTTTGGATGCTATAATTTTTCTAAACCATGTACATATGCATCAGTCTATGCCCTGCAAATTTTAGAAATTTTTTTGTGTTCATGTGATTTATTGCATTTTCTGCAATAGGAATAGAAGTCATGTAAGGTTATTCAAAAATTTCAGTAAATGGTGTGTCGTGCAATAAATCCGGGAAAAAGTTCTGTGACCAGGTGTATGTCAGGTTCAGGACCTTGAACCATCAAATCTGATATTTATGTCATGTTCCATATTAAATTGAATTATTAGTGGCATGAAAATAAATGTTTCACTTTCCGTAAATTCTATGTAATTCAGAAAAATATGAAAATTTGCATGAGAAGTCTGAAACCTGCAAACGGTGTGTGGTTAAATTTTAAGGAGAATTGGGTAACACTAGCTTAAACTGTGGAAATTCCATGTGAAAAATGAGTTATTAATGCATGTTGTGATTAAGTGTTTCCCAATGTGATTAGTGTAAATTTCTGAATGTGTGAACCCTGTTAATAGTAGTATCAGGTTAGGTTAACTGAGACATGTGGAGTTATAGAATGTGACATATAAAACGATTCAACAGAATAAGTGAATATGCGAATAATGTGTGAAAACGTGATAAAGTGAATGTAAAGTGTAATAATTGGGCCAAGATGACACGGCTACCCTAGAGGCCTCGAGAGCCGTACATAGAAAAGTCCCTATGGAAAGCTCTATGTGTAAAAAGTTTGTCCTAAAGGCATTAGGGAAATCCTGGAGGGGACAAGTACCACTGGATAGGGTGGAGAGAGCTTCTCCCGGTCTGCGCAGTTACCAAGATTCACCACTGTATTGCCTAGGTGGTGGGTATGTGATTATGAGGTGTTATGTGTTATGTGTTGTAAAAGAGTTATGAGATATTTGTTAGTGTCCTCTACTGGTAGTTAGGACTATGTGTCATGGCAATTGTTTAAGAAATGGAAAATGAATAAAGTGTGTAATATGTGAATATGGCACGTGGTAAGTACCCATGATGCACGTGGTAAGTGCAATCGATGTGATATGTGATATGTGATAAGTGAAAGTGAAAGAGTAAATGATGTGGAAATGTGTAAATTGTGTAAGTGTGAACATGTGTACATATGAAATGTGTAAAAGTGAACAAGGTGAATGTGTAAATGTGCAAGCATGTGAGATAAATGTGTTAGATTGTGAACTTATGATATATGTCATGTAAGTGTTAAACGCATATCCAAACAGCAACCTAAATGCATGCAAAATGATATTTCACATGTGTAAGAATGAGTAGAATCCATGATAGGAACTTCCCTTTCAAATATGAGAAATCTCATGTTAATTGCTATCATGTTGTAATTGAATTGTGTGTATGTATAACTCTCATGTGAATGAAATGGTAGTGAGCATGTAAAGGATTTTCATGTTGCAAAAAGGTTGATTATGAATATGGCAATGCACGAAAAACACCTTGATCCCATGCTAGATGAAAGGCTCAATTAGTATAAAGTTTCCACTTAAGCACTTATTGTTGCTAAATAGTTTTACCAAGCTTAACCTTCAATTCATGCTATCAAATCTGAAGCTATGTGCATGTGATCTCATCATGTTGGAATAGTAAATAAATTGTACAATAAATACGAAAAGTGCATGTGAAAAGAAAATAGCCATCATGCTAGTGTGTCCTTTTCCTTAAGCTCGATTTTATGATTTAGTGGTAGAAAGATCTATGGGGTGAAATAATGTGTGGACGAATCACGTTACATGTTAAATGTATAAAATAAGTGCATGTGTATGATGAAATGCTCATGATTTAGAATAGAATTATGGTAGACTAAAGTATGCTCCTGTGAAGATACTATCTATTGCTAGTTGAGAATAAGGACTATGTGTACCCTTGTGATTTGATGTTAGTGTGCATCTCTTTAACGTTAATGCCATATTGTGAGTGTGACATGTTTAAGTTTAAGATTTTGGTTTGCTTGCTGAGTCTTTGGACTCACTCTTGCTTCGGCGTACAGGTTGACAGGTATCTTGCATTAGAAGGAAGCGTAGTGAGGACCGTCATTTTGGGAAGACTATTTTGTGGAGCTGCCGCTAGATGTACTTTTTTATTTCTTTTATTATGTAACCAATGATGGTATGGACAATATTTGGACAATGTAGATATTTTATCTTGTATTAATGTGGACATTGTCTTTCTGTTTCGCTATTAGATTATGGAATGTGTGTTGATGATGGGTAAGAGTTGAGTTGATTATTTTATTCCGCTGTACTCTATTGCTATCCAGGTACATATCAACTATCGACTAGTGTTGGGTACATGTCCCACTGTGACGATGCCCTTTATATCGATGGGGATTGGTATAATCGTACCGGTATAAAGAGGGTCATCACAGAGATTGGTATCAAGCACAAGGTTGAGACTGTACATGGATAGACCATCACCGTCACAATTTGCAAAGTCTTCATAGAAAATTTTTCCATACATGTAGAAATTACTAATACTGATGGAAGATGGTAAAGAAAATAGTTAGGATATAGTAATCTAGGTTCTAATTGAGTTATTTATTTTGCAGACTATGGCTGGACGTGGTAGACGTAGTGCTCAGTCTCGGAAGTATGAGCAGAACCGCAAGCTGAAGAATTTTGTGAAAGGGCTTAAACCCTCAGTGAGAGCTAAGCTTCTGGAGCTTGATTCTCGTACCTTGGAAGAAATTCTCGGTGTGGCAACCAAGCAAGAAAGTAAAGTGGGACCTCTCCAAGAGGGGGAGGCAATTTCAAAGGAGGAGAAACCGCTGGAAAGTCAACAATCAACTGGGCTTCAAGCATCGAGAAACCCGAGTGCACCCAGTGCGGGAAGCGTCATGGTGGGAAAGCATGTGGGAGAAAGGAAGGAAGGTGTCTTAAATGTGGAAGAAGGACATCGGCTTAAAGAGTGTCCGAATGAAGACGAAGTTCACTCCGCGAGGCGCTTCACCAACCGCGATATAGGGCGAGAGTAGCTGATGATGACCTCGGCGACGTCACCACAGGTACTCGATGCGATCTTCGGGACGAAGATCTTTTTCTAGGGGGAGGGTGTAAGACCCGGATTTTATTTCTTTTATATATATGTATACGTGTATTTGCGTAGAAGTGAGCAATTAGCTAAATTAAGAAGTAATATGAATGTTCTCTTTTCTTTTCCAAGAATCTTAGACTTAGAATGATTGAGTAATATTATGTATGTATTTTCTAAATATTGAAGAATATCCTATACTACTATTTCATGGAATTTTGTATGAGATATAAGAAGTAGATATGTGTATGTGCGTACGTATGTTATCTTGTACGTGTGACAATTGTATACCTAATTCTAACTGCATAACACCTTGGTGTTACATGTATGCATGAGTATGGTTAGTTGTAAACATGGTTCATTGCATGGTAGTTGATGCGTACATTGTACTTCGTACATTGCATGTACATGAAGAGCTCAAGCATGGTAGGTTATTTAGTAGTCTATATTGGAATTCTATACTCCTTATGAACAACATGCACGTATTTTATGATAATTAGGGGAGGATAGTCAATTGGCAAAATTATGCAATAGTGTATATTAAGGAATCCTATGCATATAGTGCTTAAGCAATGTTAGGTAAAGTTGTGCAAGTTAATCTAATTACCGGTGCACATGTTGTATCCATCTATTTCAAGCGTAATGTACACAAGTGTGCTACACCGTGTGTGTATACTATATATGCCCAATCAAGTGTGCATAGGTATAGGTAGATATCTACGTACATCTGTCTTTTGTATCATGTATGCTTGTGTATGCCTAGGTATAAATGCTATTGATGCCCGGTGTAGTAATATACATATTATACCTTATACTTGTATGCGTATGAAGATATCATGTGCGTGTTGTTATCTTGATATACCTATGTATGTATGTGTAGGGTTAGTAGTAAATATTGGATATTTACATGGTGTAGTGGTGTATACACTATACTACATAGGTTTCATGTACATGTATGAGTGGGTTAAGCATGGTTCTGCATGATTTTAAGTTCTGGCAGAAGAGTAACTTGCGTCAACACATGCATGGACGCCTATGTTATGTCAGCGTCCATAACGATGGACGTCAACCCTCTGTAGCCGTCCAGGGATGTGGACGTCTACTCTTCTGACACTGCATGCATAGCCGGTCTGAAAAAGCATGGCCTGCCATGCTTTGAGTTGGGGGATGGCCTACCCAAAGGGCTCTCCCACCCTTGCAAGGGCAGACTTTGGGTCTTGCCTCATAAGAGCACCCACCTTGCTGCTAGCAAGTGCTCTCTGCCCTTTTCAAGAGGAGAAAACCCTAGCTCAGAATTGTGAGAAACCTGACCTTGGAAGGCTTAGATCCGGCGATTGGAGGCATTTTCGGGCGATCTTCTTCAACAAAGAGGACGTCCAAGCATAGGAGAAGACCTCCCCGGCGCTGGACTGCGGCCTACGACCCCTAGCACCCGGAGCAAAGGAGTTTTGGAGGCTTCGCACTGCCCAAGGAGAGCTTCTCCGGCCATTTCGATCTTTTGGGAGGTTTTTCTTCAGGCAAGTAAACCCTAGGTCTTGAACCTAGACATGTCCCCTAAGTCTCAGGAATTGGTGGATTTTAATTCGTGTCGTGGAGCCCCCATTCTGACTTTTTTCCAAGTCGGGTCTGTGTTCTCACACAGACAGGAACTTGACGGCAAGAGATCCTGCGTCAAGGTCATCTGTTAACGGCATGCGATAATGCCGTCAACCTCTGTGAACGGCCAGACCCTACCGTTTAATTCTTCAGGAAGAACAGTGAACTGTCCTTCCCTATATGATTATTTTCAGACTTCTTCGCATGAGGATATAGTGTAATTTTTATATGTTATGTAATACCTATGGTGGGATGTGTGGTGAATTCTGCGCATTTCTGTGGATGGTGCAAATTCTTAGATTTATTGGATTGTATGTTAGCAATCAGTTTGGATATGTTAGTCTACTGTTTACATGAATCATGAGGAGTTTGGATGCTATATTTTTCTAAACCATGTACATATGCATCAGTCTATGCCCTGCAAATTTTAGAAATTTTTTTGTGTTCATGTGATTATTGCATTTTCTGCAATAGGAATAGAAGTCATGTGTAGGTATTCAAAAATCAGTAAATGGTGTGTGTGCAATAAATCCGGGAAAGTTCTGTGACCAGGTGTATGTCAGGTTCAGGACCTGAACCATCAAATCTGATATTATGTCATGTTCCATATTAAATTGAATTATTAGTGGCATGAAAATAAATGTTTCACTTTCCATAAATTCTATGTAATTCAGAAAAATATGAAAATTTGCATGAGAAGTTGAAACCTGCAACGGTGTGTGTGGTTAAATTTTAAGGAGAATTGGGTAACACTAGCTTAAACTGTGGAAATTCTATGTGAAAAAAGAGTTATTAATGCATGTTGTGATTAAGTGTTTCCCAATGTGATTAGTGTAAATTTCTGAATGTGTGAACCTGTAATAGTAGTATCAGGTTAGGTTAACTGAGACATGTGGAGTTATAGAATGTGACATATAAAACGATTCAACAGAATAAGTGAATATGCGAATAATGTGTGAAAACGTGATAAAGTGAATGTAAAGTGTAATAATTGGGCCAAGATGACACGGCTACCCTAGAGGCCTCGAGAGCCGTACATAGAAAAGTCCCTATGGAAAGCTCTATGTGTAAAAAGTTTGTCCTAAAGGCATTAGGGAAATCCTGGAGGTGGACAAGTACCACTGGATAGGGTGGAGAGAGCTTCTCCCGGTCTGCGCAGTTACCAGATTCACCACTATTGCCTAGGTGGTGGGTATGTGATTATGAGTGTGTTAGTGTTATGTTGTGAAAAGAGTTATGAGATATTGTAGTGTCCTCTACTGGTGGTTAGGACTGTGAACGTCCATCCCCATGTATTTTAAATTAATTACATGCTATTTTGGTGATAATAAACACGTCAAAAGTTTTTTAACTATGTTATTTAGCCTTAAGCACAGGAAATACCCAAAGAAAGTCAAGCATTGTGGTAAGTACTTACATACATGTTTTCGAAGAGCTATAACGATCCTTCATTAATGTAACGATTCCTCACAAGCTGTACGATTTACTTGAAAGATTGAAAAACCTGTGATCAAACAAGTCGATGTTATAACGACTCTGTAAGTTATCGTAACGAATTCTTCAGAAAAGTATAACGACTTGCTAATTATAACGATTTTGTAGTCATCGTAACGATTCTTAGAAAAAGTTATAACGACTTGCTCGTCATAACGATTTCTTAGAAAGTATAACGACTTGCTCGTCATACGATCTGTAAGTCACGTAACGATTTCTTTAGAAAGTTATAACGACTTGCTCGTCATAACGATTCTGTAAGTATCGTAACGATTCTTTAGAAAAGTTATAACGACTTGCTGTCATAACGATTTCTTTAAGAAAGTATAACGACTGCTCGTCATAACGATTCTGTAAGTCATCGTAACGATTTCTTTAGAAGTTATAACGACTTGCTCGTCATAACGATTCTGTAAGTCATCGTAACGATTTCTTTAGAAAAGTTATAACGACTTGCTCATCATAACGATTTCTTTAGAAAGTTATAACGACTTGCTCGTCATAACGATTCTGTAAGTCATCGTAACGATTTCTTTAGAAAGTTATAACGACTTGCTCGTCATAACGATTCTGTAAGTCATCGTAACGATTTCTTTAGAAAGTTATAACGACTTGCTCGTCATAACGATTCTGTAAGTCATCGTAACGATTTCTTTAGAAAGTTATAACGACTTGCATCTCATAACGACTTCTTAAGTGTTTCACAACGATTTCTTCAGAAACACAACGACTTGCATCTCATAACGATTTGATAAGTGTTTCATATCGATTTCTTCAGAATCAGAACGACTTGCCATGTTTCATAACGATTTCTTATATCATCTGTTATAGAACGACTTGGTTGTGGTAACGATTTCATAAGTTATCATAACGACTTCTTCTGAGTCTACAGCAACTTGATCATAACGATTCTATCAGACTTCATAACGATTGCATAAGTCATGTTCCATTAATTAATTTTCCTTGATTTAAGATACGTTGAATAGTCAAAGTCGCATCACGTCTGTTTGACTGCCATGCATTTAATAAAGACTGAACGTATCTCTGCACGGATACAGAACATATCTTCCATTCTTGTATCCTCTGCATGCATCTTCTAGAACGATAAACTGTCACTACCATATTTGTGTCTATCTGCTCTAACGTTGATTGACATCTGGAGATAGTATAGCTGTCTACCATTAAAGCTCAACCTTGCAGAACCTTAAGGATATACTATCCTACAACATCTGACACAGAAAGAACTACAAGCCAACTAAGAAGATCTCATCACTTTGCGTGCTCCAAAGAACAAAAGACTGTCGACAGGAAGTTTCACAGATCCTTCAGTCTAACGTACACCAAAGCTGTGAGACAACGGTCATCTCTTCGTCCTCATTCAAATTGGAGATACAAATACAAGACGAAGTTCTGAAGAAAGACAAACTATAAGAAGGAAGCATTATTGATATTCAAGAGAGCCTAGAACTCTGCCACTTTCAAGTCTTCAGAAGATCTCTAGAGCCAGAAATTCATTCCTTTCCATCTTGGCTCTTAGCTCCTTGTGCTGTGAGAAGAAAAATTAAGGAAGAGCTAGATTAGTTCTGAGAGAGAGCACACTGTGTAGATCTTCGTCTCTCAGTGCTTGTAGCTTCAGATTGAGTTTTGTAAAAGCTTGATCTAGGGGCTAGTCATTCTTTCAAGACTTTCTTGTGTTTTTTCCCTTCGTGTGTGAAGGAAGACCTGGTGGTTTCCAGGGTGGTGTTTTTCCCTTCGGGAGTGAAGGAAGACCTGGTGGTACCAGGGTGTTGTGTTCCCTTCAGGAGTGAAGGAAGACCAGCTGAGCTGGGTGGTTGTTTTTGTCCATAGGGGGACTGTACCCTAGTTAGTGAAATCCTGAGGGTTGCTCAGGGACTGGACGTAGGACTCCTAAGGAGAGGAGATCTGAACCAGGATAAATCTGTGTGTTGTGTGATTGTCTTCATTGTGTGATTGTTGTTTTTACTAACCATTACTAATCTCTTTCAAGAACTCTTTATGTTTGTTTGAGTTCAGGTTTTTATCTGATAAATTAATTTAAAGACCCATTCACCCCCCCTCTGGGTTAGCCAACGGGCAACAAGTGGTATCAGAGCTAGTCTCTTCGACAAAGAACAAGATCCAACGATCTGAAGGGTAAAGATCCATGGCAGCCCAAGGTCACTTCGAAGGTCAGTCTGTCAACAGACCTCCTTTGTTCGACGGTGAAGATTATACGTATTGGAAGACCAGGATGGAATACTTTCTACAAGGCCACGACTATCAAATCTGGTCGATAGTGGAAGAAGGTGATCTGGTCGTCACAAATGAGAAAGCACAATGGACAGATGAAGATAGAAAGAAAATCTCCTTGAACTGTAAAGCCAAGAGCATTCTATGTTGTGCTCTAAGCAAGAAGGAGTTCAACAGAGTCTCAGCATGCAAATCCTCCATGGAAATGTGGGAAAAGCTAAGGATTACGTATGAAGGTACAGACAAAGTTAAGGAGACAAGAATCGACATTCTTGTCACTCAGTATGAAAGATTTCAAATGCAATCAGGTGAGTCTATTACCCAAATGTTTAGTCGATTTACTGACATCACTAATGGTCTAGCCAGTCTAGGAAAGTCATATGAGAATGCAGATATGGTAAGGAAGATTCTCAGATCCTTGCCATCTTCATGGACGCCAAAGGTCACAGCTATCGAAGAAGCTAATGACCTTAAGAGAATGTCAATAGAAAAACTCATCGGGTCTCTCATGGCCCATGAAATAAACATGGAAAGATTAGGAGAATCCTCCAGTAGAAAGAAGCAGTCCAATGCGCTTAATGCTAATGGGGACTCATCTGAAGAATCCTTGGATAACAGTGAAGATAGCAAAGATAGTAATGATGAAGAAGCCATGCTGTCAAGAAGATTGCAGAGAATCTTGGCCAAGAAGAAGAAGTTCCAGTCTGGTAGGAGGTACTTCAAGAAAAACAAAGATCTCAAGAGACCAGACGGAAAAGATCAGAAGAGGAATGAGCCACTTTGCTATGAATGCAAGAAGCCTGGACATATCAAGGCAGACTGTCCAATGCTAAAGAAAAATGATCACAAGAAGAAGGACAGCTCCAAGAAGTTCAGAAGATACAAAAAGAAAGCCATGGCAGCTGCATGGGAAAACAGCAGCGACTCAGACAGTGAGTCAAGCTCCAGCAGTGAAGAAGAAAAAGCCAACCTAGCTCTTATGGCAAATACGGGGATAAGGTAACTTCTGATTCCTCTTTTGATTCCTGTAATGATTCAGATTCCGATAATTTGGAAAGTGCCTTAATGAACTTTACGATAAGTATAAAGAAGTGTCTAAACTACTTAAGTTTAGCAAGAAAAATATCACCTGTCTCGAAAATACCAACTCAGATTTAAAATCTGAAAATGAAGAACTAGAAAAACAAATAATGGAGCTTAAGAGAAGAAATGAACTATTATGTGAAAACTTAAAAGACAAGAACAATCAAATCATTAAACTAGAAAAACAGGAAAGCTCAGATGATTTAAGAAAAACGGTAAAAGAATTGAATGAAGAAAACAATACACTTGCAAGCACCTTAGAAAAGTTTACAAATGGGAAGAACTCCTTATTACTAAAGGGTGCTAGAAGATCTGGTAAGAACAAACGAGGTATAGGATACATACCTCCAGTAAATGAAGAAGAAATAGTCTATCCTGAAAAATATCCAACTCCTAAATTCACTCCAGAACAAGATGTGGCATATAAAGCGAATTTTAAGTACATAGAAAGAGTAACAATAACATCATGTTGTAGTCACTGTAATAAGCTAGGACATTTAAAATCCACCTGTCAACAAGACATAAGAAGTGGATAATAAAAAGTAAAAATAATGATACTGACCCATCAGGACCCAAAAGAACTTGGGTACCTAAATCTTGATGTCTTTATTTCAGGTTAACCTTCGAGCATCCAAATGGTATTTGGATAGTGGGTGCTCAAGGCACATGACAGGAAACCTGAAGCTTTTCTCCCATCTCCAAGATGAAGAAGGAACAGTCACTTATGGAGATAATGGAAAAGGAACTGTAGTAGGCAGTGGATCAGTAAACAGCAAAGGAAAAACAGTCATAGAAGATGTGCTGTTAGTCAAAGGACTGAAGCACAACCTCATCAGTAAGTCAGCTGTGTGATAGAGGACATCAAATCAAATTTCAAGAGTCAAAATGCAGCATACTAAAGGATGGAGCAGTCATCTTTGAAGCAAATAGAGAGAAGAATCTGTACGTGCTCTACCTTGAAGAACTCAAAGAGCAAAATGTATGTCTGGTAGCCAGCAAAGACAAATCAACTGATCTGTGGCACAGAAGGCTAGGCCACTGCAGCTTGGATGGCTTGAGCAAGCTCAGAAAGAGGAATCTTGTGGAAGGTCTACCAAAAATCAATGGTAAATTAGAAAGTGTTTGCAGACCTTGTGCTAAGGGAAAGCACACTAAGAGTTCCTTCAAGTCAAAGACGGTGGTGACCACCTCAAAACCCTTAGAGCTCCTACATATGGATCTATTTGGGCCAATGAGAACTACCAGTCTTGGAGGAAAGAATTTCGGATTTGTTATAGTAGATGACTACTCAAGATTCACATGGGTATCATTCTTAGAACATAAAAATGATACTTTTGATAATTTTGTTAGTTTCAGCAGGAAAGTCCAGAAAGATCAGAAGTTCAGTATAGTATCCATTCGATCTGATCATGGTGGTGAGTTCCAAAATGAAAAGTTTGCTAGATTCTGTGATGATCAAGGAATTCAGCACAATTTCTCAGCACCAAGGACACCACAGCAAAATGGTATAGCTGAACGGAAGAACCGAACTCTCTTGGATATGGCAAGAACCATGCTTTGTGAATATGAGTTACCAATATTTGGGCTGGCAGAAGCAGTCAACACAGCCAGCTACATTGTCAACAGAGTCATGATCAGGCCAATCCTGAAGAAGACTGCATATGAGCTGTTTAAAGGGAAGAAGCCAAAGATCAGCCATTTCAGAACCTTTGGATGTCCTTGCTTTATACACAACAACGGAAAAAGGGATATTGGTAAGTTGGATGCCAAATCAGATGAAGGCATCTTCATGGGGTACACTTCTAAACCCAAAGGCTATAGAGTGTTTAATAAACGTACCTTATTGATTGAACAGTCTGTACACATTATTTTTGATGAAACTAACCCTTCCTTGAGGAAGGAAGTAGAAAGTGATAATGATGATGCAGATGAACTGTCCAATAAACTGAAAGACACATCACTTGAAGACAAGGATGATCCGCCTCTGGAAGAATTGCAACAAGAAGAAATTTCTCATGAACTCTTCCAAAGGAATGGAGATACAAGAAAGATCACCCACCTGAAAACATCATTGGTGATCCATCGTAGGGGTAAGAACAAGAGGTAACTTGATTCCTTGTGATTACCTTGCTTTTGTATCTCAAATAGAGCCTAAGACAGTCAATGAAGCCTTAACTGATGAATCTTGGATAATAGCAATGCAAGATGAATTAAATCAATTCAAGAGAAACCAAGTATGGTCACTTGTTCCTAGACCATCAGACCATCCTGTGATCGGCACCAAATGGGTGTTCAGAAACAAATTGGATGAATCTGGTGTAATTCTAAGAAACAAGGCCAGACTGGTGGCTCAAGGCTATTGTCAAGAGGAAGGCATAGATTTTGATGAAACCTATGCACCAGTGGCTAGACTTGAGGCTATTAGAATTTTACTTGCTTATGCTTCTGCATTAGATCTAAAGTTATTTCAAATGGATGTTAAATCTGCCTTTCTAAATGGGTTTATAAAAGAAGAAGTTTATGTGGAACAACCGCCGGGTTTTGATGATACAGACTTTCCGAATCATGTTTTTAAATTGCATAAGCTTTATATGGTTTAAAACAAGCACCTAGAGCCTGGTATGAAAGACTTAGTTCTTTTCTCCTAAAACATGGTTTCAGTAGAGGTCAAGTAGATAGCACTCTTTTTATAAAAACAAAAGTCAAAAATATACTGTTGGTTCAAATTTATGTGGATGACATCATTTTGGATCTACTGATGAATCCTTGTGCAAGTATTTTGAAAAGCTAATGCAGGGAGAATTTGAGATGAGTATGATGGGAGAGCTTAACTACTTCCTTGGACTTCAAATCAAACAAGGAAAGGAAGGAACTCATATCTGTCAAGCAAAGTACACCAGAGAACTGCTAAAGAAATTTGGATTTGAAAACACCAAGCCACTGTCAACACCAATGGGTACATCAACTAGGATGGACAGTGACAAGGATGGTAAGAAGGTAGATCAAAAGATCTACAGAGGTATGATAGGTTCATTACTTTATCTAACCGCAAGTAGACCTGATATATTATTTAGTGTATGCATGTGTGCTAGATATCAAGCCGACCCTAGAGAGTCACATTTAATTTCTGTTAAAAGAATTTTCAGATACTTAGCCAGGACTCATGATCTAGGACTATGGTATCCAAACTCCTGTGATGTAAAATTAGTAGGATATTCTGATGCTGATTATGCTGGATGCAAGGTAGATAGAAAAAGCACCAGTGGATGCTGTCAATTTCTTGCAGGGTGTTTAATCTCATGGTCCTCAAGGAAACAAAATTCAGTAGCACTATCTACAGCTGAAGCCGAGTACGTAGCTGCTGGAAGTTGCTGTACACAACTCTTATGGATAAAGCAACAGCTTGAGGATTTTGGACTCAAAATCAAGACAATTCCACTGCTATGTGACAACACCAGTGCTATCAACCTCACCAAAAATCCAATTCAGCACTCCAGGACCAAACACATTGAGGTCAGATACCATTTTATTCGTGATCATGTAGCTAATGGCAATATTGAAATATCGTTTATTGATACAAACAATCAGTTAGCAGATATTTTCACAAAGGCCTTACCTGAAGAGAGATTTACATCTCTTAGAAGGGAGTTAGGCATGTGTATTTTGTGAAAAGATCTTCATTTAAAGCTGGTATAAAAATTCTCAGAATTTAAGTAGGTTTTCTCTCTCTCCTTTTAAGGCAAAATCAATTCAAAATTCTCAGTTTAAGCGTTTCCGTCCTTAAGTCATAGTCTTTCGAGGCGGTCAACCTCGTTTGTCGTTTTCTGACGCCTCACCTTTTGGAGCTTTTATTTTCTTTAAATCGATGCGTTAACGATTCCCCTTCCTCGTTCACCTTTTTCCCTCTTTCGTCCCGACGCATGAGCCGATGCCCTAGCGACTCTTGCCTCTATCCTCTGCAAATTTGAAGCTTCCATCTCCTTCCCGCGAAATCGTTTGAGGGTTTCTTCTCGTCACCCTTCTCTTCAACCTTTCCAACCTTCTCCCACCTGAATCCATGGCCGCACCAGCTATTGCCGGCAGTGTGGGTGGCTACAGCGCCGAATACCTCACCCCAGCACAGGAGGAGCGTTTCACCTTTGTGAAGACGAAGCTCTGTGGTCACAAGGAAGTAGATATTGAAGATCTGCAGAAGAATGGAATGAGCAGCATCGTTGAGAAGATCAACCAGATGAAATGGAAAGGGCTTACCACTTGCTCAGAGGTAAGTTATCCGGACTTGGTAAAGGCGTTCTTTGTGTGCTTAAGAACAGAAGAAGATGGGGCCCGTTTCTTCGGTCAAGGGCGCCCTAATCAGAATCGACCAGGAACTGCTTAGGATGCTATTTGGAGTAAGCACATCCGGTTTCAGTGGGATTCATTGTGGAAACCCAAGAAAAGGGTTTGGGGATTATTGGGCCGGGGTTCAGGATGAGGGATGGCAAGCTAGATATCAATCAATTAAGTGCCTTCAATCGCCTCCTTCACTTCATTGTTTGTCAGATTTTGGTTCCCCGTAGTGCAACCTTCTCCTCTTGCACTAAGGCTGACTCCGACCTAATGTTCTGGGCCATTAAAAATAAGGAAATCAATATGGCCGCAGTGATGATAGAGAGAATGAAATTTGCCAGGGACAGATTTGGGACACTAAAAGCAAGTTGAATGTGTCCCTGCCCTATGCCATTTACTTACCAGGATCTTCAGACACTTCGGTGTAGATGTCTCAGGGGCAGTTGTAGAGAAGATGGGCCAAGCTATCAGGTCCAGAAATCTAAAGAAGAGTGGTTTTTCAATAGTCAATGGGGTCTGGTCCAAGGCCTCAGTTGCAGAAGGTGAAGCACTCATTGGTGAGCCTTCAGTTGCTCAATCTCTGTTGGAGCAGATGTTGTGATGCCCGAATTGCCACTGGAATCAGGCTCTGTTCCAGTCCTTGGAGAAGCAGAGCAGGAAGGGCCATCTATGCCAGAAATCAATCAGAGGCAGCAACAGCAGCAAGGGAAGAAGAAGAAAGGCCAGCAGCAGCAGATCCAGTTATACTTCATGCTGAAAGGAGAATTGAGGATATTCTCCCAGAGGACATCTTGCCTGTTGTAGAGGAGACTGTGGCATCAGGCCACATTATTGAAGAAGGCCCAGTGGAAGAAGAGCAGCAAAATCCTCAGGATGACTCTATGGAAATGGATGCTCCCTGTCAGGGGGAGACTGGTGCAGTTGCAGAAGATGCTCCACTTGAGGGGGAGCAATCCCAAGAGAAACCAGTTGATGCACCACCAGCCACCAGAGATCAGGAGGAAGAACAGAGAGATTCTGCAAATTTGGATGCCAGAGAAGGGGAGACAGCTAGTTCATCAAGTTCTGATGAGGATAATGATCCACCTCCTCCAGCTACAAAGGGCAAAGAGAAAGTTATAACTCCTGAAGTACCCCTTTAGCTGATGCACCTTTTGAAAGACAGGTCAAGCAAAAATTGTCATCAATTTAAAACCTGTGATTGAGAGGTTGGATATTCAGGGTGAGCTGCTTTGTACACTTCAGTCTGATGTGAATTCCATTTTTCTGAGCCAAGCTTCAGCCCGCAAGGAACTGGTTCAGATTCGCTCTGCCATGACATGGTTCCATCAAGAAATGGGGACCATGAAGAATTTGTTATCTGACATCCTTCAGGCAGTTGGAGCTCAAGCTCCTCCTCCTCCAGCAGCTCAGGAGCCTAACCAAGTGTACCTGAGCCCTCCGGGCAGACAGCAGCAGCAGCACAGCAGCAGCCCAGCAGAAGGACCAGCAGAAGCAACAGCAGCAGCCCCAGCAGAAGGAGCCAGCAGCAGCAGCAGCAGCCCAGATGAAGCCCAGGCCAGCAGAGGCCGAACATCAGGGCCATCAGGGCCAACTGAAGAGTCAGGGCCATCAGGGCCATCAGGGCCAGTTGTGTTGGAATCAGTGCCCCCAGGGCCGGCAGTGTTGGATCCTTTGCCTCCCTTGCCTGAAGAAGTGGTTTCAGATCCTCCACCCATTGCTCCCACTTCTACCAACACTCCCATTCCTCCTTCTCCACCCACTGACTTCACAGCTCCACCTGCTCCACCTCACTTCAAAAGGCCTAGAACCAGGCCCATTTCTTCTCCCACACCTTTCCCTCCTCATCCTATCTCATCCTCTCCTGTTTCTACCACTTCTCATCTTTCTTCTTCTCAAAATTTCGAGGCCCCTCCAGCATCCTCAGCTGGAGCCTCATCCTCTTCTGGTACATCTTCATTTCCAGAAGTAGGATCTCTCAATTCTGATGCATTTCTCTACCCCCCTGCACCTCCCTCCTTTATCACTATTATTCCTAAGAATGTCCAAATCGACTCTCCCTTTCTTGATAAAATTAAGGATGAGTTTGAAGAGGTTATCCTTAGGTCTGTGCTAAAGGTAGGAGACCACCTTTCCAAGACAGACTCTTCCAGTACTGTCTCAAAGAAACGCAAACTTTCTTCCTCAACACTCCTCTTTACCCACCTTTGTGGTTTTCTCTTACAGTAACCAACAAGCATACCTCACTGTACAAAGAATACCTACAAAAAGTTGTTTTTGCCACTCTTTACAATCTTCCTTTCTTAACCTCTCTGACCATCTAGACGTAATTCTTCCCTATACTCCTCTGTCTAAAGCCGAAAAATCCAAAATCTTCTCCTCAGCCCACTCCAAAACTGAGGAGCAATGGGCTAAATCTCATAAAGATTTGTACATCGCTTTCTTCAAGCTAAGGCAGCAAGGTTTCCTCCCAGGGATCACTCCTTGACCCTTTCTGAGTGGTTCAAGTTTCACCACCAGAACACCTGGGCCCCTGCCATTCAGAAGCTAATCAAGCTGGTCAGGCATTTCCAAATGTTCAACAACTACAGGTATCTCAACAGATTACCTGAAGTTCAGCTTAGCCAGTTCAAGAGAGCCATCAAGGTCCTTATCCACTCTGAGCAGTCTGAGGAAATAAGAGTAGATTTTGCAACTCTTCATTTACCTGAAGACATTCTCCTGCCTCAGATTCATTTCCTGATCATGGAGTCTTCGATTGGTTCACTCATCTTTGAGCGTTTTGCAAGAGTCATGGGCAGAATCAAGATTCAGAAAGGCCTCCAAGTTGGTTTTCCTAGATTTCTCTTCCGGGAATATCATAGAGGGTTTGTCAATCTGATGTTCTTGCCCCTCTACTCTCAGAGTGTGAAAGGCTAATGCCTCCGACTGGTCAACGATTTACTCTCTGTCAGCTCAACAGCTAGCTCATCTGAATGCTGCTCAGGCCAGGGAAGGAAAAGCTCCTGTCTCTCCTGCCACTTTCTTGGATATGAACTCAATCCATCTGGTCCTTGATCCCTACAAAATTTGGGCTGAAAGGTACAAGGTGTTTTTAGCTCTTCGCCATGAACTCAAGGAGAAACAGATTTTCTATTCTGTCACCATGGATCAATTTCTTGCCTGTGCAAGCTTTGGTACAACTCTCAGCATCCGCTCCTCCATGGATCCAGATGAATATGACCAGTTTCTTACCAAGCAGCGCAGCATCTATCTCTCCAAGATGGCTTCAACCATGGGACATACCTTCTCCATTGAGAGTGGTGCCTTTAGGCAATTTTTTGTGCGTCAGGAAGAGCAGGCCTGGGAAGCTATTTCTCATTATGCCTCCCTTCTCTCTCCTGCTTATTATTTGCCTGTACCTCCACAAGCTTAATGAATGGATTGTGCTCTTTCCTCATTGTCTCTTCTTCATTGTCTCTTATTCTTTGTCTCTTTCCTATTCCTTTTGCTTGAATGACAAAAAGGGGGAGAAACTATTTGTCTGACACATTCTTGAATCATGCTTGAAGTACTTTAATCCTGTTTACTGTTAAGTACTATTTAAAAATGATGATCATAGTTTTGTCATCACCAAAAAGGGGGAGATTGATGAACAGTCCATCCCCATGTACTTTTAATTAATTACATGCTTATTTTGGTGATAATCAAAACACTGTCAAAAGTTTTTCTAACTATTTATTTAGCCTTAAGCACAGGAAATACCCAAAGAAAGTCAAGCATTTGTGGTAAGTACTTACATACATTGTTTTCAGAAGAGCTATACGATTCCTTCATTAACTGTAACGATTTCCTCACAAGCTGTAACGATTTACTTGAAGATTGAATAACCTTGCTGTATCAAACAAGTCGATGTTATAACGACTCTGTAAGTTATCGTAACGACTTCTTCAGAAGTTATAACGACTTGCTCATTATAACGATTCTGTAAGTCATCGTAACGATTTCTTTAGAAGTTATAACGACTTGCTCGTCATAACAATTTCTTTAGAAGTTATAACGACTTGCTCGTCATAACGATTCTGTAAGTCATCGTAACGATTTCTTTAGAAAGTTATAACGACTTGCTCGTCATAACGATTCTGTAAGTCATCGTAACGATTTCTTTAGAAAGTTATAACGACTTAGTCATAACGATTTCTTAGAAAGTTATACGACTTGCTCGTCATAACGATTCTGTAAGTCATCGTAACGATTTCTTTAGAAAGTTATAACGACTTGCTCGTCATAACGATTCTGTAAGTCATCGTAACGATTTCTTTAGAAAGTTATAACGACTTGATTGTCATAACGATTCTTAGAAAGTTATAACGACTTGCTCGTCATAACGATTCTGTAAGTCATCGTAACGATTTCTTTAGAAGTTATAACGACTTGCTCGTCATAACGATTCTGTAAGTCATCGTAACGATTTCTTTAGAAAGTTATAACGACTTGCTCGTCATAACGATTCTGTAAGTCATCGTAACGATTTCTTTAGAAAGTTATAACGACTTGCATCTCATAACGGCTTCTTAAGTGTTTCACAACGATTTCTTCAGAAACACAACGACTTGCATTCAAACGATTTGTAAGTGTTTCATATCGATTTCTTCAGAATCAGAACGACTTGCCATGTTTCATAACGATTTCTTATTCATCTGTTATAGAACGACTTGGTGTGGTAACGATTTCATAAGTTATCATAACGACTTCTTCTGAGTCTACAGCAACTTGATCATAACGATTCTATCAGACTTTCATAACGATTGCATAAGTCATTCCATTAATTAATTGTTTTCCTTGATTTAAGATACGTTGAATAGTCAAAGTCGCATCACGTCTGTTTGACTGCCATGCATTAATAAAGACTGAACGTATCTCTGCACGGATAGAACATATCTTCCATTCTCGTGTATCCTCTGCATGCATCTTCTAGAACGATAAACTGTCACTACCATATTTGTGTCTATCTGCTCTAACGTTGATTGACATCTGGAGATAGTATAGCTGTCTACCATTAAAGCTCAACCTTGCAGAACCTTAAGGATATACTATCCTACAACATCTGACACAGAAAGAACTACAAGCCAACTAAGAAGATCTCATCACTTTGCGTGCTCCAAAGAACAAAAGACTGTCGACAGGAAGTTTCCACAGATCCTTCAGTCTAACGTACACCAAAGCTGTGAGACAACGGTCATCTCTTCGTCCTCATTCAAATTGGAGATACAAATACAAGACGAAGTTCTGAAGAGACAACATCTAAGAAGGAAGCATTATTGATATTCAAGAGAGCCTAGAACTCTGCCGCTTTCAAGTCTTCAGAAGATCTCTAGAGCCAGAAATTCATTCCTTTCCATCTTGGCTCTTAGCTCCTTGTGCTGTGAGAAGAAAAATTAAGGAAGAGCTAGATTAGTTCTGAGAGAGAGCACATGTGTAGATCTTCGTCTCTCAGTGCTTGTAGCTTCAGATTGAGTTTTGTAAAAGCTTGATCTAGGGGCTAGTCATTCCTTTCAAGACTTCTTGTGTTTTTTCCCTTCGTGTGTGAAGGAAGACCTGGTGGTTTCCAGGGTGGTGTTTTTCCTTCGGGAGTGAAGGAAGACCTGGTGGTACCAGGGTGTTGTGTTCCCTTCAGGAGTGAAGGAAGACCAGCTGAGCTGGGTGGTTGTTTTTGTCCATAGGGGGACTGTACCCTAGTTAGTGAAATCCTGAGGGTTGCTCAGGGACTGGACGTAGGACTCCTAAGGAGAGGAGATCTGAACCAGGATAAATCTGTGTGTTGTGTGATTGTCTTCATTGTGTGATTGTTGTTTTTACTAACCACTACTAATCTTTCAAGAACTCTTTATGTTGTTTGAGTTCAGGTTTTTATCTGATAAATTTAATTTAAAGACCCATTCACCCCCCCTCTGGGTTAGCCAACGGGCAACAAAGGGACTATGTGTCCTGGCAATTTGTCTTAAGAAATGGAAAATGAATAAAAGTTGGTAATATGTGAATATGACACGTGGGAAGTCTATGACCCATGATGCACGTGGTAAGTGCACCGATGTGATACTGTGATATGTGATAAGTGGAAAGTGAAAGAGTAAATGGATGTGGAAATGTGTAAATTGTGTACAGTGTGACATGTGTACATATGAAATGTGAAAGTGAACAAGGTGAATGTGTAAATGTGCAAGCATGTGAGATTAAATGAGTTAGATTGTGAAATTCGATATAGGTACTGTAAGTGTTAAACGCATATCCAAACAGCAACCCGAATGCATGCAAAAATGATATTCACATGTGTAAGAAATGAGTAGAATCATGATTCGGAACTTCCCTTTCAATATATGAGATCTCATGTTAATGCTATAATGTTGTATGAATTTGTGTGTATGTTAGATCTCACGTGAACATGAAATGGTAGTGAGCATGTAATAGGATTTTCATGTTTGCAAAAAGTTGATTATGAATATGGCCAATGCACGGAAAACACCTTGATCCCATGCTAGATGAAAGGCTAATTAGTATAAGTTTCCTACTAAGCACCTTATTGTTGCTAAATAGTTTTACCAAGCTTAACCTTCAATCATCTATCCAAATCTGAAGCTATGTGCATGTGATCTATCATGTTGGAATAGTAAATAAATTGTACAATTAAATACGAAAAGTGCATGTGAAAAGAAAATAGCCATCAGTAGAGTGTGTCTTTTCCTTAGCTCGATTTTTGAGTGGTAGAAAGATCTATGGGTGAAATATGTGTGGACGAATCACGTTACATGTTAAATGTATAAATAAGTGCATGGTATGAGAAATGCTCATGATTTAGACATAGAATTAGGTTTAGACTAAAGTATGCTCCTGTGAAGATACTATCTATTGCTAGTTGAGAATAAGGACTATGTGTACCCTTGTGATTGATGTTAGTGTGCATCTCTTTAACGTTAATGCCATATTGTGAGTGTGACATATAAGTTTAAGATTTGGTTTGCTTGTTGAGTCTTTGGACTCACTCTTGCTTCGGCGTAACAGTTGACAGGTATCTTGCATTAGAAGGAAGCGTAGTGAGGACCGTCATTGGGAAGACTATTTTGTGGAGCCCGCTAGATGGACTTTTCTATTTCTTTATTATGTAACCAATGATGGTATGGACAATATTTGGACAATGTAGATCTTTTATCTTGTATAATGTGGACATTGTCTTTCTGTTTCGCTATTTAGATTATGGATGTGGTGTTGATGATGGGTAAGAGTTGAGTTGATTATTTTATTCCGCTGTACTCTATTGCTATCTAGGTACATATCAACCTATCGACTAGTGTTGGGTACATGTCCCCACTGTGACGATGCCCTTTATACGATGGGGATTGGTATAATCGTACCGGTATAAAGAGGGTCGTCACACAACAGGTGCTGAAGACTCTTGACACATGCTTAAAACCTGACAAATGGTTAATAAGAGAGGCATGCAGGAAAATCGCAGACCATAGCTAGGAAAACTTTGAACTCTCACACCCATACCAAGAGGACTCAGACTCTCCCTCTTCACTCTACAACTATTGTTCCGACTAGTTCCTTGATTGAGAGTCGTAGGGTTTGGTATCATAGGGTCCCCTTGATCATTCTTGTTGGATGCAAGTGTAAGCAACTTTCTTTTCATCAACAAATTTAAGAGCATGTGGAGATCGTATTTTAGGTTGCACTGTAGTAATTGTAACTTCCTAGGCTTTTTAGATTTTGTATATCGATTTTGACATTGGTCTGACCCCTTGGAAGACTCGGTATGGCCTGAGTTACTAGATCCTATAAGAACCTGAATTCCAACAGCCTCGCACAAGTCTGAAGACTCGAAAGGAAAACCCGATCTAAGATGTACAAGTGACTAAAGTAATTAAATGTAGTAGTAATATAACGATAAATTTTTTAATTTATAACTCAAGCATACACCTGAAGGGGACATATACCTTGAAGATATTCCTCAAGCTAATTGTTGATTGGCGCTACTCCTCACACTCAAGTCCTAAAAATAGTAGTAGGGGAATGAGCCTAATTATTAGCTCAATAGGGATCCTTCGATCCTTCAATTCCATAGTAATTTAATGACACTTGACATGGACACAGTACAACGAATTCACTGCCATGTCGATTACGGAGCTATCCAGTACACAATGTCCTCTCAACAACCTGGAGGCTCTAACATAACTATAACACAGTAGCTCGTACTTACAAAATGCGGAAGTCAACAAGGCTAGACAAAGCACTAGTCTTGCAATCTAGAACTCAGTTTGATTGATGCTCCACTACCACCCTTCGATTCCTTGGTACAACAGAACTAGTGGACAAATGAAGTTTGCTTGTAAACAACACCATAAACGCAGCTTGGCCGAGCTGCAACCTCACGCTTGACTATCTTAGAGGGGTTCCGTGGAGCCAAAGGATGAGGCAAGTGGCACAAACTAACCAGGCTAGCTGGGGGCTTGCACGTCTGCAGGTGTCCAGTCCCCCAACTATGAGTGCACTAAAACGAGCTTAAGATGGACCAAACAGTCGTTGTTCTCAACTGTCTTTCGCCCTACCTAGACTAGGCTAACACAAAATCACAAAGGGGGAGTCCAAGAAGATGATAACAGACCTTATCAATGCACGTGTGTAATACCCAAGATAAAATAATATTAATATGAGTATAAGTATGTGTATGAGTATATATGTGAAAAAAGTATATACATAATTTTAAAAAGTTGGAGGAGGACATATCTATAATTATAAAAAAATTTAGGGTTAAAATTGAAATGATTATTTTTCTAGGGACTAAAGAGAAACTTCTAGAGTCTACTAAAAGCGTCACTAGAATTCCAAAATGAAGTCATTTTATGTATATGCCAGTTTCATAAGAGCTGGAATGGGTACATATGCAATTTTTAGAACTTGAGGGTTAACAGTTAAAAAATGAAAAGTGTGGAGACTTGAGTGAATTTTTTTAGGAGAATCCTAGAAACCCTAGGAAGGTCATGGAAGGTCCTGGAAGATTGATCCTAACCATGGTTAGGTAACTTAACCCTTAAGTAACCTAACCTTAGTTAACCTAACCCTAGTTAGTTTAACCCCTAGGTTAACCATGGTTAAGGGCCCCCAACCTCCATAGGGCGCTGCCCTTGGGTGCCTATAAATAGGCCTCCTCTCTTCTTCCTCCCACCATGCAAGTAGAAGGCTAAGGGGAGATTGTGCCAAAGGCTTGGAGGAGAGAGAAAGAAGGAGAGAAAAAGAAGGAGAGAAAGAGAGCATGTCTAGAGTCTTCTAATTGATAGGTAGGTTACTCTAAAATCCTCTGAGTCATTAGTTAGGCTCACATTAAACCATTTTCATATGGGGATGCTGATGATCAGATCATCCCCATATAATTTCATGAATTATATATCTATTTTGGTGATTAACAAAATCCTAACAATTAGTATCTAACAAGTTTTTTTGAAGCTTAGTCACAAAAAATAAACAAGGCAAAATCAAGCAAAGACTTGTAAGTAAATCCTTACACTGTTGTTTTTAATTTTCAGAGCATGAAATTTCTCTAAGTACACATCAACTTGCTTTGAAGCATAACGATTTCATAAGTATCATATCTGTTGACCCTTTTGGTACGACAGCAAGCTAACCTAGAGGGGGGGGGGGTGAATAGGTTTTTATGAAATATGAAACAACAACTTAAACACAGAAAATTATCACTTGAAAATTTGGTTAGTTTAGTGTGATAAAGAGTAGCAGTGCGGAAGCAAATAAACAATCACACAAATAACACAAGAGATTTATCCTGGTTCGGCCCTTCCCACATGGAAGTTCTACGTCCAGTCCCCAAGCAACCTCTTGGGATTTTACTAACCAAGGGTACAGTCCCCCTCAAGGACACTACAACACCCAGCAACCCAGCTGATCTTCTTCTCTTTCTCGGGCAAGAAGGCAACCCACTTCTTTTACAGGCTCAGAAGCAAACCTATGGTACAAACCCCAGTGCGGTTCTGCTAGACATAAACCCTAGCTAGATTCTACACTGTATATAGTCCTATAGCTGGACATAAATCTTTCTTAGAAAAGAAAGATCAGACCGAGAGCTATTACAAGATGAACACTAAGAACACTAGCTCACAGTCACAAACTCTCCCCCAAAATTACAATGAGCGCAGAGAGAGAATGAAGAGAGAGAAGGAAGCTTGATGGCTTGAATGCTTGAGACACTTTTGATTGCTTCTTCTTTGGCTCAGGCCCTTTCTCTCTTTCTATGAGTGTATGTGGTGTTGAGGTTCCTCACGGGATATACACTCCTTGAATGATCTCAAGAAAGCTGTCTACTTGTTCTTCAACCTTGCTTCATCTTTTATATGAGCAACTTTTGAATGGATCTGTTGAAGAGATCCGTTGGAGTTCTAGCTGTTGCTCATCTTCTCTTCATTTGTCTTAATCAGACTCTGGTGGTCTTCAAGGTCTGTGGTCATAGAAGAGAGTGTTAGTATAAAAGAGTGTTTATGATAAACGGTGCATACCACTGTGTTTCTGCTAACATGATAAAAATAGTTGTTCATATCTTTTTCTGACAAGACTCTGAAATACGCATGTAGCTTTTTTTCTGTTAGAAGATATTTGACTTTTCATTTGACGCCAAAAAGCACTTAAACAATCGATGTTTAAATTGAAGTGAGTCGTTGTTTAAGCTACTTATCAAATTGTTATGATGAATACATCGTCATTTAAGTGAAAACAAATCGATATGATGATCAAGTCGTTGTTTCACTTATCAAATCGTTATGGCAAGCAAATCGATGTGCAACCAAATCGTTCTGGCGATCGAATCTATGTGAGACTTATCAAATCGTTATGCAACCAAATCGATATGAGAGCAAATCGTTGTTCTCACTTATCAAATCGTTATGAGAACCAAATCGATATGAGAGCAAATCGTTATTCTCACTTATCAAATCGTTATGAGAACCAAATCGATATGAGAGCAAATCGTTGTTCTCACTTATCAAATCATTATGAGAACCAAATCGATATGAGAGCAAATCGTTGTTCTCACTTATCAAATCGTTATGAGAATCAAATCGATATGAGAGCAAATCGTTGTTCTCACTTATCAAATCGTTATGAGAATCAAATCGATATGAGAGCAAATCGTTGTTCTCACTTATCAAATCGTTAAGAGAACCAATCGATATGAGAGCAAATCGTTGTTCTCACTTATCAAATCGTTATGAGAATCAAATCGATATGAGAGCAAATCGTTGTTCTCACTTATCAAATCGTTAAGAGAACCAAATCGATGAGAGCAAATCGTTGTTCTCACTTATCAAATCGTTATGAGAACCAAATCGATATGGGAGCAAATCATTGTTCTCACTTATCAAATCGTTTGTTAGAGAAATCGATGAATGAATCGTTCTACTCATTATCAAATCGATGTGAGACTTATCAATTTGTTATGAGTTTGATGCGACACAGATGAAACATGATATTCAATTTAATTACTCATAAAATTTGTTATCACAAAGATACACTTTGATATCATCATAAGTTTTGTTATCACCAAAATACAAGGAAAAATAGAGAGTGGTTCAACAATCTCCCCCTTTTTGGTGATGACAAAATTATGAGAATTTTCTGGCAAAAATACTTAAGCATAAAAAATGCAAAAAATTCATAGAACATACATACTCTCCCCCTTTTTGTCACTAACCAAAAAGGAAGGATCTTACCATGCATTTTCTCCCCTTTGAGAGAATTTCTTACCATTGAGGGGTTCAACAATGATAGTTGATAAGGAATAACTCCCCCTTAATCTGTGCTCCCCTGAGCATGAGACTCCCCTTAATGTGAGGCAAGTTAGATCTTGTTGCTCTTGACCTTTGACATGTTGTTTGTCAAGACTTTAGAATCATTGCCTGCATTTATATTAAGAAAGAAAACTTGCAAACATTGTTAGTAGCAATATAAATAAAAACAACATTTGTGACTACTCCCTCTTCAGATGTGAGTTGGATGAAGAGTTGGCAGTCGCCCTTGCCTTGAGCATCCTTGATCCTGATGCTCCAAGGCTACCCTGCAAATAACTTATTCAGAAATAGGTACCCAAATCTTTTTGGGTCCTTGATGGTTAGATGCATGAAAATATCCTTTCGGGATCCATACTAGGTGCCTTGTTGTGCAGGTGTTTACAGTGTGTCCTAATTTATTGTAATGAGAACAACAGTGAATGTAATCTATGTCATGCCCCGCCAATTTAGCAGCGGAATAAATCGGGGAGGCATGAACCACGAGTATGGTAATGTAAATTGCGCATACATTCGTAAATATTAGAGCAACTAATGAATAATAATTGCAAAAAACTCATCATTTTATTGATAATTCATCTAAACTATTACAACCACTAATTCAGAGCCAAAACACCGGGCTCAATGACTTTATTACATTGGAAAAGAAATCTAAAGCAAATATCTAACTAGACTCTAAGGCACTAAGGACATTCCATCGCTATGACTTCAGGACGCTCATCACTCCAGTCCAATCTCGTTGTTGTGTGTAAGGTCGTCATCTGACTTACCTGAAACACATTAAATAAAGATGCAGGATGAGCGAATAACACTCAGTAGGACTTAATATCTCATGTAAACAAGCAGGCTTAAAGTGTTTAACCTTTTATCAAGCGATAACTAACAGGAACGAGCAAGTACGAGAACGATCAGGTATAGTCGTGTCAGTAAGATCACAAGACAAGAATACCTTCATAGGTAACAAGTACAAAAGATTTGGCCATATTTCAAGTTAACAAGTAATTGCACAGCAGTGCACAAGTCACGATAGCAAGTAAAGCAAGTAACATGTGTTTGGTCGATCATTTTATCAACCACAAGTCAAGTATCATGCGCAGGAATGTTTGTGAATTGTCTTAGATTAAATCTTGAGAGTCATGCGTTTGGTGTATGCCATCACCTGATCATTAGACCCCCGCGAGTTATAGCCTTTCAGGTGCTCCTCCCAAGGACCAGATCGGGCCCTTATAATGTTGCCTAGCATAGTCATGTTTTTATCTTAGACAATCACAAAATGGCCAAGAGAGTACCAAGAATAGATGAGAGTAGTAGATGAACTAGACGAGAGTGTAGAGAGAACGTGAACAGATGAGAGTATCGAGATAGTAGATGATAGGGACATTTCCATAAAATGACGAGAAACACACGATAGTAACGGTTGCACGGCACCAGGTCGGTACCGGCAGCCTGGTAGAAGTCACAACCGCCCACTTTCCGTGCTATGAACACAGGCTAGATGGTCCGGCGTGATCGCAAGATAAGGAGAGAACACTAAGGCCATGGATCGTACTGTTCCCTAAGGTGTAACGGGTTTTAGGGTACAACCAGCTCGTTGACTAAGGACGTGCGCCAAAGCCAAGAAGACTTACGGAGGTCTTGACAATGAGTCCCTACTCCAGTCGAGAGTATTCTCGGTGGAGAGGTGGTCCAAGTCAAGGGAAAGTGTGTAAAACGGGTCCGTCGTGCCTCGAGTGCTCGAAGGCCGAGGGAAAACGGTAACGGTAGATAAAATGCGCGAGTCAATACAGAAACAATTGTATTTAACAAAATAGATAATTTAATCATATATTTCGATAATTTACCGAATACATTATTGCGTAATTTATCAAGGTCAATGGCAATTTACAATGTTATGAGTGTGCAAGTGTAAAGATCTTGATGATATGACAAGTCGTGCTCACGACTTTTAATTAACAAGAATTATTTAAATAAAAATATTCAGGTCGATTATTAAACTTAACAATACGTGGTTTAACTTGTATAAGGGTTATATGACAAATAAAGCAGGGTTATATGCATAATATGAGATTCTGGTCAAAATTTTAAGAAGGCGACGGGGTGCATGGACGCGTTACTCATAGTGTCGTGACGGGGTATCCTGTCGCGGTTCAGGTCGCGGTGGTGCGGCCTGGCGCGACAGGCGAACCGGCGGTCTGGCCTGGTTCGGGTTGGGAACGCGGCGGTGAGGCCGTCGAGTTCATGACGCGGCCTTAATGCCGACCGCGACACTCCTCTTATCGCGGCGTATCGCGCCGCCGCGATAACAGGGCGGTCCTGGTTTTTCCTTTTTCTCTGGCGAGGTCCTCTGTGATACAGGGACGTTCTAAATTCCATATAAAATAGTATGGTGGTCCAAAAAGCATGAAACCAGTTTTAAACGAAAGTAGACATGTACATCTATCAACATGCACGATTAATTTTAAAATAGAAAAGGTTTAGACATGCATTGTTCAGGTTACTTTTCAGTGACCTAAATAGGCGCAGTCAGAGTTCAACGAATTATTCAGGGATGAATACATGATGAAAAATTGTGAAACCAGCGGCGTTTGAAAGCTAACATGTATTAGTATTTATGATAATTTTATCATAGAATGATGTCAAGTTTGCACGAGGTTAAAAAGGAAACAAGAAGGGTCGAGTGCACAGGTCTGATAGATATTCAAAGATTTAATTCTCCCTCATGAAAGATCGAAATCAAGCAAGACCAAGGGAGTTTGAAAGATAGTATGATGTAGTATCACTGAGAATTTTATCATGGCATGAGAACAAGTACATGAGGGGAATTAGAGAAAACATGAGATTTCAGTTTATGGTACAGCAGGACTTCACGAATTACATTCGCCCAAATGGGTGAACGAAATACCACGAAACCATAGGGCTTTTGAAGAGGCACATGAAGGATACCTAGGGAATTATTTCACGATTTTTTCTTGAGAGATTGCCTACCTTTTTCGTGGAGCAAGAAAAACCTAGTTTGGATGATGAAAATCCGGAAACCCCTTCTGTCTAGCCTCCTCCTCCTTGTTCCTTTGTCTCCAGCCCTTCTCCTCTTTCTCCAGAGCTCTAGCCACGAAAATGGGTTGCTATGATGAGTCTTTTGGTGTATATGGCTAACTATAGGAGTCTTAGTCATTATAAGAGTCCTCCTTTCCATTAAACTCTAAATTTCCTTCTTTATCTCCCACTTCTCTTTTATCCACCTAATATGGCTAGGGAGAGAGCTAATTTCGTGGCCAAAGGGTTAGAGTGGTGTAAGGACTCTTATTTAAGATATATATGAGTTATTTAGCATTTATCTTAACCCTTTCCTATTTATTTAATTAATTAGGTACGAATTTCACCTATTTAACTCTCATTCCATGATGGGCCAACCTAATTGGGCCCAATATATTAGGTTTGGGTCATTAGAATAACCATTAATAATTTAGTTTAATGGGTATCACTTTATTTTCCTTTTATTCCATGTATTCTCCCTTTATTCTCATAAATCCATTTATTATATTTATTCAATTGATTTCCTATTTTAATTCAATTCAATATTTTTTAGCCAAATTTTTCTGACTTTTATTCATCTCTTAGGGGTTTATACGCATGCAATAATGATGCGTACCGTTTTAACTAATTGAATTTATTAATTGATAAATTTTCAATTTATCCATAATTTTTAATTAATGGATTTCTAGGGTACTACAATCTATCTTGCAGTTCTTATTGGCTTTGAAATGTTTGTTTAGAAACACATTTTTAGAAACCTTTTTCTTTTGATAAGGCTTGTTCATGTCAGAGGCCTTTTTCTGAGGCATTTTGGTTTCTTTTACAAATTTTAGCAAATGATATTTTCCTGGAGTTATGGCTTGTTTTTCTTTTTCCGGAGGAATGTATCCAAGCCCTTGTTTATTATTTCCAATTTTGATCCTCTTAAGCGTAGAGCTAGAGATGTTTTTCCTTTAGTTAATTTTCTAACTGATCCTTTTAAATATAGATTTTCTTCAGTTAGAGTTTTTAATTTTTCTTCTAACTCTAACTTCTCATTATTCTTACTTTTCAAATCTTAATTTAAAAGATAATTATTATCTTTACATTTTCATTTGTTCTTCTAATTGTTCTTCTTGTAATGATTTAAGATCAGAATTAGTATTTTCCAAACAAGTAAGGTTGTTCTTGATATCTTCAATTCTTTTACAACAACCTTGTGTTTATCATAAAGTTCATTAAAGACTTCTTCTAAGTCTTCAGACTCTGACTCTGAATCATTGCATGAATAAAAAAATGGGTCAGAATGTACCTCATCTAGTCCTACCATGAGGGCTAGACTTACCTGCTCTTTCTCCGATTCTGAGCTTGATGATTCTGAGCTTGTGGTCTCTTCATTTTCCTAAGCAGCAGCCATGACTTTTCTTCTAAATTTCTTGTGCTGCTTCTTAGATTTTTCTGGTTGACCAGTCTTCTTTAGTTTAGGACAATCTGGTCTTAGATGTCCAGGTTTTTTACATTCATAGCAGACTGGTTCTTTCTCCTTTTTCTCTTTCTTTGGATCCTTCTTGATCCATTTTTCTTCTTCTTGAGAATTTTCTGAAGCTTGGACAGTACTTCATCTACGTCACTGTCTTCAGAATCTACATTTTGGAATTAGAAGAAGAAGAAGTGGAAGGAGCAGCTGCAACTTTAAGAGCATTAGTACATTTTTCTTTGATGAGCTTTCAGATAGTCGCTCTATATTAATTTCATGTGCCATGAGAGAACCTATTAAGTTATCAATAGAAAGTTTGGTTAAGTCATGGGCTTCTTCAATAGCAGTTACTTAGGTGTCCATGAAAGAGTTAAGGACCTAAGTATCTTTCTAACGTTTCCTTATCAGAAAGATTTTTACCAGAGAACTCAGATCAACTACTATGCTCGAAAATCTATTATACATCTGAGTGATATTTTCGTTTGGAAGCATTTTAAATTGCTCATATTGTGAGACAAGAATATCTATCCTAGTTTGTTTACTTTATCTGTTCCTTCATAAGTTATCTGTAGTTTATCCCATATTTCTTTAGCTGATTTACATGCAGATCCTCTACTAAATTCTCTTTTGGATAATGCACAACATAAGTAGTTCTTAGCTTTAAAGTTTAAAGATAATTTACTTTTATCTGCTGCTGTAATAGCAGTAGTGCCTGGAACAGGAACAATAACATAATCACCTACCTCGATTACCTGCCACAGATCAAAGTCTGTGCTCGAATGAAGCATTCCATTCTCATCTTCCAATATGGTAGTCCTCTCCATCAAAGAATAGAGGTCTGGTGTCTGATTGACCTTCAGCATATCCTTGAGCTGCCATGGATCTTCTCTAAGATCGTTGGATCTTCTTGATTGATCAGAGAACCTCGCTTTGATACCACTTGTTGGCCCTTTTGGTACGGCAACAAGCTAACCTAGACGGGGGGTGAATAGGTTTTTTCTGAAATCTGAAACAACAACCTAAATACAGAAATTATCACTTGAAAGTTTGGTTAGTTTAGTGTGATAAAGAGTAGCAGTGCGGAAGCAAATAAACAATCACACAAATAACACAAGAGATTTATCCTGGTTCGGCCCTCCCACATGGAAGTCTACGTCCAGTCCCCAAGCAACCTCTTGGGATTTTACTAACCAAGGGTACAGTCCCCCTCAAGGACACTACAACACCCAGCACCCAGCTGGTCTCTTCTCTTTCCCGGCAAGAAGGCCCCACTTCTTTTACAGGTCAGAAGCAAACCTTGGTACAAACCCCAGTGCGGTTCTGCTAGACACAAACCTCTAGCTAGGTTCTATACTGTATACAGTCCTACAGCTGGACAGAAATCTTTCTTAGAAAAGAAAGATCAGATCGAGAGCTATTACAAGATGAACACTAAGAACACTAGCTCACAGTCACAACTCTCCCCCAAAATTACAATGAGCGTAGAGAGAGAATGAAGAGAGAGAAAGGAAGCTTGAAGGCTTGAATGCTTGAGACGCTTTTGATTGCTTCTTCTTTGGCTCAGGCCCTTTCTCTCTTTCTTTGAGTGTATGTGGTGTTGAGTTCCTCACGGGATATACACTCCTTGGATGATCTTCAGGAATGCTGTCTACTTGTTCCTCAACCTTGCTTCATCTTTTATATGAGCAGGTTTTGAATGGATCCGTTGAAGAGATCCGTTGGAGTTCTAGCCGTTGCTCATCTTCTCTTCATTTGTCTTAATCAGACTCTGGTTCTTCGAGGTCTGTGGTCATAGAAGAGAGTGTTAGCAAAAGAGTGCTTATGATAAACGGTGCATACCACTGTGTTTCTTCTAACATGATAAAAATAGTAGTTCATATCTTTTCTGACAAGACTCTGAAATATGCATGTAGCTTTTTGTCTGTCAGAAGATATTTGACTTTTCATTTGACGCCAAAAAGCACTTTAAACATCGATGTTTAAATTGAAGTGATTCATTGTTAAGTTCTTATCAAATCGTTATGATGAACACATCGTCATTTAGTGAAAGCAAATCGATATGATGATCAAGTCGTTGTTTCACTTATCAAATCATTATGGCAAGCAATCGATGTGTAACCAAATCATTCTGGCGATCAAATCTATGTGAGACTTATCAAATCGTTATGCAACCAAATCGATATGAGAGCAAATCGTTGTTCTCACTTATCAAATCGTTATGAGAACCAAATCGATATGAGAGCAAATCGTTGTTCTCACTTATCAAATCGTTATGAGAACCAAATCGATATGAGAGCAAATCGTTGTTCTCACTTATCAAATCGTTATGAGAACCAAATCGATATGAGAGCAAATCGTTGTTCTCACTTATCAAATCGTTTGTTAGTGAAATCGATGAATGATCGTTCTACTCATTTATCAAATCGATGTGAGACTTATCAATTTGTTATGAGTTTGATGCGACACAGATGTAACATGATATTCAATTTAATTACTCATAAATTTTGTTATCACAAAGATATACTTTGATATCATATAAGTTTTGTTATCACCAAATACAAGGAAAAACAGAGAGTGGTTCAACAATATCGTTTTTGGGTTTACATCGATTTCGATCTCAGAACGATTCGTTAAGTGATCGCATCGATTTCGATCTCAAAATGATTCGCTAAGTGGTCGCATCGATTTCGATCTCAGAACGATTCGCTAAGTGATCGCATCGATTTCGATCTCAGAATGATTCGCTAAGTGGTCGCATTGATTTCGATCTCAGAACGATTCGCTAAGTGATCACATCGATTTCGATCTCAGAACGATTCGCTAAGTGATCACATCGATTTCGATCTCATAACGATTTGATTACACACAACGATTCTGTTTCATAACAATTCGATAAGTGAGTATAACGATTTCAATCTCACAACGATTTCGTAAGTGAGCATAACGATTTGCTCTCATAACGATTCGATAAGTGAGTATAACGATTTCAGTCTTACATCGATTTTGGTTCACATCGATTTGCTAAGTGAGAACAACGATTTGCTCTCACAACGATTTCAATCTCACAACGACTTTGTAAGTAAGCATAACGATTTGCTCTCATAACAATTCGACAAGTGAGTATAACGATTTCAATCTCACAACGATTTGTCTCACATCGATTTCGTTTCACAACGATTTCGTCCCACAATGATTTCCTCACAACATCGACTCGATAAGTGAAACACGATTTGATCACATCAATTTGATTATAACGATTTGATCACAACGGCTCTCTTATAATGATTTGATTATAACGATTTGCTCATAACGATTTACTTATAGTGTTATAACAAATTGGTTATAACGATTTGTTCATAACGATTTGTTATCCATAACGATTTGGTTGTGGATGCATAACGATTTGTGCGTACAATGATTTGTTTACGAATGAGAAACGATTCACATGAACAACGACTCTTTCACACAACGATTCTATAAGTCATGTTCATATCGATTTCATGGGCCACAACGACTTCATATTCAATATCTTGACAAGTCAAAGTCATCCCGCGTATTTCTCTTTCATCCATGCATTAAATATACCGTACATTTTCGTGCACGATGCATGTCCAGATATCTTCTATTCTTATGCTTCTGCATGTAATATCTTTTTGGAAAGATAGAATGGAATTTCTATTTTGATGTATTCTCACTCTAACGTTGACAGACAACAAGAGAAACTTAGCTGTCTACATTTTAGCATTTAATGTGTGCAGGTCTCTGACAGCACGACTCTATACAATGTTGGATAAAGTAAAAGCTGGAGGATATCAAGAAGGATTTTCTTCTTACGTGCATGGAACACAAAGAACCATTGACTGCAAAGGAAAGCCATGCAGTCTAACGTTCTCTGAACATAGAGAGAACGGATACTTCAACGGATATATTTTTCAAAGAAGAAATAATAGAAGACTGGTGCCTACGTGAAGATAGATCTTGAGAATTCAAAATCAGCAAGCACCATAGAAAGAGCTCAAGCCTTACTCTATAGCTGTCATAGCTCTTGCTCTCTGTGTGTAGTGTAAAAACCTTGAGAGAGCCTTCAAGTACTGAGAGTAGTCTGAGTTGTAGATCTTTTTCCCTCTCAGTATTCACTTCGGATCAAGCATTGTGCTATTAGCTTGGTCCAGGGGCATATCATCCCTTGAACACATCTTTGTGTTATTCCCTTCGTGTTGAAGGAAGACTAGCTGCGGCTGGGTGTGTAAGTGTCCTTAAGAGGGACTATACCCTTGGGTAGTAAATCCTGAGTTGTTGCTCAAGGACTGGACGTAGGACTCCTATGGATAGGAGGTCCGAACCAGGATAAAATCTTGTGTAGTGTGATTGCTTGCTTTGTGTTTGTTGTTTACTTTTCACTAACGCTAACAATCATCAAGTGCTTGTTGTGTGAACATTTTTGTGGACAGGTTTTAAATAACCAATTTTAAAGAATCCATTCACCCCCCCTCTGGGCTTGCTAGCTGGGCAACAGATGCTTTCGGTTTGTCTTGTTTCATCTTCGTCTATTCTAAAACTCTGCTAGAATGTTGTCTACCTCCGTCTATTTCGGAACTATATGCCAGAATATCAAGTTTATCTCCGTTCCATACTGGGACTCTACCGGATTCTTTAGTTGATATTAACACCATACCGGAACTCTGCGGTTTCTTGAGTTGATATCTATTCCGTACCAAAACTCTGCCCAATTCTTTAATGGATATCTATTTCACACTGAAATTCTGCTAGATTATCTAATTGTTATCTAACTAATTCTTGGATTCTACCAAATTATATAATGGATATCGTCTTTAAACCCGAATTTTGTCGAATTGTTTTGTGATATCTACTATAACTCGAGATTTTGTCAGAATGTAGTTTGAATCTTCACTTGACCAAAAATTTTGTCAAAATGATTTCTCGTTTCTTCTACTAGCTTGAAGTTCTGCCGGTTCATTAGTTCAATTTCCTAATTGATAACTTTAAATTCTCAGTTAGAAGTGATATAATTGATAGTCTTTATTGCGAATTCTGAGTTATCATCAAGTTTAAGAAGTTATGAACCCAAAAAGTGGATCTATGCCAGTTAGGGGGCTATTGGTCTAGTCCCAGAAAGATCCTAAACACTTTAGTGCCCAGTGGTACCATATGAAGAGTGATGACCTGGTGCATATCATACACCATAAGTGAAGTGCTCGATTTATTGGCTGACAATTCAAATTCATGATAAATGACATACATGATTCCTCTATTGCATTTTTCAAGTGCGTGATATTAGTGTTAAAAGTGTAGTGGCCTTCTTAGTGTTTAATCTTGTTAGTTGAAATGATTATGTTCACCATTGTGATTCTTGTTCAAGTGTTCTTTCATTTAATTACCTTTGTTATCTGCACTTTATTGTATATTGCTCTTTTTCTCTCGTTATGTCATTATTTTTCTTCTTATGCTGACTTGTATCCTGCTAACACTAGCTAATGATTTAGAATGATTTGAGAGGATCTACTGGGAAAATTATGCTCATTTCCATCTAATTAACAATTTTCAAGTGATAATCAAGTTGATTACTACTGGCGGGTATGAGCGACGAGAGACTTTTACCCTTGTGATAATTGAGTTTAGATAAGTTAGTTTAACCGTATCACGTCCAGAGTGTTGTTTGTCTTTGTGAGTCTTTGTTCTACAGTTTTATATATAACCATGAACCTTTATGTAATATTCCTTAAAGTATAATGTAATTTTTGATAGTTATTGTTTTATCTGTTGCGTCTCAATATTTCACTACTATTGGGGCATGGCAAATTAGGTGATATTAGATCCGGTGGGAGATTTATAATCTCCAATACCCAGAAAATGGCCAGTGAAGATGGGTAGAAAGTCTAGGGATAGGTTAAATTCATATTATAATGTTGTGTTTCTTAATCATGAATGACTACACAAAATATAAAATTATATGATAAGAGAGTTACATACAATTGCATGTGTTTATTTCAATGAAATGGTCGATCGAAGAGTGGAAGCACTATGTCACTTGCTTCAAGAATGGATAAATGATGAGGATAATTATGTACGAGACCAATAAACTATGTATACAATAATATAGAGTTGGCTACAAGAGTTGGAAGGTTATGACTTTGGAGAAAATAGAGATCAAATAGTCACATATGTCAACACAATCCATAAGTTTCTAGCATAGATAAAAGCCAGACAAAGAAATTTATAAGTAAGGGTGAATAACCGATGGGAATTAATTCGAGAGATTGCTTACGAGCTATACTATAATCCAAGGGAACCACGAGAAGAATCTGTTGGCTAAGTAGACAATCCAAGAGAAGAAGTGACTTCAGAGAGTTCAGCTATCTAGAGTAGAAAATATCTATGATAGAATGTAAACACTATAGTGACTTAGCTAGAGGACTTGAGAATATACTAACTTAGTTAAAGTTTTGGTCCACTATCCATTTTGTCTGGCTTGTAAAGATAGTGGGGGTTAGGAGTTAGAGTAGCATGAAATCTTGAAAGAATGTAATCTTGATATATTGATGTATTAAGTTAAATACTTATATGAAGTTTCTGACTTTGTACTCTATCTAATTATCTTTAGTTCTTAATTTTTGGACTCAGATACAAATTAATAATGGAAGGTGAGAATGCTCCATGGAAAGAATTCCAAGTTATGGTCCAAGGGTTGACGACAACTTTAAGTGTGATTGCACAATAGGGAAATCACTAGAATAACGACGAAGTGTATAAGAACTTTAGAAGTATGAATCCACCAAGGTATGTTGTCAATCCAAATCCAGATGACGCAGAGAATTGGGTGAAAGAACTAGAGAGGATTTTAAAAGTAACCCAGTGTTCTGAAGAAGATAAGGTTTGATTAGCCACTTTCCAATTGGAAAAAGATGCAAGGGCATGGTGGGAAACCATTAAAGCCACCTTGATAGATAAGAGTGTTACATGGATAGAATTTGTGAAGCTATTTAATAATTAGTATTTCTCAGAAGAAATTCAGGAGAAAAAGATTATGAAATTTATCAATCTGAAACAAAGGAGGATGACTGTAGTAGAATATGAAACTCAATTCTCTAGACTGTCCAGATATGCTCCACATATGATTGCCACCAAGAAGATGAAGGCCAAACATTCTCAAATGAGTTAAGGCCCATTATATTACCCAGTTGGCACCTTTATTGATTCCTACTTACACTGATATGGTAAAGACAGCATTGGCTTTGGAAGTGCGATTAAGATGATGGACATAATAAAAAATAAAGTTGGAAACAAGAATAAGAGTTCAATTCCCACCTTTGGAGCATTTAAACCTAATAATAATAAGAGGAAGAATGAGGACAAAAGTACTCCACAAGCACACAAGAAACTAAGATAGAACAGTGATAGCAATGAGGTGAAAAAAGTGACCAGTGCATATTGCCAAAGCATGAGACATAAGATAGAAGAATGTTGGAAAAAGTTGGGTGCCTATTCAAAATGTGGAAGTTGGGAACATCGCATTCTAGCTTGCCCACAACTTCAAGGTCAGCCAACTACATCTCAAAGAGATAACAGAAAATCAGGGAGATTACAAGCCTTGGGGGAGAGATCAAAATCAAGAAGGGGGAATTATCAAAAGTACTCTCATTATCCACTCTAAACCTACTTTTGTTCTATTCGATTCTGAAGCTACACACTCATTTATTTAATGGGCTTTTGTGAATACCTTGAATTAGAAACCTGTTCCTTTACCTATTGGAATAAACATATCAACTCCTATTAGTCCTGAGATAAGTCTTGATTTCTATTACCCTTCTAGTGAAATACTCATTGATAACTAGAATTTTCCTGTAGATTTAATTTGCCTTAACATAGACAGATATGATGTAATCCTGAGAGTTGATGGCTATCACAACATCACTTCAAGAGAGAATGCCGATTAAAATAGCTCACTTTTATAGAAAGAAATATGCTTCCTATATCCTTTTTTACAACCCTTAAATCTAAACATGCAATTCTTATTTCTACTCTCCAAGCCCAGAAATTATTGCAAAAAGGTTGTGTAGCTTATTTAGCTTCAATAGTAATAAAAGAATCCCCAAATCCTAAACTTGAAAAGATACCTATGATGAGAGTATCTAGATGCATGTATTCCCCACTGACTTACCAGGTTTACCCCCTGAATGAGAAGTGAGCTTCTCTATAGAGCTAATCCCAGGAGCTACTGCCGTATCTATAAGATACCTTACAAAATGTCTTTAGTAGAAATGAATGAGCTTAAGAAGCAGCTAACTGAATTATGAAAAAAGGTTTATTAGGCCAATCACTTCATCTTGGGGAGCACCAGTTCTATTTTTAAAAAAGAAAGACGGATCATTGAGATTGTGCATAGACTACAGTTAGCTAAACCAATTGACAGTTAAGAATAAGTATCTCTTGCCAAAGATTGATGATCTATTTGATCAATTAGTTGAAGCCAAATATTTTTCCAAGATTGATCTGAGATTGGGATATCATCAATTGGGGATTAAGGAGGAAGATATTCATAAGATAGCTTTTAGAAGCAGATATGGACATTATGAATTTGTAGTTATGTCCTTTGGTTTATCAAACACTCTGGAAACTTTTATGCAGTTAATGAATAACATATTCAGACCTTGCTTAGATCAGTTTATAGTGGTATTCATTGATGATATATTTATATATTCCAAGAATAAAGAAGAGCATGAGTCTCACTTAAGGCTGCTCTACAAATATTAAGGGAACAAAAGTTATATGCTAAGTTGAGCAAATGCAAGTTCTGGTTGGAAGAAATAGCCTTCTTGAGACATATTATCTCAAAGAAAGGTATATTTGTAGACCCTTCAAAGATCTAGGCTTTTCAAAGTGGGAGAGAACCACTACTGTTATAGAGGTTAGAAGTTTATTAGGTATGTGTAACGACCCGACCTCCCGGACCCTCGCCAGGGGTCCTAAGGGTCGCGCCGCCACCCACGGATATGAAGATCCGAAAGGGTTAGAAGAAATAGTCTACTGAGATATGTACTAAATTTAAATAACTATAACAATCTGTACAATATACAAAAGTCTATACAACATGTCCCAAGAAAAAGCACAGGTACAAGAAGAAAGGTGCAATCCTTAAGGGGCATACCCCGAGGACTTGCAAAGCACAACTCTCAACTCACTCAGGTACAAGAACTCTCAACCCTCGCTCACACTGCTGCTGACAACACACGGTGCCACAGCTGCCTCTGCAACCCGTCTGACACCAAGCTCCCGCGACGACGAGCCCCTAGCTGAAGAGAGTAGGGGGGGGGGGGTGAGCCTTGCGAACAAGGCCCAGTAGGGATTACCAGTCCCTCACCGGCCAGAGCAGCATGAACTCCGAAAACAGGAAACTACCCTAGAAAGCTGTAAAGCAAGTAACCCCTACAACATGATACTACAAAGCAGCGGAAGAGAACAGCGCAACCCCACGACCACCAACCGAGGTCGGGACACACATACGACTCCCGCAGAAACCAATGGAGTCGGGCACACAGTGGAAGCAACCCTCGACACACCTGCCGAGGCCACAGAACAACCAAGTGAGAACGACGTCTCACCTCAAGCACGACCACCTCAGACCTCCACAGGTCGAGGGCCCACGAGCAGAACCACCCCGGACCGTGGACATGCCACAAGGTCGGGAAGCCACACACGCCGGTGCCACCACGGACTGGTACCCAAGAACGGGACCACGGAACCGAGAGAACACCGAAACGGAAACCGCCAGAAGCACGGGTCTGCACGAGGCCAAACCAACGACGCCCACGGAAACTAGGCACAGCTAGGCTATGACCGCCGTGCAAGCTAGGGCAATGAATAACACTTGGAAACGTCATGAGTAATGCTGTCACAACAACAGCAACCAAGCCACCACCGCTAGCAGCCAAGAGGGGGACCCGTAGTCCACACACTCTGCTCGCTAGCCTAGCTCCTGCCTCCACCCCCGCAGAAGGGTGAGACAGAGCCTCCAAGAACACACAACACACGCAACACTGTAGCATGGCCAAGCTGCGGCCTCATGCCTAGCACCACTACGTGGCTCCGGAACCAATGCAGAGAGAGGCAGTGAGACAAAGGACTGGCTAGCCTGCACCAGGTAGAACTCCGACCGTCCTCGGTGTCCCAGGCCTAGTCAAGAGAGCTTTACAAATGACTTAGCGCCGCTGTCCAAACCACCATTTTCCCCTCAGCTCCAGAGTCCGCCCTGTCGGCTGCCAACTCAAGTACGCTCGTAGCCCCGAACACTCTCTCAAAGACTCCCGAGGATGCGGGTCCCAGGTAACAGTAACAACCTCTCAGATCGGGGACAAGACCTCAAGTGCCTAGCATCAGGAGAACAGGCGGGGAAGCACACAAAAACCATGCCGAACTGCTGGCTTGTAACACACGACAAGCCTAGCGAGCACGAGGCACGCATAGACCCCCAGGAGGGCCGTCGTCCAACCAAACACGCACGGAAAAGCCGGATCCTCGAACACTACCAGCTAACACGGAAACACGTCGCTCTACTAATAATCGATTGACCGCCAGTCAATCAATTATTAGACAGACGCGACCCTCCTGGCACCACTGCCAGAACACGGCCATGAAGGTGTCACCTTCGCTCACTAAGCACAGGGAGGCAACTGGCCACCTTCCTTACCAGAAGGTCCTAAGGGAAAAGCCTGCCCTGGGGCACACGCCGACACACAAACTGGGCCATGGAACACCCGAGACACACACAGGCACTATCGCGGCCCTCAAGGCCATCGCGATGCTATCGCGATGGGGCGGGGCACTGCCACAGCAAACACTGTTGCACCGCGGCAGCACGTCACAACAGGAACCCTGTCACGACAGGCAAACACTCCGCGACAACCCTGTCGTGCCAGGGCAGCACGTCGCGATAGGAACCCTGTCGCGACAGGCAAATGCGCCGCGACAGCACGCCTTATCGCGACGGCCAAACGTGCCGCGATAAGGTCGCGCCTGAATGGGCCAACGCCTCCTCTGGTGTCGCGACACGCCGAGCAGTCGTGACATCAGTAGAGAGGCAGATCGCTGGGATCCTAAATCTCTAGGCCGCCCACGAGCTACAAACATGCACACACAGGGGAGGGAGCATGGGGAAAGCTAAAAGCTATTCTACAAACCACGAGGGCTCCAATCCACCCAGATTAGAGAGGGCATAAGAAATCCCTACCTTTCACGAAGAACCAAACCCATGAAGGGCCTTCACGACGCTCGGCCACCTCCTCCTCGCTCTATGACGTTGTTCCTACGCTCCGCCACGAGCCGCCGGCCACTCCACACCTGGATTGCCGGAGGGGAGCCTCCCTATTGCCGGAGAAGAGGGGAAAGGAAAGAAGAGGAGAGAGAGGGGAATGTGGCAGCACCTTAAGCACCCGGCACCCAGAACGCGACGGACCGCCCCGTCGTGTTACGAACCTTAACGCGATGGGTCAACGGACCGCAACCAGAACGCGTCCCCCAAGGGCGCCGCGACAACGCGATAGGCTGTATTGACACACTTGCCACCCTGACAGGCGTCAGACGACCGAAGCGACAAAAAGCAGTCATGACCTGTTGATCGGGCGTGACACACGAAGACGCGACAGAGGGCCAGGGCACAACCAGATGCGACCCACAAGCTCGCCGTGACACAGATGACTGTCGTGGCGGACACCTACGACTCGACACTAACGCGTCGCCAAGCTTGGACGCGTTAGTGGACAGTCATCCCAGACACCGGACGGAAAGCCGGGAAGCTGGGTCTTACATTCTACCCCTTAAAATAATTTCGTCCTCGAAATTGGGACAAGTCCAAAAGATCCCGAGGCACGAAACGAAACACAGGGAGCAAATGTAATACCAATGCAAATAAGCCACTAAGTCTCAACACGACCTCCTCGTGGCAACAATCGCACAACCAAATGCGCACGGAGCATGAAGTCGGAAAACCAACGGCTCACACAATGGGCCCAAACACACGGGAAGCACAGAATTGAAAACCCAATGGCTCACAACATGCTCCAACACTCCAGGAGCACCAAGCCGAGAAACCAACGGCTCACTCCAGCCATACGTGGGGCGCCCAAACGGAACGACAATCCCACCGGTGCCGAGCGATGCCAAATCCAGCCCGAACAGCGGAAGACGCCAGCCAAAACTATACGGCTGTGGCCACCAACAAACCTCACTGTTGGGACCAACCGATCGGAAACCCACTCTGTTGCTAGCAAAACCCGACAGAGGATGCAGTTACCGACATCACACAAGAATTTCCTGAGAACCGACCACAAGTCTCAGGGAACGGCCTCACCTACTAGCATCAGCTAGCACCGGTCATCAGCCCAACCAAGATGCCATGCGAGCGACGGAACTAGAGCAACATCACACTCGCAGAGGATCTGCAACACACGGAACGACGTCCACTGACACCACTAGGTCTCAACCAGACGTTCCTCGTGGTCCAAGAGGGACAACAAACACACGCGGAGAAACCTCAACACGCGAAAACAGCGTCCACTGTCACCACTAGGTCTCACTCAGACCTTCCTCGTGGTCCGACAAGGACACCAATGCATGCAGAGCACAAAACTAGGGTTTACACTCTACTACGTGGCACACCGCGACGGAAACACAAAGACGTCTGAGGTCAAGCCAGAGCCGGACACCTCCCAACGTCGACAAACCACACGGTCGAGTACTAGCAAGCCAATAGGCCTCACTGTCACCAAACGAACCGACAGGAGACTCCGCCTCGGCTTCCAGACTCACCAACGCCACGCACAACGGAGAATCAACGAGGAGTTGGCAGCACACCCGCCACGTGCACACAGGACTTAGCACGGGTATCAGCATGCCAACCACCAGAAAGACGCACAACCACACGGAAACCAAAACAACCACAGAGGTCGAGGATAGCACGTCAACCTCAGAGGGACCCAGACTGAAGCAGGGCACCACAACCAAACACACTCGCTCCTGGAGCGAGAGGGAAAACCGGGACACTAGCCACGACCAAAGCCTGGCGTACCACCGATAGGGCTACCTAGATAAGGCTAAGCAGCACCCACAGCGGTAACGGTATGACCACGAGGCATAGGCCAGCACAAAGTGTCCCAGAGGCTGAAAGCTCAACGCCTTCAACACCGAGCCAAGTCGTGAGATGACACACAAATCTCACGAACAGGCACCCGGCACAACACACGGTGCTATCACTAGCACCGGGAGCCACCCAATGCAATGCACCCAGGATCCAGACGGCATGAAACCAAAACACTCGAGCACGAGCACACGTTGCAACCACAAGCACCCAAAACTAAACAAAGTGCAACACAGGTGCACCAGCGGCCGAAACAACACGAGCTAACGGGAAGGACCCTCCACAAGAGACTTTCCCAAAAGCCACACGCAAAAACAACAAGCCTGAGAGGGCACAACAGGCCACGCCGGCCCCGGCCCCTTAAGGCACAAAAACTCGAAGCATCGACTCTGCCGTATGGGGAGCAAAAGAACACAGCGACTCCCTAGCGCGCAAGAGCAAGAGGCACCACTCTATCGCGACCGATAGAGAGGCCAAACCCAAGATGACGACACGAAAAATCTCCAAGGCACAGCTAAGGCACAATGGAGCATACACGGAACAATGCTTGTACGGCAAGCCAATCAGAAATGCACAGCGGAACAATCCTCACTCAGCAACCCACAGAACATAACTACTCACACCAAACCAATAGGGACCCAATCCCCATTGTCCAGGCAGGTAGCAAGAAACCATCACACAACGACAAACGACACGAACAAGTCCCCACCCCCAGTGCTACAAGGAAACGTCGGCACGAGGGGAGCAACCAGTTCAACCCAAAAAACAACTCAAGGAAGATGACTCCACCATAAGGTCGCAGCGATGCACACCCTGGCAACACACACCACAGTGGAGCATCGCCACCCCGAGCAACACCACGGAAAGCAGACGAAGAAGACACACACAACGAGTCTCTTCCACGTGCGAGAGGGAAAACCACAATGCAAGACTGACACTTCCACAAGAAGCACAGCAGCCAAACACCCACTACACTCAACAGACCGCCATATGGAGAGCACGCCGGGCACAGAAAAACAAAACAAAACCATCCGAGCCACAGAGACACGTCCCACCAGCGCAACCGAGAAACTTGGAAACGACTGATGAGACAAGCTGGCCATTGCAGCAGCCAAACGCACGGCCAAGCGCACCACACCTTGACCGACAACGCCCAGGCAGACTGTAACATGGACAGTTCAACGGAAATAACGATAGCTCATCTCTACAGAGAGAGAGAGCAGCGACAACCAAAACAACATGAGCGCAGCTTTGGGGAGAACCTCCACCAAAAGCGCCAAGAGCCGTCCTGGAGAACCTTGCCAGAACGCAGCCCAACCAACGGCACACTTCAAACCATAGGGCAACACAACGGTGGCCCAAAACAAACACAGAGCACTCTTGGGGAGAACCTCCACCAGAAGCGACAAAAGGGGGCGATTCTGGGAAGAACCTTCACCAGAATGCATAACCCAATGACCAAACAACATAGACCATCAGAGAGGACACTGCAGCAAGCAGAACTGCAGAAGCAATGCAAGCAGTCCTGGGAGAACCTTGCCAGAACGCAGCCCAACCAAACGGCACACTTCAAACCATAGGGCAACACAACGGTGGCCCAAAACAAACACAGAGCACTCTTGGGGAGAACCTCCACCAGAAGCGACAAAAGGGCGATTCTGGGAAGAACCTTCACCAGAATGCATAACCCAATGACCAAACAACATAGACCATCAGAGAGGACACTGCAGCAAGCAGAACTGCAGAAGCAATGCAAGCAGGTCCTGGGGAGAACCTCCACTAGAACCACCAAGGCACTGCTCTGGAAAAACTCGCCGACAACAACCACAGGCAAGTGTCGCAGCGCTCAACCAGCGATGCAACACAGCACACAGAACATCTGCTTACCTCGAGCAACAATGTCGACCAAGCAGAGCACGGCGCACAACAGCACACCGACAAGAGACCACAAACATAAAAACCACAACACACACCCCAACAACAAAGGGGCAGCCAACAAGGCAGAGACACCTTCCACCGGTTCCATAGACAACAACTCTGCACCGGTGAAGGCCACACCACACGCGGGCTCTCTCAGCCTTCGCGACGCACACACACTCAAATGCGCCAAAGACGACTAGGAGCACCGTGCCTAGACTTGCCTGCAAGCGTCCTCCACACAAGGAAGACCACTGCCAGTGAGTCCAGCGCCAACCCGCTGCTACGGCATGAACACGCCGAGCGACCACACTCGCCACGCACGCGGCACAGCAACAACTGCAACCTGCATCATGCACACGAATCATGCAGGGAAGCCTTACACCTGTGAAACAATTGAAAACACAAGCCTAACACAAGTCGGACGGTGTCAGCAGCACACTAGTACCTTTCTTTGGGACAGCTATAGTTATTACTTCCTTACAAATCTCAGCAGACTCCTCGCTCTGATGCCACTGTAACGACCCGACCTCCCAGACCCTCGCCAGGGGTCTCGAGGGTCACGCCGCCACCCACGGATCCAAAGATCCGGAAGGGTTAGAAGAAATAGTCTAGTGAGATATGTACTGAATTTAAATAACTATAACAATCTGTACAATATACAAAAGTCTGTACAACATGTCCCAAGCAAAGCACAGGTACAAGAAGAAAGGTGCAATCCATAAGGGGCATACCCCCGGACTTGCAAAGCACAACTCTCAACTCACTCAGGTACAAGAGCTCTCAACCCTCGCTCACACTGCTGCTGACAACACACGGTGCCATTGCCGCCTCCGCAACCCGTCCGACACCGAGCTCCCGCGACGACGAGCCCCTAGCTAAAGAGAGTAGGGGGGGGGGGGTGAGCCTCGCGAACAAGGCCCAGTAGGGATTACCAGTCCCTCACGTCCAGAGCAGCAGAAACTCCAAAAATAGGAAACTACCCTAGAAAGCTATAAGCGAGTAACCCCTACAACATGATACTACAAAGCAGCGGAAGAGAACAGCGCAACGCCACGACCACTAACCGAGGTTGGGACACACACACGACTCCCGCAGAAACCAACAGAGTCAGACATACAGCGGAAGCAACCCTCGGCACACTGTTGAGGCCACGAAACAACCAAGTGAGAACGACGTCTCACCTCAAGCACGACCACCTCAGGCCTCCAAAGGGTCTAGGGCCCAAAGCAGAACACCTGGACCGTGGACATACCACAAGGTCGGGAAGCCACACACGCGGTGCCACCACGGACTGGCACCGAAGAACGGGACCACGGAACTGAGAGAACACCGAAACGGAAACTGCTAGAAGCACAGGTCTGCACGAGGCCAGACCAACGACGCCCACGGAAACTAGGCATAGCCAAGCTATGACCTCCGTGCAATCTAGGACAACAGATAACACTTGGAAACATCATGAGGAAATGCCGTCACAACAACAGCAACCAAGCCACTGCCGCTAGCAGCCAAGAGGGGGACCCGTATTCCACATGCTCTGCTCGCTAGCCTAGCTCCTGCCTCCACCCCCGCGAAAGGGTGAGACAGAGCAGCCAAGAACACACAACACACGCAACACCGTAGCTTGGCCAAGCTGCGGCCTCACGCCTAGCACCACTACGTGGCTCCGGAACCAACGCAGAAAGAGGCAGTGAGACAAAGGATTGGCTAGCCTGCACCGGGTAGAACTCCGGCTATCCTCAGTGTCCCAGGCCTAGTCAAGAGAGCTCTACAAATGACTCAGCACCACTGTCCAAACCACCGTTTTCCCTCAGCTCCAGAGTCCACCCTATCGGCTGCCAACTCGAGCACGCTCGTAGCCCGAACACTCCCTCAAAGACTCCCGAAGATGGGGGTCCCAGGTAACGGTAACACCTCTCAGATCGGGGACAAGCCCTCAAGTGCCTAGCATCGGGAGAACAGGCAGGGCAGCACACAAAAACCACGCCGAACTGCTGGCTTGTAACACACGACAAGCCTAGCGAGCACGAGGCACGCATAGACCCCCAGGAGGGCCGTCGGCCAACCAAACGCGCACGGAAAAGCCGGATCCTCGAAACACTACCAGCTAACACGGAAACACGTCGCTCTACTAATAATCGATTGACCGCCAGTCAATCAATTATTAGACAGACGCGACCCTCCTGGCACCACTGCCAGAACACGGCCACGAAGGTGTCACCTTTGGTCACTGAACGCAGGGAGGCAACCAGCCACGTTTCTTACAGAAGGTCCTAAGGGCAAAGCCTGCCCTGGGGCACACGCCGACACACAAACCGGGCCACGGAACACCCGAGACACACATAGGCACTGTCGCGGCCCTCAAGGCCATCGCGATGCTATCGCGACGGGGCGGGGCACTGCCACAGCAAACACTGTTGCACCGAGGCCGCACATCGTGATAGGAACCTTGTCGCGACAGGCAAACGCGCCGCGACAGCCCTGTCACGCTGGGGTAGCACGTCGCGACAGGAACCCTGTCGCGATAGGCAAACGTGCTGCGATAGTGCCTTATCGTGACGGCCAAATGTGCCGTGATAACGTCACGCCCGACCGGGCCGATGCCTCCTCTGGTGTCGTGACGCACGAGCGGTCGCGACATCAGTAGAGAGGCAGACTACTGGGATCCTAAATCCCGGGGCTGCCCACGAGGTACAAACGTGCACACACGGGGGAGGGAACATGGGGAAAGCTGAAAAGCTATTCTCCAAACCACGAGGGCTCCAATCCACCCGGATTAGAGAGGGCACAAGAAATCCCTACCTTTCACGAAGAACCGAACCCATGAAGGGCTTCACGATGCTTGGCCACCTCCTCCTCGCTCCACGACGCCGCTCTTATGCTCCGCCACGAGCCACTGGCCGCTCCACGCCTGGATCGCCAGAGGGGAGCCTCCCATCGTCGGAGAAGAGGGGAAAGGAAAGAAGAGGAGTGAGAGGGGAAAGGGGTAGCCGGCCAGCGCCTTAATCACCCAGCACACAGAACGCGACGGACTGCTCCGTCGTGTTACGAACCTTAACGCGACAGGTCAACGGACCGCGATCAGAACGCGCCCCCCAAGGGCGCCGCGATAACGCGACAGGCCGTACTGATACACCTGCCACCTTGACAGGCGTCAGATGACTGAAGCAACAAAAAGCAGTCGCGACCCGTTTACCGGGCACGACACGAAGACGCGACGGAGAGCCAGGGCGCGACCAGAATGCGACCCACAAGCTCGCCATGACACAGATGACTATCGCGGCGAACACCTACGATGCCACACTTACGTGTCACCAAGTCTGGATGCGTTAGTGGACAGTCATCCCAGACACCGGATGGAAAGCCAAGAAGCCGGGTCTTACAATATGATTGGTTATTATTGAAGGTTTGTAAAAACTTTTGCCAATATAGTTGTACCATTTGTAGACATGCTAAATTTGACACCATCGCGGACAAATTTCAAATTATGTCATAATGCCACAATGACTCTCTTTTTGCCTTGTGAGAGTATTTTCCCCGCTATTTAGGGTCTCCCCCCCAATTTCTTGGTGCTTCCCCTACATTTGTTCAGTTGGTTGAAGGTTTGGACAAGAATTGCAAATCACGACGGGTATAATGGACGCGTTTAACTTCGACTGATGTAGAACAATCAAATCGTGTCGAGTCAAACTGTCTCATTTTACATCGACTGTTGGAGAATAATCGATTAATCTTAAATGCGTCGGGTCAAGCTTTCGCGATTCAGATTGATTGTTGACCACAATCGATTGGTCTCTATCGATTAATCTTAAACGCTTCGTGTCAAGCCGTCGTGATTCAGATCGGTTGTTGACCATCATCAATCTATTGTCTTGCATCGATTATCTTAAACGTGTTGGATATGCACGTCATGATTCTGAACTTCTATATTTCTAAATAATTTCCTTATTTTATTTTTGGAAATACTTGTTGCCTTTTCTAAAATGTGTCTGGTATACCCATCGCGATTCTAATTTCCATATTTGACTTTTGGCAAGTTTCCATAAAAAAAATTCAAAAATTCATAAACGCGCCTATCATGTCCGTCACGATTAAGAGTCATAATCCGATTTTAGTTGAAATTCCATGAACACGTCCGTCAAGGTAGTCACGTTTCAACTTTAAGTGCGACCACTGTGTCCGTCGCAATTTACATTTGTTGTCCACCTTGGAATTTGAGCATCCCTCTTATAAATATAACCCATGGGCCGACGTCCTGAGGTTAAGAAGTTCAAGTTTAGTGAGTTGCGAGAGGCCGTTTTAAAGCGAAGCCCTGCCAGACTAGCGCCCTGAGCGTCAACGTCGCCTTCTCCAACTCCATCATCATCAAGTAATAGGAACATCATCCTCAGCATCCTCCCTTCAAGCTTCCTCAAACTCCAACAACAACCATCTGTGCCAAAGAGGAAGTACCTCCTCTTCTTTCTTTGTTTATTCACTTTGTTTATTCCATACAATCTCCCATCCAAGCCCCAACGTGGCCAATCTCCTTTTTATTCTATTTGCTTTTAAATCATCATTCCAATCAACACACACACACCTATTTTCTAGGAGTTTTAAAAGTCAAAAAAAGGTGTGTTCTTCTCCATGCTTTTCATGTTAATTCATTATTTTAAGAATTGATGCTACACATCCACTTGGCTAATCCTTTATTCCTTTGTGTTTTTGCAAGGGTAATCAACAAGAAGAAGCCTTCTACCACGGCTGGCCGTGCTCGTATAAGAATAAGTGAACCTGCTCTCTCCCACGCAATCTCCCCGCTACAAAAGGTATTCCGCGATCACTCTTTTTATTTATTATTTATACTCCTTCGGTACCCACGAGTATTTGGCGATCACGATCATTCAAGGAGTTGTGCTCCACCCCACCTTATCTTTCTTTTCCCTATATTTTCTCTTTATTTTCTTTGCAGCACTTTGTAGTTAGAAAGAATGAAAAAGCAGGATCTACAAATTGGCGATCACGGTGGGACTTCTTTCCACCTTTTCCTTAATTACCCACTCCATCGTGCCCCACGTGGTTCCCTTCCCTTGGCACCCTCGTGTGCTCCTCCTTTTCCTCGTCTTCTTCCCTCTGTGATTAACCAATTTTAGACTCATGTGTGCACCCGTTTCTGGCCATTGGGCCACAAGTGGGCCGGCAGCCCAAGAAGGAGAGAAGCAGCAGCAGTCAACTGCAACAACAACAATAGATCAAGGGGCATGAGGTAAATATTTAAAAAGGGGGGGGGGGACTATTTTGAAATGGGGGCCCTACCACCTCAGCCCTGAGGGCTGAGCCTTTTAAAAAGGCCTCTCTGTCCCAAGCAAAAGGCATCACATCACATTAGAGGAAAAGGGAGGAGAGGCCAAAAGCTTTGCTTGCTGCCCAAGCAAGAACCAGAAGAAAAGAGGAAGAGGCGGTTGAAGCAAGCATAGGGGGAGAAAGAGGGGGGGAGTGCTGCTTCGGTAGAAAAAAAGGAGGGGGGGGGGGAGTGTGTTTTAGAAAGTAAGAGGAGGGGGTCCGGTTCCCTATACATTATTTTGTTTTTCTTTTCATCGTCTCCTGTTTCCCTTGTACCTTTCTCTCTTGAATGAGATCATAGAAGTGGATTTTCCCATGTGATATTTTGAGTCTTGTGTATGTGATTCTGCTCTCTTCTTTGAATATTAAATTTGTCTCTTCTATTGTGCATTCATGGAGGTGTACCGAAGGTACAAGGAAAATCATGTGATTTTCTTTCCTTGGGTTTTGTTGGATCGAGATGGCACAATAGTTGTCCTAGAGGGGGGGGGTGAATAGGACTTCTTGCATTTTAAAAATTTTATCTAAAAGATAAACAACACTAAATAAATTTGTTAGTACTTAGTGAGGTGTGTGTGAAACAAGTGAAGAACATGGTGGAATCAATCACACAAGACGGTACAAGAATTTTATCCTGGTTCGGCCCTTCCTACATGGAAGTCCTACGTCCAGTCCCTAAGAAACCACTTGGGATTTCACTAACTGCCAAGGAATACTTGTCTTTCTCTCAGACCCGAGTGGTATTACAAGCCCACTTGCTTCTCAGCAAGTCTTTCCTTAACCAAGGGGTACAAAGACCATCTACACTTGTAGATCTTCCCTTCACAAGAGGGGTATAGCAGGATACAAATCTCTTGCAGATTTCCTTACACAGAAGAATGAAATACTTGTGTGTCTGCTCAACAAGAATGAGCAAACACAGAGGTTCAGAAAGAGAAACAAAAGAAGGTGGAGCTTAAGCTCTTTCTGAATCAAACAGGTGGACTGAAGAAGGTCAGAAATGTAGTAATCCACCAAGCGAAGAAGACTTTCAATTGCTAATAGACAGCATAAAATCTAAGATTGAGGAGAGGCTCTCTTTCTCTTTGAGTGGCTCTTCTAGCTTTCAGATGGGAGTGAAGTGTAAGCTTCTAAGTCTTCTATGTATGTGTCTCTATGTCTCTTTTCTTGTGTCTGTATGTATAACTTTAAGCTTTGGCTTCATATATATATGAACTTCAAATTTGACCGTTTGAGTTTTAGCCGTTGGAAGCTAGCCGTTGAAGGATGTCCGTTGAGAGGAAGCTTTGATTTTCTTAGGTTTGTCCATCAAATCTTTAGCTCCATGAGTCCCAACGTCTTTAGGCTATATTTTGTAGCTTCATACTTGAGAGACACTTTCATGATTATTCTGTAGGTTCCATGCTCAAGGTTGAAGGCTAGGCATGCTTCATTAAATGTTCTGCAAACCTGAAAGGACAAGACAAAAGCATATGCCTCCATACATACCTTCGGAGGTGGGTGAGATAAAGGATATAAAGTATGAAAAAGGTTCAGACAGAAGTTCAGATCATTTAAAGAATGAACAGATAGTTGCACAAGATTTCTTTCTGAAAGACATGGGATTTCTGACAGCAGTAGGTAGGTTCTGACAGATAACCCATACAGCTTATACTTATCAAGCATTTAATTCTTGACCATCCGTCAACCAGAGATCAGCTTATCTTCCTGTTAGTGAAAGAGATAACAAATATATCTCATATATTACAGATCCCAAAAAGGATACTTCTCAGATAAATAATTTAGAATAAAATATTTTCCCGCCAAAAAGATAATTGAATTTTAACTGAGGGAAAAAGATTTTAAGGAAACTATCTGAATGTAAAAGATATTTCAATGTAAAATTTATGTAATGATGTATATTAATCTGTACTTACTGATAGAGGCTTGAAATAACATCTAAGTACGGATATACAGAAGTTGATAAGAGACACTTCGACTTTCAAGGAGTCGAAGTAAGACATAGAAATACAACTGTATCAGATAATAAACTTCAACTTCAGGAGTACAACTACTTCGACTTCTTTGAAGTCGGAGTAAGAAAGCAATAGCTTCAACTTCTTGGAAAGTCGGAGTGCCAACTAATAGATAGCGGACTTCGACTTGTATGAAGTCAGAGTATGGTCAACTTCGACTTACAAGGAGTCAGAGTGAGGTTCAATAGATAATCAATTGATAAAAAGACTTCAACTTTCAAGGATAATAAACTTCGACTTCATGAGTACAACTACTTCGACTTCTTTGAAGTCGGAGTAAGAAAGCAATAGCTTCAACTTCTTGGGAAGTCGGAGTGCCAACTAATAGATATCAGACTTCGACTTGTATAAAGTCAGAGTATGGTCAACTTTGACTTACAAGGAGTCAGAGTGAGATTCAATAGATAATTAATTGATAAAAAGACTTCAACTTTCAAGGATAATAAACTTCGACTTCAGGAGTACAACTACTTTGACTTCTTTGGAGTCGGAGTAAGAAAGCAATAGCTTCAACTTCTTGGGAAGTCGGAGTGCCAACTAATAGATAGCGGACTTAGACTTGTATGAAGTCAGAGTACAGTCAACTTCGACTTACAAGGAGTCAGAGTGAGGTTCAATAGATAATCAATTGGTAAAAAAACTTCAACTTTCAAGGAGTCGGAGTACAACTAGACTTCGACTTTCAAGGAGTCAGAGTACAGTCAGACTTCGACTTCTCAGGAGTCGGAGTACTGCCAGACTTCGACTTTCAAGGAGTTGGAGTACAGTCAGACTTCGACTTCTTAGGAGTCGGAGTACTGCCAGACTTCGACTTTCAAGGAGTCGGAGTACAGTCAGACTTCGACTTCTCAAGAGTCGGAGTACTTCCAGACTTTGACTTCTTAGGAGTCGGAGTTAGTGTGATATACAGTGTACGCTGTGGACTTAGAAGATTTTTGTTGTGATGATACTTAGTTTCTGTGTAGGCATAGTCTTTGACAGAAAGTATGTTTGTATAAACGAGAGCTTTTTGATTTTCATAAATGGTAAAGGCAGAGATATTAAAAGGTTTTGTCATAGCAAAAATATTATAATAAATGTTTAGCAATAAATTAGCAAACAAGATGGGAATAGTTGCTCAACAGGTTTCCTATGATCTTCCCTTCCCTATTTGTTTTTTAATATTACCAATATTTCATTCTGTCGACTTTATCACTGTTGAACAGTGAAGGCCCTTTTCATACACCGAATTGAGGTGCCCTCATATACCCACTTTCGGTACACAAAGGGTCGACATAATAGCACATCTGGATTTCCTCCTTACTAGACCAATCCAAAGTTTCTTTACTGGGTGGTATGTTCCACCTTTTTCTTCCATATGCTGTTGGTTATCATACTTTAAATGCATGCAAATGCATATTGAAACAGTAGCCCACCGTCCATTCTAAATATTCCAATGCTAAGCCCTCACTTCCCCATGTGAGAGGCATTAGCTGCTCAATAGATGAATGTTTTACCTCTGTTTGAACCCTAAAAATATTGTTTCATGCCCTCAATAAATGCTTCATGAGACACCGGTTTTACATGAACAAAACCTTCAAAATTTGGCTATTTTTCCCTTTTTATTTGGCACCGTTTGCAGTGATCCAGCGGCCTTGCGCAGTGCCTACGCAGTGCCACCGTATCACTACAGGTGGCCACCGACTCATCATCTTCTCCTTTCAAAAAACAACACCATTTTAGTTGATTCGGTGGCCCTACGCAGTGCCTGCGCAGTGCCACCGATTCACCTTCAAAACCCCTTTTACATGAGGCAGATGTGATCCAGTGGCTATTGTAGCCACCGGCTCATGAACATAGGCCACAAAAGGGGCTAAACAATAAATAATAATCTATTTTAACAGCGATGGTTCTTCGAGTTTGCTCCGTCCTTTGGTCTCCGCGTATGCCGGTTCTCTCGTAGGCATGCCTCGAGAATCGGTGCCATGTGTCATAGTGGTGATGCCTCTGGCATTCATTCCGAGGTTGGTACCATTTCCATCGTGATGGGCGGATACCGTGCAACCTTCCCCAACTTGCAAAATAAGGGGAGGTGCTACTGGATTTTTCCCCCACATTTTGAGCCGGCGGCTTTTCTTCGATGTGATCCTTGCACCTTGGACCGGTGGGACGATGATCCGGTGACTCCGATGAGCCGGTGGCAATAATAAACTAACATAAACTCAAAAAGAGACCATAAAATTGCTGATCTGGTAGCAAAAATGACTCGGTGACTCCCTTGGACAGTGACCCGGTGACCTGCACAGGCCGCTAAATCAGTGATCCGGTGACCTGCAAAGGCCGCCGAATCAGTGACCCAGTGACCTACACAGGCCGCCGAAGCAACATGACTCGGTGACCTACACAGGCCGCCGAATCAACCTAACCCGGTGACCTGCACAGGCCACCAAATCAATGACCTGGTGAGCCTGCGCAGTGCCACCAGATCAAGTCAACTTCTTTGAACAGTGATCCGATGGGGTTGTGCAGTGCCATAGGATCAAGTCAACTTCTTTGAACAGTGACCCGGTGGGGTTGTGCAGTGCCACCGAATCAAGTCAACTCATTTGAATAGCGACCCGACGGATCTGTGCAGTGCCACTGAATCAAGTCAACTTATCTGAGCAGTGACCTGGTGGACCTGTGTAGCGCCACCAGATCAAGTTAACTTCTTTGAATAGTGACCCGATGGACCTGTGCAGTGCTACTGGATCAATGTGACCTCCTTGAACAATGACCCGGCAGGGCTGTGCAGTGCCACTGAATCAAGTCAACTCATTTGAACAGTGACTCGGTGGATTTGTGTAATGCCATCGAATCGAGTCAACCTCTTTGAGAAGTGACCCGGTGGGCCTGTGCAGTGCCACTGCATCAAGTCTGCCACTGAATCAGGGGTGCCACCATATCGGTTTTTCCATTGTATCAATCTGTGTGCCACTGTATCAACTAGTGTGCCACAGTTTTGTCCCGTGTGCCACCGTATCAGCCCGGTTGCCACCGTATGAGCTTACATGTTACTGTTCAGTCTTAAAAGGTTCTTTCCATAGAGTGTGCAGTGACCCAGCAACATGGTGAGCTGGTGACTGCTCCATTTATCATCTGACCTGACACAAACTGTGTATTTCGTCAGCCTTTACCAATGATTTCCAAATATGTTTCTGCCAACGTGGCCGCTGGATAACTTTTGTTGTGACCCGGTGCCAAAGGCAAACCTTTATATCGCGATCGGTGCAAACATTATCTGTAGCACCCCGAAAAATTCATTAATTTGAAAATATAGATAAATTGAAAATTTATCAATTAATAAATTCAAACTAGTTAAAAAGGCACGCATCATTATTGCATGCGTATAAACCCATTTAAAAATTTCGTAAAAATAGTAGTTATACTTTAAATAATGTTCTCTAATGACCCATCAAGAAATTTAGGCATAGAAAAATCGTTTAGGCCAAGTTTAAGAATTTATGCGACTTGTTATCGTAATTAAGGAATAAGTCGGAAAACCCATTATCACATGTACCAAAGTGAATTATAAGTCAAAATAAACACATGGGTGTAGACACGCCATTTTGGCAATGTATAGAGCAAATTTCATGTTATACCGGGATGCCTCAAAGTGGCTCTCTTCAATTAACCTCTTGAGTGATTTTCCTATTTTTTTGAATTTTTCTAGGATTTTGGGGAATTTTCTAAGGGGTCCAAAGGGGTCTGTTGAACTTTATTGATTCGCGTCTGATACAGTGGACGCCTTTTAAGATGTTTGATACGTGGCGGGTAAAATCGACGCGTACCACACTTCTTTTTCTGGCGCTTACTGTAACATCGCGCATTTTTCGGATCTTTGCGGATCCCTGTTTAGTGGGTTTGGTGGCCAATGTGTGGCCCATTAGTGCGTATTTCAGGTGTTTACGCGCGTTGTGAGGCTTGGTGGGCCGTCAGATTGGGTCCAAAGTGCTCACAGGTTTTCTGCCTGTGAACGCGACATGGGTGTGCGTCGCGTTCTGAACGCGACGGCCCTGGTGGTCGCGTTCTTGTTACCGCCGTTGAGCGGCAACGTCTGCATGCGTGCCACGTGTCGTGCGTTGGGCGGCCTGCTGACGTCAGGTGTGAGAAGGCGACAGCCTTCTACGTCGCGTTTAGGTAGCGACGTAGATCAACGTCGCGTTCTCAACCGCAGTACGTTTTTAAAGAACCCTGGCCGAACAGTGCTCTCACAAGCTCTGCTCGACCAGGGGGAGCTGCTGCAGGGTTCCTCCGAGCGGTTCGATTCCAAATATTCTTTAATTAGTCTGTTCCTGCTCCTGCATCAAACTTTGGAATATCTTAATAATAGTCCATTTCTGCTCTATTGAATCATTTTTTTGCACCGATATACAAACTCTAACTGACATTTCCCGACTCATCTAATTTTATTCACTTCATCATTTACTAAATTCTTCTTTTCTCTGGTCCATATTTTTTTTTATCTAAATTGCCAATCATTCTAATCATAACATCTTTTCAGAAAAATACTTCTCTTATTCATTCTGCTGCCTGGCTAATCTTGCTGTACCATTCATACTATAAATCTTTCTGGTATCTAATCATCCTTCTTTAAAATACAGCAAAAACTCAAATTGAATACCAATTTCTTTAAAATATCAACTTGCTGTTTCTGCTTCCCTTATTCCATAAATGCTCTTTTCTCAAATAACATAAATATCACAATCTACCTTGCTGTTTCTCTTAACTCAATATTCTTAACTGTTTCTCCATTAAATAGCTTCTTTCCATTCAATTTCATTTGCCTTAAACTCATTCCAATATACTTAACTTTAATTTTGATTTTCCTCAAACTGCTGATAGTTACTAACTTTCACTGCTCTTATCTTTAGCACAACAATCTTTGCTAACTCTTTCTGAAGAATTCCTCATAACCTGCCATTCATCAACTAAATATTCTCTTATGCGATTCTTAGAAAATCTCTTTGCACACTGATTCTTCTTTGCTCTCTTTCTTTATTCAACTGATCCTTTCAGTACTTATTTATACACTGTTCATATCACACTTCCTATTACCATCATTATTCATAACAACACTTTTCACAAATTTTTGATCTCAGACACACTTAATCCATCTGCCATAAATCACTGCTCTTCTATGTACCAGTACCTCTTCTAAAGCTGATATGCTCTACTTAATCATGCCAAGTTCCTCATGACACTAATCACATTATCATTTATACTGTTTCCTGATATCATCTGACTCAGATCTCACCTCTGCTGAGGTTCTCAACTATATTTTGCATATTTAATCACTTCTAACACACACACTGACCTGTTTCTCATCACCTTGTTACCATATACCTGTCTCTGCTAACTCTGATTTCATTATAACTTACTTACTGAATTCCATATCCAAACTTGTTAATCTCCTCAATTCCTTTAACTGGGAATCTTTAACAACCAAACTGATCTATCACAAACTAGCACGCTGGTATAATCACATAGATTATACCACCTCTAATCACATCAACGTTCAATAACTGCTAACAACTAAATTTCTTAACACAAAAACACATTTTATAGAACAAAAACTCAGATACATACTACCTTAACCAACACAATACCGCAGACTTACTACCAGCAATGGACATTAATCCATGTAATGGGACATTGTACTCTCAATGTCTTTTCATATTCTAACACAAGAAAGTACATGCGCTCATACCTGAATATAACAATTTACAACTGTCCCATTACATTATTACATGTCCAATTAAAAAGTACAACTACCTGGGGCATACCCCGAGGGAGCACAAGCTCACACAACACTACTACACCATAACTGCTGGTGGTACAAGTCTGCCACAACGTCTCCACAAGCCGAACCAGTGGTAAGCTCTGAAAAGAACTGTAGGGGAGTGACCCTCAACAAGTCATAGGCTCAGTAGGGGCCACCCAAAAACCACAACAACTAAATAGAAGAGACCTCAACCTCAAAGGGTCTCACTGGCCACATAGATAGTCAAACCACATTCAACTTACTTTAACCAGGATTAATCAACAATTAATATAAACATACCAATTAACATAAACCACGAAAGGTAAAAGAGAACAACTGGACTAGCACAACACTACTAGTCCGCCCAACCACTGGGAATACCTCAACCTTAAGCCTTACTGGCAGACCACTGCTCAGGCTCCAAGTTTCATAGGCAAACCATTGCCTCGGCTACAAGCCTCACAGGCAAATTACCCACGTAGGGTAACCGAACTGGCATTAACATGCCAAGTCCAGCACATATTGGAACCACAACTGGAAACGTACTTTAACCAAAGTATACAGCACGTGTGGAAGGTCACCTCACGACCTCCACACACCTTTACACAAACACCGGTTCATTACAACACTTGGAGAGTTGGTACACAATGTACCATAACACAAAGCCAACCCTAAGGGGTACAGGTACCTATTATCACTAGGTACCAACACTAAAAACAGAAGCGTAGGGGTAACAGGACTGCTAACCAGAAGCTAGTCCGCCATACCTTAAAATCATAATACAACGGAAAGCTACCAACATAATACAATGGAAAGCTACCCTTACATGGGTATATTACAACAAGTGGAAGGTCCTACAACACGACCTCTACAGAGCACAGTTCCACTTCAACACCTGAAAAGACTGGTACACAGCGTACTAAGAGAAACAAATACCCATAAAGGGTACAAGTACCTACTACCACGAGGTACCACCACAAAATCTCAGAACAACGGTTCTAACAACAGAGCACACCACAAACCGGTGAGTCTCCGCTCACCAACCACAACTACAACCGTGTCGACACCAGGGCACACCTTAGTGAGGAAGCCCTCAAACAAATAGTAACAACACAAATGCCACAACCGGTAGTAAAGCACGAGTCGAAAAGGAATGACGCCACCTCACGGGAACGAACTACTGGCTGATCAGGCCAGTATCCAACCCGGACAACACAACACAAGAACTACCTCTCAGTCTCATAGCCACGGACCCTCAGTCCAGCTACGGCTCCACAAACTCACAAGTCAAGCAACTAATTGTGGAGACTAACAAACACCACCACCTGTAGGTCACACACCCCACAGGCCCACGCCTGGCACCTTTAGGGACTCTGGCCTAAGCTCCCTAAAGTGAGGCACTGGAAAACAGGACTAGCTGGGGACCAGTGTCGACTACTGGTGTCCGCACCCCCAACTACGAGCGCGCTACAAGCGACCAAACACAAGCTCTCATAAGTCGCTGTCCCACTGTCGTCTTTCCCTCAGCCGGACGTACAACTCAAACACAGGAGTGAGGGTGTCGAGGAAGACGACACAGACCTCGACGGTACATAAGTACCGGGACAAACCCCGAGCACAACAAACACACGTGCCTGGCTCACAAAGAACCTGGGGTACCCGACTAGAGAGGCATTCCGGAATAGGCGCCAGACCACCACACTCGGCAATACACAAACCACAACACTTACACGTTTATTACAAACCACGATACATGTGTGAGGAGTAGCTTGTCCTGGTCACTCGTGACTTACAAGCTAGCCTACACAAACACATATATGAACCATATTAATAATAACACCATAGCCTATCATTGGTCACCTTGTGACCTCCACTGCCACACTAAACACAATACACAATAATTACGTAATAACCATACTTATACTTATTAATTATCCATCTAGGATAATCTATAAAAGATCTTAAAGGATCAAGGCTAGGTTCAAACGTGAACCTCACCGCCACTATACCACGAACTAACCACAATAATTAAGATACAATAAACACAATGACGTATGATGTGCCATACACACACAAACCACATGCACAACATCCAAACCACGTAGACACCACGTGTATAATACACCAGCCAGGTGCACCACACGTCATTTACGTAAACAACATATCCAACACATAGACAGTACGCTTCAAGAGCGCTACGGGTACCAACGCACCACATATACTACGTAAACACCAAACCGATTACATACATAACACATTAAGCACATAAAACATGCCCACCTCGTGAGCAACACGCTCCGTGAGTGTAACAAGTGCACTGGCTCTACCTGTCATTGCCATGCACAACAAATACCGATAACTGGATATCCAAAACACCAAAAGCATGCATAACCAGACCTCTCAACTGAGGTCGCGACAAGGGGCCAGGTCGCCTTCAGAACGCGACCCATCGACTTGTCGCGTTCATAACACGAATGCGATGGGTCGAGCTGTCGCATTCAGGATGCGACACTCTGGGCCGTCGCCTTTACAGGCGCAAACCCTAATCTGGGAGCAATTCCACGGAACACCATTCCAGACCATTCAAATCACAATTAATTCTCATTTTTCATGCTTTAATGGATACCCTAGCATGGTATCTACTGTTTGTAAGCCTTTAAACAAGCTAAACAGGCGCCACATGCAATCTAAACCACAAAACAAGGTAGAACTCCCTACCTTCGTGAAGAATGCGAAAACCGGAGATCCCTCGGTGTTTACCCCGCTCCACATGACGTCCTCGCGGCGAGAACACGCCCCACACACCTCCAGAACCTCGAACCGCTCGGAGGAACCTTGCAGCAACTCCCCCTGGTTGAGCAGAGCTTGTGAGAGCACTGTTCGGCCAGGGTTCTTTAAAAACGCACTGCGGTTGAGAACACAACGTTGATCTACGTCGCTACCTAAACGCGACGTAGAAGGCTATCACCTTCTCACACCTGATGTCAGCAGGCCGCCCAACGCACGACACGTGGCGCGCATGCAGATGTCGCCGCTCAACGGCGGTAACAAGAAGGCGACCACTAGGGCCGTCGCGTTCAGAACGCGATGCACACCCGTGTCGCGTTCACAGGCAGAAAACCTGTGAGCAATTTGGGCCCAATCTGACGGCCCATCAAGCCTCACAACGCGCGTAAACACCTGAAATACGCACTAATGGGCCACACATTGGCCACCAAACCCACTAAATAAGGATCCGCAAAGATCCAAAAAATGCGCGATGTTACACTATTATCACCTAAAAAAGAATGTCGTCCTCGACATGCAAAGTGAATCACAACAAACCGGATTATCACCTAAAAAGAAACAAAACCGTATATAGAGCAAGTAGGATACGCTTCCTTTGTATCTTTCTCTTCAATCATCTAGGATGACTGATCCATCTGTTCATTCCCATATTTGTTCTGCCTTTCCTTTCTTTTCAATTCATTCCACAACTGCCTTATTTTGTAATTTCAATCTGCTATTTCCTTACCTTTTATCCGTAGGCGATTCTATCTTGCTGGTGGCGCTTTATCTCCTAGGACTGAACCTACTTTCACATTTTTTTCGACTGTGTTTGCAACCTTTCTTTCGGGACCGCTTTACCTTTCTCGAGTATTTTACACTGTAATACTTTACCACGCTATAATCTTTCCAAATTCTTGAATTTTCCGGTGCCATTTTCTTTTTCTATTTATCAATGCTTACTGTTACCCTGCCTTATCTGTATTTACATTCGCAACTGTCATTTTTTTTTCCAAAGAAAACCAATCACCATCTTTGAATTTCCTGCCTTTTCATATTATTCTGCTCATACCGCTTTAAATCATTTCTGATTAAAAACCATAATAACCTTTGTTCCTTTATTCGCTACACAAAACTTTATACTTTCTCCTTATTCAAGCAAACCTTGAAAAATATGTAAATATTAAATCTTCTTGCTTCCACTGCGCTACTCTGATCACACTGAACACTTTTGCAAAATATTCCATAATTTCTGTTCTCATTATTACTTTCAATTGCTTTCTTTTGGCTTCAACTGTATTCATTTCTAACTTTAACTACTTCTCAAATCATCTTATTCAATTAATTCATGCTGAAAATATTACTGCAATTTCTGACCTGCCAAACCGCTATTGACAATCTGTACTCTTCATATACCTTTCTTGCTTTACTGACATTCTCTGGCTAATCTCATAATTTTGTTGCATAACCTTTCCAAATATTCTTTAATTAGTCTGTTCCTACTCCACATCAAACTTTGGAATATCTTAATAATAGTCCATTTCTGCTCTATTGAATCATTTCTTTGCACCGATATACAAACTCTAACTGACATTCCTGACTCATCTAATTTTATTCACTTCATCATTTACTAAATTCTTCTTTTCTCTGGTCCATATTTCTTTTTTATCTAAATTGCCATCATTCTAATCATAACATCTTTTCCACAAAACTTCTCTTATCATTCTACTGCCTGGCTAATCTTGCTGTACCATTCATACTATAAATCTTTCTGGTATCTGATCATTCTTCTTTAAAATACAGCAAAAACTCAAATTTAAATACCAATTTCTTTAAATATATCAACTTGCTCTGTCTGATTCCCTTATTCCATTAAATGCTCTTTTCTCAAATAACATAAATATCACAATCTACCTTGCTGTTTCTCTTAACTCAATATTTCTTAACTGTTTTTCCATTAATGCGCTTCTTTCCATTCTATTTCATTGCCTTAAACTCATTCCAATATACTTATGTAAGACCCCGGATTTTTATCCTCTTTATAAATATACGTATGTATATGAATGTGTGTTTGAGTATTAGCTTCTTGTGTGCTTAGCGTGCGTAGTTCATTGTGCCTACTATGAATTTTATCCTTCCCTTGAACATGAGCATGTGCGAATATCTATATATGTATACATGGGTGTATGATAATTAATGTGGAACTGAACAACTAGACAAGTAGAGGTGTATTATGAATACCAAGAATCTCTGACTTAGGATAATTGAATAATACTATGCTGGCTATCTTAATATTGAAGAAATCCTATACTACCTATTTTATGGACTTTGTATGGAAGTGTATGAAGTACATATGTAAGTACGTATGTATTTATCTTATATGTGTGACAATTGTATATTTAATTCTACAGGCATAACACCTTGGTGTATTTGCGTATGCATATGTATATTGGTTGTAAACGTTGTTATTGCATGGTTTAGTTAATGTGTACATTGTACTTCGTGCATTTCATGTACGTAAAGAGTTCAAGCATAGTAGGTGTAATTAGTGGTCATATTGGGATTCTATACTCCTCATGAATAACATGCATATATCTTTATGATGATTAGGTGAGAATAGTCAATGGACGAATTATGCATATAGCGTATATTAAGAAATCCTATACATGTAATACTTAAGCAATGTTAGGTAAAGTTGTGTAAGTTAATCAAATACCGGTGCGCATATTGTACCCATCTGTTTCAATCATAATGTACATAAATAGGCTACATCAGTGTGCGTATACTATGTATATGTCAAATCAAGTGTGTGCATGCGAGGACTATTTTATCGAATGGATTATTCCTAGCTAGCATAAATCATATCGTCTCCTAATGACTTGCGAAGCCCTCATAATTCTCGTCATTTAATTTACCGTGTGTTGAGTCACACTTATGTAAAACATCATGTACGCATAGGTAGATATCTACGTACATCTATCTTAGTGTATTTATGTATGCTTGTGTATGCCTAGGTATAAATAATGTTGATTGCCTGGTATGGTAATATACATGTTACACCTTATACATTGTATGTATATATAGAGTAAGCATAATTTCTACATGTTTCAAGTTCTGGCCGAAGGGCCAATTAGCGTCAATATGTTTACATTAAATATCAATAAGGTATGTATTGCATGATGACAGTATGGATATAATACCATATACATATTGCATGTATATAAGCTTGGTATGCATAGTTTCTGCATAAATTAGGGTTCTGGCCAAAGGTCACCTTGGCGTCAACCTGGCCGCCGAGGTGGAGTCAACGTCCAGACCTGGACGCCAAGCCTGACCCAGGCGTCCAGCGATGTGGACGTCAACCTCTCTGCCTGCTGCCGCAGTAGAGCTGCTGTCTTCTGAAACAAGGCATGGCCACCCATTGGGGGATGTTCCCCAACGGATCTAAGGCTGTCTAATCGGCATGGTGAGTGGGTGAGGGGCTTTCCTTAGGTCTGAACCCGGATTTGCCTCTCCCACTTCTCATTTCACCCTTGCAAGAGGAGAGAAGAAGAGAGAAAAACCTAGGTAAACTGTGAGAAAACCCATCTTGGCACCCTCAAATCCGGCCCCCTTGGAGCTTGTTCTGGAGATCTACTGCAACAAGGAGGAAGCTGAAGCAAAGGAGAAGGCTTTCCCATCATCCCCTTGCTGTGGAACTCACCCAAGAACCCGAGGAAGGAGATCTTGAAGGCCTTCTGCAACTTTCTTGGACTGCCCAAGGAGGTCTTCACCAAGCCTTTAAATCCCTTAGAAGAATTTTTGAAAGGCAAGTGACCTATCTATGGTGTCCCCGTATGAGTCTAGGTGGTTTTGATATTTTTATGGAATTTTATTCGAGTCCTAGACCCTCCAATTCACCCAAGATTGAGAGCTCGGTCTGTGTTTTCTGCACAGACCTGGCTTGACGGCAAGGTTCTTGGACGTCCAGTTCATGAACTCGGCGTCCATCGACCCTGCCGCTGACTCTGAGTCAGCGGCCAGAGACCGCCGTCTAGTTCTTCTGGACAGAACAGTGAGCTGTTCTGTCCCTCTTGTACGTTAATTTCGTTATGATTTCCGTGATGAGGATATATGGTATTCCTATAAGCTATGTATTTATCATTTGTGGTGTGTGGATGAATGTGGTTAATGGTGTCTTTTAAACTTATGAGCATGACTTGATGAAACCTTAGCATGTCCATGCTCCATGATTAGGATTAGTTGAATGCCTTGATTTCGGTCTAATCATGAAGATTGTGGGTCAGCATGTGTGTTTACAAAATTTAGGTAACTTATCCATGCTTGTGCAATTTGTTAATAGATTCGGTTCGATAAAATAGAAGTATGTAAAAATGATTCGTAGTGTTTAATCCATAGATGTATGAATTAGGGAAATTTTGCACTCTAAATTCATGCATAGGTTGGTAGTTTATGTTTAAACAGCAAGTGGTAAATTGCATGATGTGTAAATTCCATGTTAACGTAAATTGTGAATAACATGCAAAAATAGGTGTTTGATTTTCTGAAAATCCTATATAGCTCAGAAAATATGAAAACTTGAGGGTATCATCATGAACCCGAAACCAGCATGTGGTTAAAATTTCAGGCCATTTGGAGCAGTAAATAAAAAGTTATGTGTTTTCCATGTGAAAGGTGATAATTCGTGCATATGATCGTAATGTGATTTGTTATAGTCTAAAACCAGCATGATTAATGTGTTTACTGTGTTTAACTCTTGAAATTCTGTAGTGCCATGATTAGGAAAAACAGAGATATTAATGTGAGTGAGAAAGTGAATGAAATGAGATGAGTTATGTGTAAAACCATGTGTAAAACGGAAATGTATAAAAGTGTAAAAGTTGTGCCTATGTGACACTGCTACCCTAGAGGCATCGGGAGCCGTATATAGAAAAGTCCCTATAGAAGGCCCCATGTGATATAAGTTTGTCCCAAAGGCATTGGGAAAACCCGGAGGTGGACAAGTACCACTGGATAGGGTGGAGAGGGCTTCTCCCGGTCTGCGCAGTTACCAAGATTCACCGCTGTATTGCCTAGGTGGTGAGTATGTGTATGAGTTGTGTAAGTGTTGTGTCATGTGTTGTGTAATGAGTTGTGTTGAGAGCTGTGCTAAGGAATGAGCACGAGCTATGAGATATTGTTAGTGTCCTCTACTGGTGGTTAGGACTATGTGTCATGGCAAATTGGTTAAGTAATGAAAAATGAGTAAAATGTGAAATATGTGAATATGGCACGTGGTAAGTGCCCAAGATGCACATGGTAAGTGCAATCGATGTGATATGTGATAAGTGAAAGTGAAAGAGAAAATGATGTGGAAATGAGTAAATTGTATAAGTGTGAACATGTGTACATGCTAAATGTGTAAAAGTGAACAATGTGAATGAGTAAGTATGAAATCATGTGAAACCGAAAACGTGAGAATGTGTTATTGGAAGCCATGTGAAATCTGTAAACTCATGTTGTCATTATCATGCTTATGTGTGCATAAATGCCTAGAATCCATGTTAGGGATAATTAGTAAAATGAGTGCAAGATAGCTTGATTACTTGTTCACATGATGTGTTTTATGTGTTATTGTAGCTCTCATGTGTAGATTTATAGTCATTGAATAATATGAAATCAGCAATCTAAAGCATGTGAAAAGGTTCGTGTATGTGTTCAAAACTATGTGGAATCCATGCTAGTTGTGTTTCCTTTCATGTATGTAAATTGTTCATGTTGATAGCTTTCATGTTTTAGCTCCTTAAAAGATTAAAGTTCCCAAGTAAATTGAATAGAGATCATGTGATAGGTGAATTTCATTTTATAAATCTGAAAGCATGAGTTATGCATAAAATTGTAGAACTTCATGATAGGTTGAAAACTTGGATTGACTAGCATGCTATGTGTTCTTAATTGTGAAAGTGCATGTAGAAACCACTAAGACTTGTATGTGTACATCATGAGTAGTGTCGCTTGCTGAGTCTTTGGACTCACTCTTGCTTCGGCGTACAGGTTGACAGGTATCGTGCACTAGAAGGTAGCGTGGCGAGGATCATCATTAGAAGACTATTTTGTGGAGCCGTACCAGTTGTATCTTTTCTTTTGCACAAAAAGGATTAATGTATGGACAATATTTTGGACATTGTAACTCTCTCTTTATTTTGTATTAATGTGGACATTGTCCTTCTATCTCGCTATTTAGATTATGGAATGTGTGTTGGTGACGGATTAAGAGTTGAGTTGTTTATTTTATTCCGCTGTACTCTATTGCTATCCAGGTACATATCAACCTATCGACCAGTGTTGGGTAAATGTCCCACTGTGACGACGCCCTTTATACCGATGGGGATTGGTATAATCGTACCGGTATGAAGAGGGTCGTTACAACTTAACTTTAATTTTGATTTTCCTCAAACTGCTCATAGTTACTAACTTTCACTACTCTTATCTTTAGCACAACAATCTTTGCTAACTCTTTCTGAGAATCCTCATAACCTGCATTCATCAACTAAATATTTCTCTTATGCAATTCTTAGAAAATCTCTTTGCACACTGATTCTTCTTTCTCTCTTTCTTTATTCAACTGATCCTTTCAGTACTTATTTATACACTGTTCATATCACACTCCTATTACCATCATTATTCATAACAACACTTTTCTTAAATTTCTGATCTCAGACACACTTAATCCTCTGCCATAAATAACTGCTCTTCTATGTACCGGTATCTCTTCTAAAGCTGATATGCTCTACTAATCATGCCAAGTTCCTCATGACACTAATCACATTATCATTTATACTGTTTCCTGATATCATCTGACTCAGATCTCACCTCTGCTGAGGTTCTCAATTATATTTTGCATATTTAATCACTTCTAACACACACACTGACCTGTTTCTCATCACTTTGTACCATATACCTGTCTCTTCTAACTCTGATTTCATTATAACTTACTTACTAAATTCCATATCCAACTTGTTAATCTCCTCAATTCCTTTAACTGGGAATCTTTAACACCAAACTGATCTATCACAAACCAGCACGCTGGTATAATCACATAGATTATACCACCACTAATCACATCAACTTTCAATAACTGCTAACAACTAAATTTCTTAACACAAAAACACATTTTATAGAACAAAAACTCAGATAAATACTACCTTAACTAACACAAAACCGCAGACTTACTACCAGCAGTGGACATTAATCCATGTATTGGGACATTGTACTCTCAATGTCTTTTCATATTCTAACTGGACATTGCTCTGATACCAACTGTGACGGCCCTGGATATTTATGCCCATTAAGGCTCCATATCCAGATCCGCCTCCCGCGAACGGACAAAAGTCTCGCAAGGGATAGCTCACACAAGTGTCCAGTAAGAATATAAAAGACAACTACACGGTATAAAACACAAGAAAGTACAAATGCTCATACATGAATATAATAATTTACAACCGTCCCATTACATTATTACATGTCCAATTAAAAAGTACAACAATCTGGGGCATACCCCAAGGGAGCACAAGCTCACACAACACTACTACAACATAACTGCTGGTGGTACAAGTTTGCCACAATGTCTCCATAAGCCGAACCAGCGGTAAGCCCTGAAAAGAACTATAGGGGAGTGAGCCTCAACAAGTCACAGGCTCAGTAGGGGCCACCCAAAAACCCAACAACTAAACAGAAGAGACCTCAACCTCAAAGGGTCTCACTGGCCACACAGATAGTCAAACCACATTCAACTTACTTTAACCAGGATTAATCAACAATTAATATAAACATACCAATTAACAAGAACCACGAAAGGTAAAAGAGAACAACTGACTAGCACACACTACTAGTCCGCCCAGCCACTGGGAATACCTCACCTTAAGCCTTACTGGCAGACCACTGCCCAGACTCCAAGTTTCACAAGCAAACCATTGCCTCGGCTACAAGCCTCACCGGCAATTACCCACACAGGGTAACCGAACTGGCATTAACATGCCAAGTCCAGCATGTATTGGAACGACAACTGGAAACGTACTTTAACCAAAGTATACAGCACGTGTGGAAGGTCACCTCACAACCTCCACACACCTTTACACACACCGTTCATTACAACACTTGGAGAGTTGGTACACAATGTACCATAACACAAAGCCAACCCCTAAGGGGTACAGGTACCTATTACAACTAGGTACCAACACTGAAAAAACACAAGTGCAGGGGTAACATGACTGCTAACCAGAAGTTAGTCCGCCATACCTTAAAATCATAATACAACGGAAAGCTACCATCATAATACAACGGAAAGCTACCCTTACATGGGTATATTACAACAAGTGGAATGTCCTACAACACGACCTGTACAGAGCACACTTCCACTTCAACACCTGAAAAGACTGGTACACAGCGTACCAAGAGAAACAAATACCCACAAAGGGTACAGGTACCTACTACCACGAGGTACCACCACAAAATCTCAGAACAACGGTGCTAACGACGGAGCACACCACAAACCAGTGAGTCTCCACTCACCAACCACAACTACAACCGTGTCGACACTAGGGCACACCTTAGTGAGGAAGCCCTCAAACAAATAGTAACAACACAAAAGCCACAACCGGTAGTAAAGCACGAGTCGGAAAGGAACGACGCCACCACACGAGAACGAACTACTGGCTGATCAGGCCAGTATCCAACCCGGACAACACAACACAAGAACTACCTATCAGTCTCGTAGCCACAGACCCTCAGTCCAGCTACGGCTCCACAAACTCACAAGTTAAGCAACTAACTGTGGAGACTAACAAAACACCACCACCTGCAGGTCACACACCCCGTAGGTCCATGCATGGCACCTTTAGGGACTCTGGCCTAAGCTCCCTAAAGTGAGGCACTGGAAAACAGAACTAGCTGGGGACCAGTGTCGGCTACTGGTGTCCACGCCCCCAACTACGAGCGTGCTACAATCGACCAAGCAGAAGCTCTCACAAGTTGCTGTCCCACTGTCGTCTTTCCTTCAGCCGGACGTACAACTCAAACACAAGAGTGAGGGTGTCCAAGAAGACGACAAAGACCTCGACGTTACACAAGTACTGGGACAAACCCCAAGCACAACAAACACATGTGCTTGGCTCATAAAGAACCTGGGGTACCCGACTAGAGAGGCATTTCGGAATAGGCGTCGGACCACCACACTCGGCAATACACAAACCACAACACTTACACGTTTATTACAAACCACGATACATGTGTGATGAGTAGCTTGTCCTGTTACTCGTGACCTACAAGCTAGCCTGCACAAACACATATATGAACCATATTAATAATAACACCATAGCCTATCATCGGTCACCTTGTGACCTCCACTGCCACACTAAACACAGTACACAATATATTACGTAATAACCATACTTATACTTTATTAATTATCCATCTAGGATAATCTATAAAAGATCTTAAGGATCAAGGCTAGGTTCAAACATGAACCTCATCGCCACTATACGCGGACTACCACAATAATTAAGATACAATAAACACAATGACGTACGATGTGCCATGGACACACAAACCACATGCACGGCATCCAAACCACGTAGACACCACGTGTATAATACACCAGCCAGGTGCACCACACGCCATTCACGTAAACAACATATCCAACACATGGACAGTACGCTTCAAGAGTGCTACGGGTACCAACGCACCACATATACTACGTAAACACCAAACCGATTACATACATAACACATTAAGCACATAAAACATGCCCACCTCGTGAGCAACACGCTCCGTGAGCGTAACAAGTGCACTGGCTCTACCTGTCATTGCCATGCACAACAAATACCGATAACCGGATATCCAAAACACCAAAAGCATGCATGACCAGACCTCTCAACTGAGGTCGCGACAAGGGGCCAGGTCGCCTTCAGAACGCGACCCATCGACCTATCATGTTCATAACACGAACGCAATGGGTTGAGCTGTCGCGTTCAGGACGCGACACTCTGGGCCGTCGCCTTCACATGCGCAAACCCTAATCCGGGAGCATTTCCACGGATCACCATTCCAGACCATTCAAATCACAATTAATTCTCATTTTTCATGCTTTAATGGATACCCTAGCTTGGTATCTACTATTTGTAAGCCTTTAAACAAGCTAAACAGGCGCCACATGCAATCTAATCCACAAAACAAGGTAGAACTCCCTACCTTCGCGAAGAACGCGAAAACTGGAGATCCCTTGGCGTTTACCCCGCTCCACACGTCGTCCTCGTGGCGAGAACACGCCCCACACACCTCCAGAACCTCGAACTGCTCGGAGAAACCCTGCAGCAGCTCCCCCTGGTCGAGCAGAGCTTGTGAGAGCACTGTTCGGCCAGGGTTCTTTAAAAACGCACTGCGGTTGAGAACACGATGTTGATCTACGTCGCTGCCTAAACGTGACGTAGAAGGCTGTCGACTTCTCACACCTGACATCAGCAGGCTGCCCAACGCACGACACGTGGCGCGCATGCAGACGTCGCCGCTCAACGGCGGTATTAAGAACGCGACCACCAGGGCCGTCGTGTTCAGAACGCGACGCACACCCCTGTCGCGTTCACAGGCAAAAAACCTGTGAGCGCTTTGGGCCCAATCTTATGGCCCACCAAGCCTCACAACGCGCGTAACCACCTGAAATACGCGCTAATATGAGATTAGCTAGAGAATGTCAGTAAAGCAAGAAAGGTATATGAAGAGTACAACATGTCAATAGTGGTTTGGCAGGTTAGAAATTGCAGTAATATTTTCAGCATGAATTAATTGAATAAGATGATTGAGAAGCAGTTAAAGTTAGAAATGAATACAGTTGAAGCCAGAAGAAAGTAATTGAAAGTAATAATGAGAACATAAATTATGGAATATTTCGCAAAAGTATTCAGTGTGATCAGAGTAGCGCAGCGGAAGCAAGAAAGATTTAATATTTACAGATTGTTCAAGGTTTGCTTGAATAAGGAGAAAGTATAAAGTTTTGTGTAGCGAATAAAGGAACAAAGGTTATTATGGTTTTTAATCAGAAATGATTTAAAGCGGTATGGGCAGAATAATATGAAAAGGGTAGGAAATTCAAAGATGGTGATTGGTTTTCTTTGAAAAAAAATGACAGTTGCGAATGTAAATACAGATAAGGCAGGGTAACAGTAAGCAATGATAATAGAAAAAAAATGGCACCGGAAAATTCAAGAATTTGGAAAGATTATAGCATGGTAAAGTATTATAGTGTAAAATACTCGAGAAAGGTAAAGCGGTCCCGAAAGAAAGGTTGCAAACACAGCCGGAAAAAGTGAAAGTAGTTCAGTAAGGAGATAAAGCGCCACCAGCAAGATAGAATCGCCTACGGATAAAAGGTAAGGAAATAGTAGATTGAAATTACAAAATAAGGCAGTTGTGGAATGAATTGAAAAGAAAGGAAAGGCAGAACAAATATGGGAATGAACAGCTGGATCAGTCATCGCAGATGATTGAAGAGAAAGATACAAAGGAAGCGTATCCTACTTGCTCTATATACGGTTTTGTTTCTTTTTAGGTGATAATCTGGTTTGTTGTGATTCACTTTGCATGTCGAGGACGACATTCTTTTTTAGGTGATAATAGTGTAACATCGCGCATTTTTCGGATATTTGCGGATCCCTGTTTAGTGGGTTTGGTGGCCAATATGTGGCCCATTAGTGCATATTTTAGGTGTTTACGCGCGTTGTGAGGCTTGGTGGGCCGTCAGATTTGGCCCAAAGTGCTCACAGGTTTTCTGCCTGTGAATGCGACAGGGGTGTGCGTCGCGTTTTAAACACGATGACCCTGGTGGTCGCGTTCTTGTTACCGCCGTTGAGCGGCGACGTCTGCATGCGCGCCACGTGTCGTGCGTTGGGTGGCCTGCTGACGTCAGGTGCGAGAAGGCGACAGCCTTCTACGTCGCATTTAGGTAGCGACGTAGATCAACGTTGCGTTCTCAACCGCAGTGCGTTTTTAAAGAACCCTGGCCGAACAGTGCTCTCACAAGCTTTACTCGACCAGGGGGAGCTACTGTAGGGTTCCTCCGAGCGGTTCGAGGTTCTGGAGGTGCGTGGGGCGTGTTCTCGCCGCGAGGACGTCGTGTGGAGCGGGGTAAACGCTGAGGGATCTCTGATTTTCATGTTCTTCGCGAAGGTAGGGAGTTCTACCTTGTTTTGTGGTTTAGATTGCATGTGGCGCCTGTTGAGCTCGTTTAAAGGCTTACAAACAGTAGATACCATGCTAGGGTATCCATTAAAGCATGAAAATGAGAATTAATTGTGATTTGAATGGTCTGGAATGGTGATCCGTGGAATTGCTCCAAGATTAGGGTTTGCGCCTGTGAAGGCGACGGCCCAGAGTGTCGCATCCTGAATGCGACAGCTCGACCCGTCGCGTTTGTGTTGTGAACGCGACAAGTCGATGGGTCGCGTTCTGAAGGCGACCTGGCCCCTTGTCGCGACCTCAGTTGAGAGGTCTGGTTATGCATGCTTTTGGTGTTTTGGATATCCGGTTATCGATATTTGTTGTGCATGGCAATGACAGGTAGAGACAGTGCACTTGTTACGCTCACAGAGCGTGTTGCTCACGAGGTGGGCATGTTTTTTGTGGTTAATGTGTTATGTATGTAATCGGTTTGGTGTTTACGTAGTATATGGGTGCGTTGGTACCCGTAGCGCTCTTGAAGCGTACTGTCCATGTGTTGGATATGTTGTTTACATGAATGACGTGTGGTGCTCCTGGCTGGTGTATTATACACGTGGTGTCTACGTGGTTTGGATGCCGTGCATGTGGTTTGTGTGTGTATAGCACATCATACGTCATTGTGTTTATTGTATCTTAATTATTGTGGTTAGTCCGTGGTATAGTGGCGGTGAGGTTCACGTTTGAACCTAGCCTTGATCCTTTAAGATCTTTTATAGATTATCCTATATGGATAATTAATAAGTATAAGTACGGTTATTACGTAATTATTGTGTACTGTGTTTAGTGTGGCAGTGGAGGTCACAAGGTGACCGATGATAGGCTATGGAGTTATTATTAATATGGTTCATATATGTGTTTGTGTAGGCTAGCTTGTAGGTCACGAGTGACTAGGACAAGCTACTCCTCACACGTGTATCGTGGTTTGTAATAAACGTGTAAGTGTTGTGGTTTGTGTATTGCCGAGTGTGGTGGTCCGACGCCTATTCCGGAATGCCTCTCTAGTCGGGTACCCCAGGTTCTTTGTGAGCTAGGCACGTGTGTTTGTTGTGCTTAGGGTTTGTCCTAGTACTTGTGTACCATCGAGGTCTGTGTCGTCTTCCTGGACACCCTCACTCCTGTGTTTGAGTTGTACGTCCGGCTGAGGGAAAGACGACAGTGGGATAGTGACTTGTGAGAGCTTGTGTTTGGTCGCTTGTAGCGCGCTCGTAGTTGGGGGTGCGGACACCAGTAGTCGACACTGGTCCCCAGCTAGTCATGTTTTCCATTGCCTCACTTTAGGGAGCTTAGGCCAGAGTCCCTAAAGGTGCTAGGCATGGGCCTGCAGGGTGTGTGACCTGGAGGTGGTGGTGTTTGTTAGTCTCACAGTAGTTGCTTGACTTGTGAGTTTGTGGTGCCGTAGCTGGACTAAGGGTCCGTGGCTACGAGACTGAGAGGTAGTTCTTGTGTTGTGTTGTCCGGGTTGGATACTGGCCTGATCAGCTAGTAGTTCGTTCCCGTGTGGTGGCATTGTTCCTTTCCGACTCGTGCTTTACTACCGGTTGTGGCTTTTGTGTTGTTACTATTTGTTTGAGGGCTTCCTCACTAAGGTGTGCCCTGGTGTCGACACGATTGTAGTTGTGGTTGGTGAGCGGAGACTCACTAGTTTGTGGTGTGCTCCGTCGTTAGCACCATTGTTTTGAGATTTTGTGGTGGTACCTCGTGGTAGTAGGTACCTGTATCCTTTGTGGGTATTTGTTTCTCTTGGTACGCTGTGTACCAGTCTTTTCTGGTGTTGAAGTGGAACTGTGCTCTGTAGAGGTCATGTTGTAGGACCTTCCACTTGTTGTAATATACCCATGTAAGGGTAGCTTTCCGTTGTATTATGATGGTAGCTTTCCGTTGTATTATGATTTTAAGGTATGGCGGACTAACTTCTGGTTAGCAGTCCTGTTACCCCTGCGCTTGTGTTTTCAGTGTTGGTACCTAGTGATAATAGGTACCTGTACCCCTTAGGGGTTGGCTTTGTGTTATGGTACATTGTGTACCAACTCTCCAAGTGTTGTAATGAACCGGTGTTTGTGTAAAGGTGTGTGGAGGTCGTGAGGTGACCTTCCACACGTGCTGTATACTTTGGTTAAAGTACGTTTCCAGTTGCGGTTCCAATATGTGCTGGACTTGGCATGTTAATGCCAGTTCGGTTACCCTGTGTGGGTAATTTGCCTGTGAGGCTTGTAGCCGAGGCAATGGTTTGCCTGTGAAACTTGGAGCCTGGGCAGTGGTCTGCCAGTAAGGCTTAAGGTTGAGGTATTCCAGTGGTTGGGCGGACTAGTAGTGTTGTGCTAGTCCAGTTGTTCTCTTTTACCTTTTGTGGTTTATGTTAATTGGTATGTTTATATTAATTGTTGATCCTGGTTAAAGTAAGTTGAATGTGGTTTGACTATCTGTGTGGCCAGTGAGACCCTTTGAGGTTGATGTCTCTTCTATTTAGTTGTTGTGGTTTTTGGGTGGCCCCTACTGAGCCTGTGACTTGTTGAGGCTCCTCCCTACAGTTATTTTCAGGGCTTACCGCTGGTTCGGCTTGTGGAGACGTTGTGACAGACTTGTACCACCAGCAGTTATGTTGTAGTAGTGTTGTGTGAGCTTGCTCTCCTCGGAGTATACCCCAGGTAGTTGTACTTTTTAATTAGACATGTAATAATGTAATGTGACAGTTGTAAATGTTATATTCAGGTATGAGCACATGTACTTTCTTGTGTTTTATACCTTGTAGTTGTCTTTTATATTCTTACTGGACACTTGTGTGAGCTATCCCTTGCGAGACTTCGGTCCGTTCGCGGGAGGCGGATCTGGATATGGAGCCTTAATGGGCATAAATATCTAGGGCCGGCACACTTACCCTATTTAGATTCGTGTCCGATAAAGCCGCCGCGATTCATAGTTTTAATTTTCGAATTATGGCAATTTCCAAAATCATTTTTGGAAAGATTTTGTTGCTAATTAGAATTGCGTCCACTTAGTCCGACGTGTTTCTAACCTTCCTCTAAACGAAGATCGATTGCCTCAGAAGATCGATATGTTCAAATATGCGGCGACGTTAGTCGACGCGATTCATTGTTTCCATTTTCAATATTTGGAAGGAATCATTGCAAATTGGAAGGGTTAGAAATGCGGCGGCATTTACTGATGCGATTCTTAAAATAGCCATAATCATTGTTTGGAAGGACCTAATCGTAGCAAGTGAATCTTTGAAATCGCGGCGCTTTTGTCGGACGCGGTTCATTAGATAGGCATCCACTGTACCCGACACGATTTATGCATTTTTTCCCTATAAATCAACCTCCAAGGCCACTGTTTTGAGCATCCCCATACACTACAATGAAGCCCTGTCGGATTGGAGGCTCAACTCTGAACCAAGAGAGACTTGCATTTCAAGCTTCTCAAGCACCCATCTCTTAGAGTTCGGAGCGGTCTACCTCACATGCATTGGAGCGAGGCGGGAGGCGACTTCTTCCTCTACTTCGTCCCTTGTAGCAGTGGCTCATCGCCCCTTCTCCATCCCCTTTCATTTTATTTGCTCCATTTTTAGCTATTGCATGCATCACGCTATTCACGCACACGTAGCACATCATTTTCTCCTTTCCCATACTTTTTTTTAGGTGTTTAACACCACCCCACGAGGTATGTTAATGCCCATGCAATCACTTTTTCTTTCATCTCATTTAATTATTGTGCTGCACTTCCAAGTCTAATCATTCTGTCACGTGTTTTCTTTTGCAAGGTAACCCATTTGGAGCTAAATCTTCTTCGTCGGCCGACCGGTGGAAGAAGAAGCAACCCGCATACCACTCTCCCGCGATCTTGGGTGAAGGTAAGTACCCTCCGTGTCTTCCTCTCCACCCGTTTCCTTCGACACCTACGTGTGTCTTGCGATCACACTCCATATTATGCACACCCGCACGCCTTTTCCCCCTTTCTTGCCCACTCCTTTACACATATTTCTTTTCTCATTAAAACTCTTTTCTTTTTAAAATCATCTCTTTGTGGGAGGTGTTTTGAAAAAAGACACGTCTACAAATTGGCGATCACGGTGGGACCTCTTTTCTTTTAGTTCCGGTTACCTCTCCTCCGGCACCCACGTGTGCCCCTTCTTCGACACCCACGTGTGTCACTCCCTTTGTACCCCACGCGGTACACACCCCTCCTTTCGCACCCCACGCAGTGTTCTTTGAGATTTCCCATCGTCATTACCAAGTTGTATTTGTGTTCTTTTCTTTTAATTCCATAGAATTTGATTAAAAAAAAATCATCATCTTGCTGCCCTCCCTGTTTACTCACCTTCACCTAAGAAAAGCATCTGGGTTTGACTAATACTTCATTTCATTTGATTGATTGATAGCATGCTCCATTGATTTACTGCTTTTATAACTATCTCGGTTGCCTCTTTGATTCGCATCGCGTTCAGGCGACGCAATTTGTGATTTTTGTGCGGCGGCTTACCCCGACGCAGTTCTGTGACAGACTCCGGAGGGAGTTGCCGCGGCTCTTACAACTTCTGTGAGCTGTCAGATCCGCGGCTGACTGAACGGACGTGATTCATTTGAACTGCGGCGACTGAACTCGACGCGATTCAGTCTATCACAGAGAGCAGGGATTTTCTGCCCCCTTGCATTTGTGCATTGCTTACATACTTCGGCCGAGGGACCTCCTTCCCTCCTTATACCAGGGTCCAAGCACACTTCTTGGTAAAGGCGACCTATCCATTGGGCATTCTATCTCATTGGACTAGGGGTCTTTTCCAAGACCTCCGTAAGTCTCCGTACCCCGTGGATTCCCTCACGGTGGACCGAGCAGGTTGTACCACCTGGAGACCCAAGTTAGAGCACCTATTGGGTGAGAGGGAGAGTGTTTAGTGGACCTGAAGTTCTCATCCTACCCACTTAGGCCCATACCCACTTGGAGTGACACACCTCAATTAAAATCCGCATTGAATCATATTGAACAATTAATTCGGCATAAGCATCCCCAAGTGTTTGATCTAAAAAGCATTAACCTCCTCTCCCAAACTCGTTTGAGTAGTTGTTTGGTAAATTGCTGGTTAATCAACCTGCTTGTCATAGTTTATGCAGCTTCGTTCAGGCCGATCCCTCAGAATGGCCGAATACGAAGACATGGCCTATCATGATGATACTTATGATGAGGAGTATGATTCCCTGGAACCCTTTCCACAACTCCCTAATGCACCCCATACTGGTCTATCAACCTCGCATGTTAATACGATGGCTTCATAGTCTCCTCACCACTCCCTGAGGCACGCCAATACCAATGCCTCCACTTCTATTGATCTGTCCCAACTCGTGGACATCCTTCAAAGCCTCCAAGCTTCTCAGCTTCAGGAGGTTCAAGCTGCTCTTAAGGGGAAATCGGTTCCCAAGCCCATCCAAACTCTCCACCCAAACGCGGGTGTTCATATTGAACCCACTCGCGACCTGACAGTCCGAGCCTCTCCTGCCCCCTCGCGGGCTAATTCCATAATTCAATCTCGCCCCCACAGCCCTTTTGGGAGGCCTTCTCATGCCCGGCCAAGCCCCTCCGCGGCAAGGCCCATTCACCCCCCTCGGGCTCTGGCCCATACTTCCTCGCCCGTCGGCGCCCCTCCCCTTCACTATTCTACCTAGGTGAGAGTACCCCACCACCATTCTTCTGGGGCACCTCCCAAACCATCCTCCGATCAGCTCACCCAAGCCCTTCTGGCAAAGGTTGTTGGGTTGAGTGTGTTTTGGAATTTCCTAAAGATTGTATTTTAATGATATCCAATGAACATCACTCATACTTTGATTTTGATGATGACATATTGTGATTTAATGATGACATACTTTGATTTTAATGATGACACATTGTGATTTTGATGATGATATGTTGAACATGTTGTACTTTCTATACATATCACAATAATGCTTAAACAACATGTTTTTGATGTTTAATATCTCATATTTTAATGATAAATCTTGTACTAATGATTTATGGTTAATTTTGCAGGTGTATACAGATTTTGTCTTGGTAGTGTCGACACACCCCTTACTGGTGTGTCGACACAGTGTTTCAAACCCTAAGGCAAAATGAAGAAGAAATGGTCAAGTGGTGTCGACACAGGATCAAGTGGTGTCGACACTAGTCCCAGTTCCTAGAGAACCCAGTTGACAGGTCTGTATTGTGTGTTGACACAGCCTCAAGTAGTGTCGACACTAGATCCAGTTCCCAGAAGACCTATTTGGCAGTTCTGGACAGTGTGTTGACATAGCCTGAAGTAGTGTCAACACTAGTGACTCTTCCCAGAGAACCAATTCTGCCAGTTTGGGACAGTGTGTCGACACACTCTGAAGTAGTGTCAACACACTCCGGCTGAAACTAAAAATCGTGATTTTGTTTGGACACGTGGCTGCTTGGGAATTAGGGGATTTGACCTAGGGTTTTGTGCCCACGTACTCCAAGGCTTCTTATGGACATATGGGGCTATAAATACCCATGTTTTTTGTACTCCAAGTGATCCTAACGGGAGAGAGACCATACTTCTCCAGAAAAGTGTGTGGCGGCTGCAGAAAGGGAAAGAAGGAAGCCGAGCAGTGCAGTGTTTGGAAGGAGAATGTGAAGAAGAAGAGAAGATAAGAGGAGAGAGGATATAGCATCAGCATCCAGAAAGGGAGCAGAGCAGCGCCATCAGTTTAAGGAGCAGAAGAGAAGCAAAGGAAGAAGAAGAACTGGCAATCCGGATGCCAGTGAAGTAGAGCATCGTGGATTGAAGAAGATCTCCAACGAATTCCTTCAAGCATCTTCAATTCAAGTTTCTGCAAGTCTTCTTCATCAAGGAACATCCAAGTCACATCTATTTCATTTATTTTCTTGGAGCGTTCATCCAGGTTTTCATTGTGTGATCTGTGTATGTGTTCTACACAGATCACTTAATTCTGTTTGTTCTATTTTTATCATTGTATTGAGATAGGTCGGGCTAGAGGATCTATTCTCTAACTGAGCTTGTTCTAGCAGAACTTGGATCTTTCGTGGTCCAAAGGTTGGAGTCGTAGTGCTCCGGTGTTGAGCCGTTGTGCTCAAGTGCTTGTGAGTCTTCGTGCTCATAAGTGGTTTGTGGAGTAGGTCGTCGTACCTATCTCCTGGGTTTCCTTGAGTCATTGTACTCAAAGGGTTTGGAGTCGTCGTGCTCCGATTGTTTCTTGAGTCGTCGTGCTCAAGGGTGTTTGGAGTCGTCGTGCTCCAGTGTGAGTTGTACTCAAGGTTTTGAGTAGTGTGGCCTCACTGTGAGGGGGGACGTAGGAGTCACTGGAGGTGATTTCCGAACCACCTAAAAATCCTTTGTGCAGTGGTTTGAATTGTGGTTTGACTTTGAATTACGCTAGATGCATGCATAGGGATTTCGCTCACACTATTAATGGATTTGCTCACACACACTAATCACACTTCAGATCAGTAAATTGTTTGGGTGAATTGATCTCTGAGTCGAAGTAATTTTGAATTTCTTAAGCTTCCGCATTAATTGGTGTTAGATCTATTCAACCCCCCCTTCTAGATCTGATCCATCCACCCATCCGATCCTAACAATTGGTATCAGAGTAGGTTAATGTCTGTTACTGATCTGATTTGATTGCTTCTATTTGATCTCTGTGTTAATTGTTAGATCTAATTCCTTGTTACATTGATTCACTGTGATTAGATCTAATTGTCTTTTGAGTTTTGATATAATGGCAAATCTCTTTAATCTACATGAATTTCCTGTTATAATTTCAGAGAAATCCCCAGTGTCACTTTCATCAAGTTTTTCAGTGGAAGCACAAAAAGAAATTCACAAGTACATGATGGCAAAGAAGAGCCTCAATGAATCTAGAAAATCAACAATTCAGAAGGTTGTGGCTCTCACTGCACACTCTAATAGCTCAGAGCATTCTTCATCCTCTTCAAAACACAAGAAATCAAATGGGTCTACAAGGTCAGGTACATCCATTCTAGACTAATCTATGTATTCTAACTCTGATTCTGATGAAGATGAATGAATGTCTCATGATAGATTGATTGAATTCTGTGAAAAGATGCAAAATCTTAATGAAAAGCTAAACACTAAAAATAAAGATCTGAAAAAGACTTTAAAACATTGCCATAAAGAGAGTGAAAAATTGAAAAATACACTAGAATTGCTCCAGAACAATGATAAAGATCTTTCAGAAGAAAAGAGAATTTGAATAATGAAGTTCAGAAACTGAATTCTGAAAAAGAAAGTCTAAAAGATAAAATCAAAATTTGTGAAAACAAGTTGTCCAAGTAAAAAGAAGATCATGATCAGTTGGAATTTGAAAATCTTGATTTGAAAGATGAAATGAAAAATTGATTGATCTCAATGAAAACTTCAAATTGATAATGATCAATTAAACAAAAAGATTTCTAATATGGCTCATGATCATCAAATAAATGAGAGATGCAAACAACTTGTTGAAGAAACAATCATCTAAAGAGGAAGATTGAATGCTTGTTCTATGACAAACCATTGGACAATGAATGTAGCAATTTGAGTAATAAAATTGCCGATTTGGAAAAACAAATTGCTCAATTTGAAAATGAAAAGAACAAGATGAAAAATGGTTTGGATGTCATGCTAAACAAGCTTGAAATTTCAGAAAAAAGAAGTTGTTGTGTTGCATAAAAGCTGAAAAACAGAAGCTTCATGTAAGGCCCTCTAATTTCCGTCGTATTATTTGTATCTATGTGTGAATATTTGTGCTTGTGTGTGTTATGTACATATTTATACGTATTAATTAGTATAATTACGTATGCATGTGTTATATTAAATATAAATAATGTATGTATGCATGGCGATAGTGTGGATACAATACCATAGGTATATTGCATGTATATATGCTTGGTATGCATGGTTTTCTGCATAAATTAGGGTTCTGGCCGAAGGCCACCTTGGCGTCAACCCTAGGCCGTTTATCTGGTGTCAGCGTCCAGACCTGGACGCCAACACTAACTCTGGCGTCCAGCGATATGGACGCCAACGTCTCTGACCTGCATGCGTTGCAGAGCCAGAAAATCCGGGAGCAAGGTATGGCCTCCATTGGGGGGATGTCCCCCAACGGCTCTCAGCTTGTCAAATCGGTATGGTGAGTGGGTGAGGGGCTCTCATTAGGTCTGAACCCGAATTTGGACTCTTCCACTCTTTCCCTTCACCCTTGTAAGAGGAGAGAAGTGAGAGAGAAAAACCCTAGAGAAAGCTTGTGAGAAAAACCCATTTTAGCACCCTCAAATCCGACCCCTTGGACCTTGATCCGGCGTCCCCCTGCTGCAAGGAGGTTGCTGGACCAACGAGGAAGGCTTCCCCGACATCCCCTCGGCGTGGAGATCATCCAGGAGCCCGAGGAGAGATCGTTTGGAGGCACTTCTGCAACTTCTTGGGACTGCCCAAGGAGGTCTTCACCAAGCCTTTAAATCCCTTAGAAGAATTTTAGAAAGGCAAGTGACCTATCCTTGATGTCCCCTTATGAGTCTAGGATGGTTTTGTGATTTTTATGGATTTTTCCTCGAGTCCTAGACCCTCCAATTCACCCAAGATTCAGAGCTCGGGTCTGTGTTTCTGCACAGACCTGGTTAGACGGCAAGGTCCCTGGACGTCCAGATCATCCTTGGCGTCCATCGACCATGCCGCTGACCCTGAGTCAGCGGCCAGAGACTGCCGTCAAGTTCTTCTGGACAGAACAGTGAGCTGTTCTGTCCCTTTTATACATTAATTTCGGTATATTTTACGTGATGAGGATATATGGTAAATCTTATACCCTATGTATATTGTGCATTGTGGTGTGTGAATGAATGTGGTGTGATGGTGAATGTGGGGTAATAGTATCTTTTAAATTTGTGAGCATGACTTGTAGATAATTTTGCAAATCCATGTTCCATGATTTGGATTAGTTGAATGTCTTGGTTGCAGTCTATTCATGAAGAATTGTGGGGCATGTATGTATGTTTTGAAATTTTGGTAATTCATGCATGCTTGCGAAATTGCTAATAAGTTCGGTAGAATAAAATGAAAGCATGCAAGAATGATTTGTAGTATTCAATCCATAGATGTATGAATTAGGGAAATTTTGTGTTCTCAGTTCATGCATATGTGAATGGCTTATGTGTAAACAACAAGTGGCCAATTTGCAAAATGTGTTAGACCATGTTAATTTAAGTTGTTAATAGCATGCTAATTAGGTGTTTTATTTTATGTAAATCCTATTTAGCTCAGAAAAATCTGAAAAATTGAGGGTATCATCTAGAACCCGAAAACAACATGTGGTTAAAATTTCGGATCATTTGGATCAGTAAATAAAAAGTTATGTGTTTTCTTGTGAAATGTGATAATTCGTGCATATGAACGTAATGTGATTAGATTTTGTTTAAACCCAGCATGATTAGTGTGTTTACCGTGTATTAAACCTTGAAATTTTGTAGTACCATGTTAGAAAAAAAAAACATAGGTATTCATGTGAGTGAGAAAGTAAATGAGATGAAGTGTTATGTGTAAAACCAAGTGTAAAATGGTAAATATGTAAATGTGTAACTGTGCCAATGTGACACTGCTTCCGTAGAGGGCAGTGGAGCTGTATCAGGGAAAAGTCCCCCTGAGAAAGTTCATTGTGTTAAGTGACCCTAAGGGCATTAGGGGGAAATCCTAGAGGTGGACAAGTACCACTGGTTAGGGTGGAGACTTGTTCTCCCGGTCTGCGCAGTCCAAGAGTCGCCATTGGAATGCCTAGATGGCGTCTATGTGTAATGTGATGTGTATATGTCCTTCTTTGGTGGTTGGGACTATGTGTCACGGCACCTAAAAATGTGTAAAGTGTAATGTGAAATGTGTATGTGACCATGTGTAATGTGTAAGAGACATGTGAATGTGTATGTGTAAAGTGTAACCATGTGAAAAGAGGAAACTAGTGTAAAGAAAAATGTGAAATTCTAGATGTGTAAATGCGTTATTGAAACCCATGTGAGACTAAATCTGAAACCATGTGAATTCAGAAAATGCATGTTATCATTCTTATGTTTATGTGTGCAAAAATGTTTAGAGTCCATGTTAGGGACAACTAATGAATATGTGTGCAAATAGCATGATAGATTGTTCATATGATATATCTTAAGCAACGTTGTAGCTCTCATGTGTAGATTCATAGCCATTGAATCATGTGAAATCAGCAACCTAAAGCATGTGAAAAGGTTCATGTATGTGTTTAAAAATGCGTAAAATCCATGCTAGTTGCGCTTCCCTTCATGTATGTAAATTGTTCATGTTGATAGCTCTCATGTTTTGATTCTTTAAGGATTAAAGTGTCATGAGTAAATTGAATAGAGACCATGTGATAGGTGAAGTTTATTTTAGAAATCTAAAAGCATGAGTTATGTAAAAATAGTAAAATGTTCATGATAGGTTGAAAACTTGAAATGACTAGCATGCTATGTGTTGCTAATTGTAATGTGCATGTAGAAACCACTAGGACTTCTAAGTGTACATCATGAGTAGTGTTGCTTGCTGAGTCCTTGGACTCACTCCTTGCTTCGGCGTACAGTATAGTTGGTGACACAGTACCTTTGGAGGAGGCAGCAGAGACGGACTCCGAGCGTGGAGACTAGCTAGTTTTTGGAGTTCTTTGAGAATTGTGTATTTCATAGTATGTAACTTTGAACATTGTACTAGAAGTATCATGAGAATGATGTATAAGTGTGGACATTTGTACTTAATTTCAGCAATTTAAATTATGTGAACTCATAGTTCCTTTTGTTAATTGAAAAAAACTACATGTATGTTTAATGTGGATGATGATGAATGAAGACACTGGTCTTTTACTTCCGCCACTTTGTTGTATATTCGCGTGTATCTCAGCTGTATGTATCGTTTGGGTAAATGTCCCACTGTGGCAGCACTTGTTATACCGACGTGGGTTGGTATAACCGTACCGGTATAATGAGGGCCGTCACACTTCAACATGAATTGAAGAATACTAAATACACAAGTCTTGCTTCTGTGAAAGATAAGAAAAATGAAAATAAAAAAAAAATTAACATTTGTTAAAGCTGCTGCAAACAAGAACTCTGCTAATTCTAATAAACAACTAGTGAAAGTTCTTATTCAAAAACAGACAGAGAAAGAAAAAATGCTACTGTCAAGAAGATTCATCTACTTCCTCCATCAGTCCAAAAAGCTCCAAGGCAAGTTTCAAATTCACATCACGCCAAGAGCCACCAAAAGGTACCTCCTTCTCTTCATGGTAAGCCTCCTCACATGAAAATGAGATTCCAGCAAATGCATACATGCCAAGGTAAGTACCAGGTAAGAAATTCTCTCATTTGCTTTAACTGTAATAAACCTGGTCATCTTGCCAAACATTACTGGATTAGAGATCAACATTTCCATAAATATGCCAAATCAATCTAGTGCTTCACATGTCATAAATTTGGACATACTTCTAGGGAATGTTGGCATAGAATTGATAATCTTGTGCATGCTCCCATGTTTCATGTTCATGTACATAGGAATAAAGATCATGTTCATGCTGAAAACACTCAGAAATTCTATGTACATGAAAAAGGAATTGTTGCACAAAAGATCTCTTCTAAATTTCATGTTAAAAATCTCAATGTTAAAAATCTAAAAATTAGAAAACTTCATGAAAACATAGATACATTGAGCAAGGCAAAAAGAAAATTTGGAACTAATTCTGCTCATAGTTCTGTCAATGAAAGAAATGCATCTATATCAAAAATAAAATTATTTTGGATTCAAAAATCTTTATTGCACTCTAACATTGACTTCATTGCAAGACCCAAGCAAGTGTAGGTCCCAAAACCAGCTTGATCAGCAAGCTAAGGAGTCTTGCAGCCATACATTGTAAATGGATTCAAGATATTGGCTGTGCAAGGCAAGAAATGATTGGAGAACACAGGTAAAATTTTTTGAAAAGCAATTGAAGTCCATTCAGGTAAAACTTCTTTATCATTTCAAATTTGAATTGCCTGAATTGAAATGATGTTTAATTTTTATCTGAATAATAAGAAATGTGTTTCAATGGTACTCCCAACAATGAACTTTGTGTCATTACAATTGGAATCATGTTTGTGTTATCATGCTTGCATAACTGTGCCTATGATTCTGTGTGCATATCAACTGCTTTGACTTTTTGGTATATCAAATGATGACATGTGGAAAAACAAGTTACACTTGTTTGGAAGCTATCATTATGCATGAGTAAAATACTCCGCCAAGTACCAGAAGTCATGTTATGCTTAAAGCTAACTGTGTGCATAATCATGTGTGAATTGCTTGCTAGCTTTTTCATTCCATGCACATATTAAGGGGGAGTAAATTTGAAAAAGTGCAAAAATGTTCTTGAAAATGCAATGAATTTCATACATATCTTATGGGGGAGTAAGTCAAAAGAATCATTGAGTGAAATACTGGAGAAATATTCTTTCATATCTGACTTATCATCAACTCCCATTCAGTTTATTGACAAATCTTCTTGCATATAATTCCTCACTCTCACATTGCATTGACATTCTTGTATATCAAATAGTGATTTGAAGAAAGGCAAGTTAGGCTTGTCTGGACACTTTCACTATGCGTGAGTATATGTCTCCACCAAGTACCAAGATTCCTTTATGCAATTCTTGAGGGGGAGTATTTGTTGAGGGGGAGTCATTGTATATTCTTCACTCATTTCTCTTGACATTTGTTGTCTATACTGCGCCCCAAAGTCATTAGAATTTGTGAGTCATTGTGCTATTTTCTTATGAGAGAATTAAAACAATGAAACTTAACTCATTGTGCATTTAGTTTAATTTCAAAGATTCATTATCATTTCAAGGTTAAGCAATCTTAATACTGAATGTTTTTAAAATTATTTGCAAAACACTTGTAGGCACATGAGTGGCTTTTCTATTCAACATGTGCATGTTTAAGCTTCAATTTTACCACATGTTAAGAATCATTTCTCTAAATTCGTAGTCATGTCTTTTCTGGTCAAAGCAATCAAATTCCTGTAAAACATCAAAAGAAAAATGAACAATCTGGAAAGATACAAACAGAGCAATGCAAATTCTTGAACCACTGAGTAACTGGGCCATTTCACCTAAAAAGTGATTTGTTTCGCGTCAAAAAGTAGACATAAAAGTTTTCAACTCTGTATAAGATAATGAAAGTTAAACCACTGAGTAATCAGGAGATCTTGCATCTAATCAATGTGATCTCTTGCATTGAAAAGTGAATTTATTCTTGTAATCTTTCCCTATTAAAAATGAAAGAAAATCAAATTGACAGGATGAAAAAGCTTAAGACCTTCATAAAGTTCATGTTTACTGAGTTTAGACCTATTATTTTACATTGTGTTAAACTTAAAGCTCCTAACATCCTTGTTAAATATTTCTGCTCACTCATATAGGTCACTTCATTTCAGATTTGCCTCATTATTTTAACCACATTCAGATCATTATTCTTTGCTATACTTTGTGTTGAGTGTGTCTTTGTGATTAAACTTTGTTGCACAATAACAAAAACACAATAATTTCTCTCATATGTCAATATCACTTTGCATCATTTATTTTGATCATTTCTGTCCATTCATTTCCCTCATTTCATTTCTTACAATCTTTGTTTCTCTCTCTTATCTATCTTTTTGATGTTGTCAAAAAGGGGGAGAAGTCTCTAGAGGGAGAAAGTCTTTATGGGGAGAAAGTTCAAAGGGTGCATATGGTCAAGGGGAGTTATTATAGTCAAGGGAGTCAAGATATTGGGAGATTGTGCATATGTTTTGTCATCATCAAAAAGGGGGAGATTGTTGGGTTGAGTGTGTTTTAGAATTTCCTAAAGATTGTATTTTAATGATATCCAATGAACATCACTCATACTTTGATTTTGATGATGACATATTGTGATTTTAATGATGACATACTTTGATTTTAATGATGACACATTGTGATTTTGATGATGATATGTTGAACATGTTGTACTTTCTATACATATCACAATAATGCTTAAACAACATGTTTTTGATGTTTAATATCTCATATTTTAATGATAATATCTTGTACTAATGATTTATGTGTTGATTTTGCAGATGTATACAGATTTTGTCTTGGTAGTGTCGACACACCTGTTACTGGTGTCGACACAGTGTTTCAAACCCTAAGGCAAAATGAAGAAGAAATGGTCAAGTGGTGTCGACACAGGATCAAGTGGTGTTGACACTAGTCCCAGTTCCCAGAGAACCCAGTTGACAGGTCTGTACTGTGTGTCGACACAGCCTCAAGTAGTGTCGACACTAGATCCAGTTCCCAGAAGACCTGTTTGGCAGTTCTGGACAGTGTGTCGACACAGCCTGAAGTAGTGTCGACACTAGTGACTCTTCCCAGAGAACCAATTCTGCCAGTTTGGGACAGTGTGTCGACACACTCTGAAGTAGTGTCGACACACTCCGACTGAAACTCAAAATCGTGATTTTGTCTGGACACGTGGCTGCTTGGGAATTAGGGGATTTGACCTAGGGTTTTGTGCCCACGTACTCCAAGGCTTCTTATGGACATATGGGGCGATATATACCCATGTTTTCTGTACTCCAAGTGATCCTAACGAGGAGAGAGAGTAGACTTCTCTAGAAAAGTGTGTGGCGGCTGCAGAAAGGGAAAGAAGGAAGCAGAGCAGTGATGTTTGGAAGGAGAATGTGAAGAAGAAGAGAAGAGAAGAGGAGAGAGGATATAGCATCAGCATCCAGAAAGGGAGCAGAGTAGCGCCATCAGTTTGAGGAGCAGAAGAGAAGCAAAGGAAGAAGAACTGGCAATCCGGATGCCAATGAAGCAGAGCATTGTGGATTGAAGAAGATCTCCAACGAATTCCTTCAAGCATCTTCAATTCAAGTTTCTGCAAGTCTTCTTCATCAAAGAACATCCAAGTCACATCTATTTCATTTATTTTCTTGGAGTGTTCATCCAGGTTTTCATTGTGTGATCTGTGTATGTGTTCTACACAGATCACTTAATTCTGTTTGTTCTATTTTTATCATTGTATTGAGATAGATTGGGCTAGAGGATCTATTCTCTAACTGAGCTTGTTCTAGCAGAACTTGGATCTTTCGTGGTCCAAAGGTTTGGAGTCGTAGTGCTCCGGTGTTGAGCCGTTGTGCTCAAGTGCTTGTGAGTCGTCGTGCTCATAAGTGGTTTGTGGAGTAGGTCGTCGTACCTATCTCCTGGTTTTCTTTGAGTCATTGTACTCAAAGGGTTTGGAGTCGTCGTGCTCTGGTTGTTTATTGAGTCGTCGTGCTCAAGGGTGTTTGGAATCGTCGTGCTCCAGTGTGAGTTGTACTCAAGGTTTTGAGTAGTGTGGCCTCACTGTGTGAGGGGTGGACGTAGGAGTCACTGGAGGTGATTTCCGAACCACCTAAAAATCCTCTGTGCAGTGGTTTGAATTGTGGTTTGACATTGAATTACGCTAGATGCATGCATAGGGATTTCGCTCACACTATTAATGGATTTGCTCACACGCACTAATCACACTTCAGATCAGTAAATTGTTTGGGTGAATTGATCTCTGAGTCGAAGTAATTTTGAATTGCTTAAGCTTCCGCATTAATTGGTGTTAGATCTATTCAACCCCCCTTCTAGATCTGATCCATCCACCCATCCGATCCTAACAAAGGTAAGCCGTTTGGAACAAGACTTGAAAAGGGTGTCCACACCCAAAGATTCTTTTGAACTGGATCTCCCCTCTATGCCAGTTTTCCACCTCCCTCCTTTTGAGCTGCCGATTTATCGCCGCTACTACGGCACCGGTAATCCATCGTACACATCAAGAAATTCATGTACGAATCGTCCTTCTGGCAGAATGATAACCGTCCCCTTACTTTCTTTTTCCGTCGATCTTTAGACGGGCCTGCTCTCGAGTGGTTCTATTCGTTGGAGCCAACAAACGCTGAGGATTTCGTGGCGGTCCAGAGAAAATTTCTACAGAGATACAGGGACAGAGTGGGTCCGACATTATCAATACCTGGTTTAATGGCTGAAAAGATGAAGGCAGATGAGAACTTCATGCACTATGCTGATAGATGGAGAGCTTTGGCTGAGAGACTGAGGGATCCACTATATGAACCGGATCAAGTAAAGATGATCACTGCAAATGCCACACCACAATTTAGGCATATTCTGGCGATGAACAAACTGAAAACTATGGAGTAATTGTACGAGAGAGCCCATTATATCCAGACTCAATTGAAGGACTCTCCGATCATGGCTATGTTTGAGCTGAAGGCCCGGATGTTCAAGAACAATAATGGTGCTCCCCCTACTAGCAGTCCCACGACCGAGGGGGTTATGCAGAATGAGCAGGTGAGTGCCATGGGCAACCCTAATCCCTCCACCTACCATCCCAACACCAATACCAAGACCCAACAGCCACAACAACCAGCTTTCAAAATGAACAACCCTCCAATGTTTAGGGCACCACCCCAACAGCCTCAACAGCCCCAGCAACCACAACAACCTCAGCCACCCTAATACCAACAGCCTCCCACCAATCAATACTACCAAGCTCCACCACCACCTCTACAATATCGCTGGCCTCAGTATCACCAGTCTACCCCCCCTTAATACCAGCAACAACAACCTCCTCCTCCTCCTCCCTAATACAACAAGGTCCCCCCTCCAGCAACTATGAGCCTCAACAGCCTAGATGTCCCCCTGGCCCAAGAAGAGCCCAGTATCCTCCTCTGCCAGAGACCCTCAATGATATCTTCAATGCTCTGATGGCCGCCAATGCACTCACCTTGCCGAGGGAAAGGCTACAATGGCCTCCCAATGTTGATACCTCCCGTTACTGTGCATTTCATCAGGGACTGGGCCACACCTTGGAGGCATGTTTCCATTTCAAGGATTACATATATGATTTGATTGATAATGGAGGCATAGACTGGGAAGAGACGAGGAAGTACATCTCTGAGATGATGGCGAGGAGGCCACCTAGGCAGGACCAGCAGCAACAGCAATAGCAGTAGCAGTGTCATGCCCTGCCAATTTAGCAGCGGAATAAATCGGGGAGGCATGAACAACGTGTATGGTAACGTAAATTGCGTATACATTCACATATATCAGAGCATCTAATGAACAATAATTACAATAAACTCATCATTTTATTGATAATTCATCTAAACTATTATAACCACTAATTCAGAGCCAAAACACAGAGCTCAATAGCATCATTACATTTGGAAATGATAACTAAACAACTAACTAAACTAACTCTAGGGTACTGGGGTTAATCTCACTAAGGCCGTTTGGATTGTACTGATCCCTAAGAGTGTAACGGGATTTAAAGGTACAACCAGCTCGTCGGCTAAGGACGTGCGCCAAAGCCAAGAAGACTTACGGAGGCATTGACAAGGAGTCCCAGGCCCAGTCGAGAGTATTCCCGATGGAGAGGTGGTCTAAGTCAAGAGAAAGTGTGTAGAAACTGGTCCGTCGTGCCTCGAGTGCTCGAAGGCCGAGGAAAAACGGTAACGGTGTACAATTCACGCGAATAAAACGAAGACGTGTTATTTAAATAATAGGGAAATTAGGTAATTAATTTCACTTAATTACCAGATACATTATTAAGAAATTTAACAGGGTAAAATGGCAAATGTTAATGATATGTGTGTGTAAGTGTAGACAGATCATGATAATATGATAAGTCGTGCTCACGGTTTTTAATTAATAAGAATTATTTAATTAATGACAATTAATATCTTTCAGGTAATGAATAGTCTTAATAGTGTATAATTTAGCTTAAACAAGGGTTAAATGGTAAATAGAATAGGGATATATATATGCAATTATCAGGTGCTGGCCGAAATCTGGAATTCGCGACAGGGGAGCCCGTCGCGATTTAGGTCGTGACGGGGCAGCCGGGCGTGTCAGGTGAGCCGGCCGGTCTGGCCTGGTTCGGGGTGGAGATCGCGGCAGCTTTGGCCGCTGCATTCTTAACGTGACGTGACAGAGGGGCGCGACTGGGCTGATATCGCGGCGGGTCGCGCCGTCGCGATATCAGAAGGGTCCGACCCTTTTTCTCTTTTTCCAGAGCGGATCTTGTTTGATACAGGTACTTGTAAATTCAATATAAAATTGCACGATGATCCAAAAATCACGAAACTAGTTTTAAACGAAAGTAGCACATAGATCTATCAACATGCATAATTAATTCAAAAATAGACAAGGTTTAGGTATACTTTGATCAGGTTACATTTTAGTGACCTAAACATGCACAGTCAAAGTTCAACGAATTAATTAGAGATGGATACATAATGAAAATTAGGCAAACTAGGGGCGTTTGAAAGCTAACATGATGTAGTATTTATGAAAATTTTCTCATGGCATGGGATCAAGTATGCACTAGGTTTGAAAACAAATATGAAGGGTCGAGTACATGGATTTGACAGGACTTCAAGGAATTAATTCTCCCTCATGGGAGATCAAATAAGCGCGAAACAAAAGACCTTTTTCAAGGGATCATGAAATCTACCTAGGATAATTTTTACACGAATTTAGCTTGAGAGATTGCTTGCCTTTCACGCGTTTAAGAAATCCTAGGGCTTGAAGACGAGGTAGAAGATGAAATCCTCTTGCTCAAAGCTCCTTCCTTCTTGCTCCTATCGTCCTCAACTCCTCTCTTCATCCCTTAGAGCTCCAGCAACGATCTATGGGGTGGTAGGCCGAATTGGGGTTGTATGGCTTGGTTTAAGAGTCCTACTCTTCTAAAACTCTGCTTTTCTTAAATTTTGAATTTCCCTTATTTATCATCTAATTTCTCTCCTTTATCTCCTAATTAGGGCTGGGAAGAGATTAAATTTCGTGGTAATGGGGTTAGGGTAGGATTAGGACTCTTATTTAGGATAATTATATCTCATTTAGTCTTTATCTTACCCTTATTAGTATTTTTAGGTGCGATTTTTACTTAATTACTTCCCATCTCATGATGGACTCTTCATGTTTGGGCCCAACAATTTATGTAGGACTATTAGTAAAACCCATTACTAATTTAGCTTAATGGGTATTGATTAAATTCTATTTATTCACCCTTTATTCTAATTTAAATCTATTTATCACACTTATTCAATCAATTTCTTATTTTAATTCAATTTAATATTATTTATGCCAATATTTCTAATCATCATCATTTGGGCTCTTACTCTTGGCCCAATAACTCATTGAGCCTAATTGCACAACCATGTACTTACTTGCTTAATGAATTTTTAATTATCCTCTTATTAGAGAATTTATCCATGGGCCAAAATTATCCATTGGTCCAAATAACATAATGGATTATCATCCCATATTATTTAAAGTCTACTCATATGTTTATTTTTATTTATAATCCACTTTGGCTCATAAAATAATGGGTTATTCGACTTATTCCTTAATTATGCTAATAAGTCGCATAATTTCTTAACTTGATCTAAATGATTTTTTCTGTGCCCAAATTTCTTGATGGGTCTTTAGAGAATATTATTTAACATATAACTATTATTTTTACAAAATTTTTATATGGGTTTATACGCATGCGATAATAATGCGTACCTTTTTAACTGGTTGAATTTATTAATTGATAAATTTTCGATTTATCCATAATTTTTAAGTAATGGATTTTTCGGGGTACTACAAGCAGCCCCAGGCACCCCAGCAGTAGCCCAATATGGGCATTGTTCAGAACCCCCTCCCAGAGCACCAGGCTCTGAACCAGCAAGTAAATGCCCTCACGACGTCCCCCCACCATGAAGGAACCCGGCCGGTCGATGGAAGTATCCTCCGCTTCCACCTCCCAATCCTCTTTTACTCTACCCCCCTTCATCCGCATACCTACCCCTTCTAACCCACTACCCTCATTTCTACGTATACCTACAACTGCCACCCACCGTCCCACATTCTCCATCCAACCATCCAACCCGTCACTCATACGCTAACCCCCCATCCCCACAGCATTACCAAACCCTAACCCACAAGCCCCCTTTCTGCGCAACCCCTCCACCGTACCGCCCCAGCCAAACCGTCAATCTCCTACCACCACTTCCTCACAGCCGCAATCACCTAACCCACCTCTCCTCCGTACACCAACCATACCCCTTAGTACCCCCAATCCACAAGCTCCCTTTCACCCCCGAGTGTGGCCAGTATCCAGCTGCCACACCAAATGTTCACCCCCCAGCCTTCTACCTCCCCTTCACCTTCTGTTCTGTCGACTGCGGCAATGATATCGGGAGAAGAATTAGAAGAAACAATGGTGCTCCGGAGTGGGTGCATATTCAATCGGATCTTCCCCCAGTAGCAAGAACAGGTACCCCCATAGCAAGACGAAGAGGCCCAACAAGAGGAGTCCATCCCAGGGACTCAATACGATTTGTTGAAGCATCTGGACAAGACTCTGGCCAGAATTTCTATACTTGAACTGATCAAGAGGTCGGCAGTGCACCAAGAAGCTCTTATGCACTATCTACAGAAGGTCATGGTGAATGAAGACTTGCCAGTGAACCAGATCAGTGTAGTCCTGACCCCCACCAGCTCTTATGCTCTATGTCTGACAGTCACCATAAACAGGATCCACGTCTCCCAATGTTTAGTGGACACCGGAGCATCGATCAACGTCGTGTCTATGGACACGTTGAATTTTTGTGGGGATACACTGCAGATGCTCCGGCTTTCCCCCATCACTGTCACGGCCTACGACAATACAAGTAGTCCGCCAAAAGGAGTGGTCATCTTGAAGGTAGGGCTGGGTCCGTCTATCACCGAGATGGATTTTCATATTCTATATAGACCCAAGCTTCCGCATGATCCTGGGCAAGCCGTTTATTCAGGCACTTGGTGATGTTATATTGACCGTCCATCAATGCCTCAAGTTTCCATACAAAGGGTGGGTCGTCAAAGTGGCCAATACACCGATGGTGTTGGAAGTGGATGCCATGATTGACAATTCAGTCCCTTCTATCTGGCCAAGCAAATCATGAATATGGGTCTGGTTAATTCATCGTCTGTTAGTGTTGCCAAGAGGAGCAAGATCATCACGGAGAAAGGGTGGCATATTTTGATGCGCATGGGGTACCAGCCGGCAAGGGGTTGGGTGCACGTTTACAGGGTAGGACAGAGGCCGTGAAAGATAGCAGGATGAGACCCAAGGCAGGACTGGGGTATAGGCTTGGCAGGGTAAATCACCAACAGGGGCAGCCGCTCACATAGACCTTTTATGAGCATTTCAGGAAGGGGCCATTGCAGCCAGGGAGTGAATAGACATCCACCATTACTGCTGAACCTATTCACCATTCACCCCTAGCCACATACAAAGTTGTAGAGAACATCAGGTCTCCAAAGCAAGTGAAGAAAGGTGAGTTCGAGGCAGAATGGAGACAATGGTTTGATATAAGCAACATTACCGCTTCCTTGGACCAGCTCTTTGCACCGGTTGAGACTGAGCAGCTGGCAATGGCCACAAGCAAAAGGCAACAGACAGACGAAGTTAAGCAGGGATCAGAAGCTCCCACAACAACCAGGCTCAGGGCGGGCCTTTCCTCTATGGGCAACGTGCCCACCTCCCTTTCCTCTATGGGCAATGCGCCCACCTCCCTCTCCTCTCCAGGCAACGCACTCACTCGTCTTTCCTCTACGGGCAACGCACCCACTTTTCTCACAAAGGTCCTGCAGAGGTCAAGAGAATATCAGCTTAAGATGAACCCCAAGAAGTGTGTATTTGGTGTATCATCTGGTAAGTTATTAGGTTTCATTGTGAGCAAGAGGGGTATAGAAATTGATCCCAATAAGGCAAAGGTGATAAGAGAAATGCCCCCTCCCAAGAATTTGAAGGAAGTTCGAGGATTAATCGGGAGGCTACAGTTTATTCTCCGGTTCGTCTCCCAACACTCACAGAGGTGTAGACCCTTCTACGACCTCACCAAGCCGGGGGTCGAATTCCATTGGGACGAGAAGTGTCAGGCGACTTTTGACGGACTTAAGGAATATTTGGCTAATCCCCCTGTCTTGAGGCCACCGACTCCAGGCAAACCACTTATCCTTTATGTATCTGTCCTGGAAGACTCGGTAGGAGCTGTCCTCTCACAAGTGGATGAAGAAGGCAAGGAGAGGGCAGCATACTACCTGTCGAAGCTTCTCAACCCCTGTTGTGGACGATGTTTTTTCGAGGGTGGTGTATTACGATCGCCAGGCACACGAGGGTGCCGAAGGAGATGGTGAATTGGGAAGAATGGAATACTTACCTTCACCCGAGAAAAGAGTAGGAACTGTCGCGTGGGTCCTCCTCCTCCTTCCACCGGCCGGCTAGCGAAGGAGATTTAGCTCCGGTTACCTTGTAAAAATAGACAACAAGAAACAAGTGAAAAGAAGATTAGGCTATGATGTGTAGTAAAATGCAAATGAAGTGAATATAAAGACATCCAAATGGAGATTAACACCTCATGGAGGTGATGCTAAACCCCTAAAGTAGTGGGTGAGGAAGAAATGTCCGTGTGTGTGTGAGGAGTGTGATGCATGCACTACTTAAGAAAAGACAAATGAAGAAGGGAGGAAGGAGAAATGGAGATGTAGCCCGATGGCAGCGAGGATGACAAGAATAGAGAGGCTCCGATGAAGATCTTCCCGCCGTTCCCCAATGCTCGTGAGAAGGGAGAAGCTCTGGCTCGCGAGGAAGGAGACCAGGGATGACGCTTTGGCTTCAAGCACGAGCTTCCGGACCGGCAGGGCTTCGCCTTAGTTGGGAATGGATGCTCGGGCGAGGTGACGGTCCGGCAGGGCTTCGCCTCTCTTGGATTGGTTGTTGTTTGACTACCCCTCGGGTCTATATTTATAGCCCAAATCGTGTCGTCTACATCGCATGTTTCCGCCCAATTTGACATTTTCATGATGATCATAGCTTACAGCTACGTTGTAAATCGCGTCTACCAGGCGTGCCACGCTTCCTTACGAAAATCACATCTCTGACGAAGTTTGATTTTGATTTGACTGCTTATAAAACGCAGCATCTGATGCGGACGTGATTCCAACAAACATCATGATTATTGACGTGGCACCTCTTAAATGCAGCTGCTAGTGCAGAGTTCCAAAGTTTGACTTTGAATCGTGGCGGAGCGGGCGGACGCACATTATAATAGGCCATGTGACAAAAACAAGTATGATTAGCGTCTGTTATTCCGGACGTGGATCAACACTTGAAAAGGGCGTCCGCTGTATTGGCCGCGATCAATAGACCTAAAAATCCTAGAAAGGAAAAAATCATTCAAGAGGTTAATTGAGAAGAGCTACTTCGAGGCATCGCGGTATAACATGAAATTTACTCGATGTGATGCCGATTTGGCGTGTCTACAGCTGCCTCACCTTGGTGTTTGCTTTGTAAGGGAGCGAAGCAAAGGGACACGAGGCGGAGCATAAACGGAGTGAAACGGGATGAAGCGTAGCGGAGTGTAGTGAAGTGGGAGCAGACTGAAAAGTAGACACCAAGGTGTGATGAGACACGCCTCAACAACACATGACATGAGCTGTTCACTGATTCAGAGTGGAGTTGCTTGGTGAACACCTCAAGAGAGAACTCGATGCTTGGACGGAAAAAAGGGAAGTGTACTCGTGGGCACAGAAAGGAGAGAGATAACTTCCTTCAGTGTCGAGGAAGTACCTAAGAACACAATCCGTTAGGTTTCACCATTGGGGGCGTCTGCCGCTGCCGCAGGTGGATCTTTAGGGGAGTAACTAAAAATAAAGTAGGAATCCAAAGTCCAAAGCAACTGAATTCCTCAAGAGACGATCGTCAAGCAATCAACACAGTGAATTGGGTATTTGGCTCGGAATGGAATATTTCATGTTATCTATAATTTAAGGATAAGTGGCTCTTCTCAATTAAGAACGAGAGTGACTCTCCAGAATTATGCTCAAGGTTCTACATGATGCATGCTGGGCTAAAAGAAGAATTAAAACAAAGGAAAAATATAAGATAATCAAGGATAATATTGTTACGAAGCGGGAGTCAGGATACAGGATGAAACCGTCGTCCTCCCATAGCGTAACGACCTATCCTCAAGTCATAAGACTCCTCTGGAATTATCATTGTTTTTGGCAGAGGAGGGGAACTCAAACTCCAGTTTTTGTCAGAGCCTTGAGGTCCTTGATGTGCTCTAATAAAGTATACCATATAGTAAGATGCAATATATACAATACCAAGGTGGTGGTCGTTGAGGATGATCGTGCATTGTACGGCGAAAAGACATCCAGATCCTGTGCTCAAAGATTGGTTAGTATTGACAAGCACAAATAATAGGATGAAGATGAAAATAAGGTCACTTGAAAAATGCGGCGGGAATGATGGATGCCTTTCAATAATGAATTGCGTCCACTGTGTTGGACGCGCTTATATCTGTTGATCCAGAGTGCGGAGGGTTTGACCATGACCATCATTGCCAAGAACTGTAATCATTCTTATATTGCATGAAATTTTTTCAAAGATGGTTACATGAAAAGCCAGACCACCCACACTCTAGAACACCGAGAGATTCTCAAGATTTCCCATTAACCTTCATCAAAGTGCACATATTTGCTATTATCGCTAATCCTGACGCTTCAAGTTCTACAGAGAGGACTCAAGAGTGTGACACATGTCAAATTCTATTTGATGAAGTCCTTGGTGAGCCTCTGTGGCATAGCCAATTTGGTGGTGAAGGTAGGAAGCAACACCCTGAAGAACTTGAATTTGTGAGGATTAGGACGATTTGCTGCAGAAACTGTTGAACCTTGAGCTTTTCTTGCCTCCCGTGAAGTTAGAGTGCCAACTTGAACTCTCTTGGTCTTCATGAATTGAAAGTAATGAGTGTTGTGAAGACTCCTTTATCCACGTCTAGTGGGGACGCCGCGGTTTTTTTTTAAATAGCATCCTTGACTGGCGACACCTTTCAATAATGAAATCGCGGCCTCTAGACTGGACGCGATTCGAGCCGTCAACTAGGATTTGATAGTTTTGTCTTTTCTCCTTCAAAAGGAACATGGGTGGTATGGGAACATGTGAGCAAGATAACATATCCGGATTTCCTTCTTTTATTTTCATGCACCCATACTCCCTGTGACGACCCTCATTATACCGGTATGGTTATACCAACCCACGTCGGTATAGTGAATGTTATCACAGTGGGGCATTTACCCAAACATAACATACGATGAGATGCTCATAAATAAAAACACGAGCAGCGGAAGAAAAAGAACTACTTGTCTTCATTCATATCCACATTTAACAGAATGATTAAATGACAATTTAAAGATAACTAAAGTCCACATAATGAAATACTAAACTCAAATACATAGTTGTCACAAATTCCTTAATAGTCTATTACAATGCCTTGTTACATACTATGAAAGTCAAAATGTCACAACTACAACTCCGCCAAGCTACTCCCCGCGCTCGGAGCGCTCCCACGGTCTCCTCCATGGGTGTATCACCTACTAAAACTGTACGCGAAGCAAGGAATGAGTCTAAAAGACTCAGCAAATAACGCACACACATCATACATGCATATATCACAGTAGGTTTTCATTTCCAAATTACAAAGTAAAACATATAACATGCTGAACATATAAGAGACAACCTATCATGGCAATTCACAAAATGTAACACACTCGTACATAGTTTTAAGACATTCCAAAATAACATCCTATCACATGCCTTCTACTATGTAATCACATGAAAGCTACCTTTCAAATAAGATATAACATGGAAGCACCAAACATGGGGTTCTTGCCTACATAAAAGGAAGCATTCTATCATGGTTCTACACAATCTTACACATGCACATTATCATTTTATACACCTTAAGGTTGCTGTTTTGACATGGATTTAGCAATTCACATTCTATCACATGAGAGCTACATTCCGAAATCTTAAGCAGGATAGCACTTAAACATGGAGAAGTTTACACATAAGCAAGAATTGTTCCTAGCATGGATTCTACGCTTTTACACATATAAAACATTCTTATAACACCTTAGGTGCTGTTATAACATAATTCACATTAACATATCATGGACCCCAATTTCACAATTTAACATAATGGTTCACATGTCTACACAATACTCATTCACAAAAGTTCTCTTTTTACACATTTCACATTTACACATGTTCACACTACACAATTTACACATAGTCACATTCACATTTCACAATTTAGTGTCGTGACCATAGTCCAAACCACCATTAGAAGGACACATCACATAACACATACACATAGACGTCAACTAGGCAATAAAGTGACGACTCTGGACTGCGTAGACCGGGAGAACAAGTCTCCACCCTAACCAGTGGTACTTGTCCACCTCCAGGATTCATCTAATGCCCTTAGGATCTAACACATGAACCTTCCATGGGACTTTCCATGGTACGGTTCCACGGCCCTCTATGGAAGCAGTGTGACACATGGCACACACTTTACACATTACACATTTCGATTTTTAACACACATATTACACATGTCTTTACATTCTCTCACTTACACACATGGCTCTGTTTTCCTAATCATGATACTACTGTTAACAGACTTTAAACATTCAATACTTTACTCTAATCAGCTGAAAATGCCTAATCAAACCACATTCATGATAACATGCATTAATCAGTCGTTTTCACATGGAATTTCATAATGCCATTTCCTGTTATCCAAATCACATGAAAATTTAAGCACACACTGGTTGCAGGTTTATGACCACACATGCAATTTTCCAGATTTTTCTGAGTCATATTACATTACAGAAGTTACCACATTCAATTTCATGCCATTCTAATTCAATTATCAGGGAACATAACATGAATCTCAGATGGACATTTCACAGATATGAATTATCATACACATTGTTATAGGAATTTCCCGAATTTATTGCACAACATACAATTTATTGTAAAATTTGAATAACCTACACATGCTTTCTATTTCATTGCAGAAATTACAGTAAATCATATGAACATGAACAAATTCTCAAATTTGCAGGGTATGAACTGACCTATATACACATGGTATAGAAAAATCTAGGGCATTTAATTCCTCAGGAATCATGTAGACAGAGGTGAATCAGCAAAATCCCTTTCCTCAACATGTATTTAAATAAATCTAATAATTTGTGCCATCCACAGAAAATCACAGAAATTTCCACACACTCCATTATCTATTTTACATAACCATATAAAAATTACACTATATCATGCGTCAAAGTCTGGAAAATAATTACTTAAGGCAGAACAGTTTACTGTTCTGCACTAAAGAACTGGCGGCAGTGTCTGGCCGTTCAAGGAGTTGGACGGCAAGATTGCTGGACACATACTGGAGATCTTGGCAGCAAGAGCCTTGATGCAAGTTCCTGTTTGTGCAAGAACACAGACCGAGCTCCAAATAACAGGGAATGTGAGGATCTAGGACACGAGGAAAATCTGTAAAAATAGTAGAAACTCCTAGACAAATACATGGACGAAGTGGGTAGGGTACTTGCCTTTTTAAACCTCGAAGGAACTAATTGCTGTTGAAGCTCTCCTGGGCAGTCCCAAGAAGCCTCCAAAAGTCCTTCCTCCGGGTGCTCAGTCGATGCAAGCTCAGTCCAGTGTTGGGGAAGCCTTCACCAAGGTCCAGACTCCCTCCTAGTAGCAGTGGATCGCCAGAAGAAGCCTTCAGTCGCCGGATTCAAGCTTGCCAAGTTCAGGTTTTCTCACAGAAGCTAGGGTTTCTCTCTCTTTGCAAAGAGCCCAAAGAGAGCTCTTTCTGGTGCAGAAGGAGTTTAGTTTATAGGAGAGGGGTTGGGGAACCCCGGAGAGTGATGTGAAGGCCTGCTAGCCATTGGGGACATCTCCCCAATGGCTGGGCTTGCTTGCCCCCGGAGTTCGGGGTCTGCAACGCATGCAGGTCAGAGATCTTAACATCCATATCAATGGACGTTGACTTAAGTATTGGCGTCCATCGAGGTGGACGCTGACTCAGCATGGACGTCCATCCATTGACGCCAATTTGGCCTTCGGCAGCCAGAAATCAACATGCAGAAAATCCATGCTTAACTTAACGTATATATATGCCATACATATACTATCATGTACACACTACCACCATGCAATTCATACATAGACATCTAATTATAACACATGCACACATAAGTATAACTAGTTAATACGTACGTAGATATGTACATCTATGCTACACAAACATGAATTATTTACACGAAATAAAATAATACACAAATTCAAGGGCCTTACACCCTCTCCCCCTTAGGAAAATTCGTCCTCAAAGTTTAAACAAAACTACTCAAACAAACGGGGATACTTCTTCTTCATCGCATCCTCAAGCTCCCAAGTAGCCTCCTCTCGCGAGAAGTTCCGCCATAGAACTTTCACCGACGCAATACCCTTGTTCGGAGATGGAGATGTTGAACCTTCTGGTCAAGAATAGCTACTGGTTGCTCACATACGACAAATCTGGCTGAATCTCCACTGGCTCCTGGCTAATCACATGAGATGGATCTCGGACATACTTCCTGAGCATAGAAAGTGGAAAATAGGATGAACACTAGCTAAAGCTGGGGGTAAAGCTAGCTCATACGCCACGATGCCCAATCATCTGAGAATCTCATACGGGCAATGAATCTAGGGCTCAACTTACTATGCCTGCCAAATCTGATGACACCACGAGTAGGTGATATCTTCAAGAAGACATGTTCACCCACCTCGAACTCCAAATCCTTCCTCCTATGTCAGCATAGCTCTTCTGCCTATCCTGCGCCGCAACAAGCCTCTTCCTGATAAGCTGGACCTTATCCGAAGTCTCCTGAACTAACTTCGGACCGATCAGCTGCCTATCACCGGTCTCCTCCCAACATAAGGAGAATCTGCAAGGCCTACCATAACCCTCAAATGGAGCCATACCAATAACGCATGAAAGCTGTTGTTGTATGCGAACTCCACTAGAGGTAAGTGACGCTCCAATCATCCTTCAATTCAGTACACACGCTCTCAACATATCCTCGAGATCTGGATAGTCTCTCGGACTGTCAATTGTCTGGGGATGAAATGCCGAACTGAGCTTCAGCTCCGAACCTAACGCATGCTGAAGACCCTTCCACAACCTCGAAGTAAACTCGGATCTCGATCCGAAATGATCGACTTCGGCACACATGCAATCTACCCACTACTAACATACAATCTAGCTAAACTCTCAATCGACTGCTTCTTCTCATAGGCAAGAAATGCGCAGTCTTCGAGAATCTATCTACAACTACCCAAATCGAGTCATGCCCCTTCTAGATCAAGGCAAACCCGAAACAAAGTCCATAGTGACAGCTTCCCACTTCCACATGGGAACTCATCCTTGCATAAGGCCGGGATGGCGCTGTCGCTCGGCCTTCACTTGCTGGGCAAACTAAACCCTAGATGTAGACACCCATTTCTGACCATAAGTCGAGCAAAATCCTTGTCGTATCATTGACGCCCCACGTTGG
>CM024763.1:36872058-36975105 GCA_014218235.1 Colocasia esculenta | reverse complement strand
TGAAGAGTTACCTTTTATTTATAGAGTTTTCTTTTGAGAAGTATCATTCAATCATGATTCGTCGTACACTACAAGAAAAAGTGGTTTTAACGACGGATATTTTGACGGAATTTTTCCGTCGGAATATCCGTCGGAACTACGACGGAATTATGCGTCGGAAACATCCGTCGGTAATACGATGGATAAATATTCCGGCAGGAAATTTCGTCGGACTTATATATTACCGACGGTTTTCGAAGTAATAGTTCCTCGGAACTATCCGTCGAAAATTTCTCTCTCTCTCTCTCTCTCATCTCTCTCTCTCTCTCTCTCTCGCCTCTCTCTCTCTCTCTCTCTCTCTCTCTCACCCCCCCCCCCCCCCCCCCCCCCCCCCGCACGCCCTTCACAGTGGAAGCCCCCGCGCCCCCCTCGCTGGCGCCCTGCGCCCCGAGCCCCAGCGCCCCCGCCGCCTGCCCACCCCACGGCGCCCCCGAGCCCCAACGCCCCCCCCCTCGCCCACCCACGGTGCCCCTCGCCCACGGGTGCCCCGAGCCCACCCACGGCCCCTCCACCCCACAGGCCCCCTCCACCCCACCCCACGGCGCCCCCTCGCCCCTGCGGCGCTGCCCCCTCCCCCCCAGAGGCACCCTCCACCCCACAGGCCCCCCACCCACTCCACGCCCACGGGCTCCCTAGAGCCCAACCCACGGCGCCCCCTCGCCCCTGTGGCGTTGCCCCCTCGCCCCCACGGTGCCCCCTCGCCCCTGCAGCACTGCCCCCTCGCCCCCACGGCGCCCCTCCACCCCACAGGGTCACCCACCCCACGGCGCCCCATCGCCCACGGGCGCCCCCGAGCCCACCACGGTGCCCCAGCACCCCACTGCGCAAAGTCTATGCATGGATGTATGTGCATATGGACTCATCCTCTCCAGCAATCCTGTTGCATGCTAACCAGGCTAGACAGCTTCCTCTGCTCATTAGGGCCAGCGGCTAGGGGGGGTGTGGACCTTGTCCTGCATGCCCTCAGAGATGAGGGCAGAAGACGACCACAGCCCCACGCGCATGACGAAACACCAGTTATGGGGGGAGAGTTGACAGATAAAAACTTCTGGTCTTTGGCCAATGGCAGCAGTTCCACACACATGGGGGACTCAGAAGACTGTAACCTTTTTGAACGTGATTGAACGATACGGTAGCAAAGAAAGCATGTGAAGTCTTTTAATGTGCTAACATTAAAAAGAATTTCCTAAGAAATGTCATTTAAATGTGTTTTAATGAGATAGTCTCTAATAGTTAATGTCTACATGTCTTAATGTGCATGTTAATTTTATTTATGCTTATGTTTCTGAAATGTTGTGCCTTAGTTTTTGTGAATTCTATGCACTATATAATTGTTCTATAGGAGATGGAGTTTAAACTTATGTTTCTGAAATGTTGTGCCTGAATGTTGTGCCTATAATCAAGTTCTCATATTTTCTAAAAAGTCCAACAGGAGCTACCTGCATTCCTTTTCAACCCAGTTACATAAGTTCCATTGGTTAATGGTTAATATCAAATTTTGTTTCATTTTGTGACCATTGAAATACCTAAGCAACTTTAATGTAAAGATTCATGAAGTCCAGATGGGATATAATGAATTTGCAGTCAGTAGTAAGGTCCACATGTCCCATTTCCTACTTATATCATTATGGGTAAATATTTGTAAACAACAATCATGTTACTCAGTTAAGTAATTAATGAGATAAAGATAGGTGAGTCAAAAATATCTTGTGTCCTCTCATGTAATCATTTAGATAGGCACTTGCTATGTAGCAAATGCTTACTTTAGCATAATGTGTACAGTCTTTAATCTTTTTAATCATACCAAAGTGGTTAATGCTTTTTTTAATAAACATAGATGGCCTTTGTCTCTACATGCATGCTGCCACAAATTTCTTATTCTTTGCAATTCAAAAGATCTTTAGATGGTTGTTATTTGTATTTTAGATGCTTATCCTTTGGCTTGTGGGGAACATACTTCGAGCCATGAATGTTCACCCTTCTCAGTTTTTATCCTCTTCTCTACATATCCATTAATGTGCAAAAAATGTAAACTCTTTGCTGAATTGTTGGTTCCTTTCAAAGTGGTGACTTAACAACATTATAGAAGGCGGACCGTGGACTTGGATTGGCTGAAGAATCGGCCGATCTGAGCCCAATTGGATCTGGATTGAATAGGAAGTCAGACAATGGCCAATCGACCAATGAAGTCGTAAAAACAGCAAAGATTGGCCTAGATCAACGATTTCGGTGGGTCCCAATATCTTAACCAAATCCAGCTGATCACGATCTTGGCTGATCCTACTCGATCTGGACTGATCCCAGCTGATTTGGCTGATCCCGGCCCCATTCTTGCAAGATCAGGTCAATGTAGACTACTAATTGGAACTTCAAAATTTGATTGACGGATTTGAATAATACTAGTGATCTCGGCTGATCCTGGCTGATCCAGCTGATCCAGCTAATTCTGGCCATTCTGGCTGAAATTTACCAATTCTCACCCCTACCCCTTGGAATTGGATTGCCATTGGGCAAATCTGTGTCAATTAACTGAGAAAAGGATCCCTATCTTCTTTTGACTGACCAACCCTTTTGTGTGGATAGAATTTGGTTAGGTGCAGGGTTAGCAACTCAGTATTTTTTTTTCCATCTAATATCAATTTTTCCCAAAATGCCTTAATTGATGCCACTTTCTTAACTCTCATTTCCAATTACATGTAATGTAGTTGGCGACATATATATTAGGAATGATCCTAAGAAGTGCACATGAATGTCATCAAGGCAATGTAGCCTGAAAACATATATCTCGGCGATTGATTATTGAAATGTTGATTCATATGATTGTCTTCCTCAATTTAGACTTTTTTTTTCCTTTCAGCAGGTGGTTTAGAGCTTATAGGGTTCGTATCCATTCTTCATTCAAAAAACTGTAAGTAGGCATATACATATTTATAATGTGATTGCCTGTAAGATATCTGATTTATAAAAACTATCAGAAACGCATGATTAAGTACAATTAGATATCCTATTTTTTTATTTTGTTCATACAAAATTCATGGTTTAAAAGCACAGTTTTTCTAGCTCTAATCCTATCTACTTCAAAACTCAGTTTAGACTACTATCTTCGCAGATGTAAGTAGATTGTTGTGATTTTTTTAGAGTTTCTGCTGATTCTTCTATATTATGCAATTTGAATTTCAGAATTGTAAAAATATGAATTCCTGCCAAACACAGGAGAATAATCTATTCTTTCTCTATGTTTTACAGACTATCAATGAAAAACCTATGACCTGTGTTTACCATATATAGATTTTATGTGAGAATATCTATTTTCCGGCCTAGGAATGCAATGTTCCATCTGATATAAAACCTCACGTAGTCCATTGCCACTGCAAACAAACCACTTCGCTTAATTAGTAGTCAATCCCAAGTCATTTCCATGGATTCATGTTAGTATGTTATTTTTTTTTCTACGGAGAGAATTTTTGATTGATTCTTTCATATGTACCATATATGATTTAATTTCATATTTAAATACTCATGAAAAAATTGTTATCAATTTTTTCTAATTAGTGATTAGAGTTCGCGATTGGAAATTAGACTCAAAGAAGAACAATGTCCAAACGTATCAAAGTACGTGTTTGTTTGAACGTAAAATACCGATGGATATTCGAAGATTGCATGATGGTTTACTTTTTGGTGAAAGAGAGAAGATGAATAAAATCATAAAGATTATTCAGAAAGAAGAAAGACAAAGTTTAGAAAATAAAAGTGGATATCGTTATTGTTCAAGATGAAAAAGGACTGCTGCGACGACCTCCTTATACCGTACGATTATACCATCACGTCGGTATAGTGAGTCTCGTCACAGTGGGACATTTACCCAAGCACAACACATATGATTGAGGATGTACACAAATATGAATACAGAGTAGCGGAAAGTAAAAGAACCACTGTCTTTTCATTTCATCATCCACATTAAACACATAATCCATATAGTAATTTAAGGAACTAAGTCAACATAATGAAATACAAAATTCAAATTACATTGTTCGTCCACAATTACGTAAGTTTCACTTACATAAGTCTCAATTACATAAGTCTCAATTAATATTATGAAAGTAAGATACAATGATGGTGATTCCACAACACTCTACTCTCCTCGCTCGGAGTCGCTCTCAACAGTCCTCTAAGGTAGGGTCACCGGTTAAACCTGTACGCGAAGCAGAGTGAGTCTAAAGACTCAGCAAGTAATTCCATACACATCATACATGCATACATCACAAGTAAGTCCTACATTCAATTTCATTAAGTCAAAACATATAGCATGGTTGAAACAATGATAAGAAACAACCTGTCATGATATTTCTACATAATTCACAAACACATGATACATGGTTCATGTCATTCCAAATTAAAATACCTACCACTGCTTTCTACTTATCTATCCACATGAGAGCTACATTCACCATTAAGCTACAACATGATAGCACTTTAGCTGGGATTTTCACAAATAAAAAGGAAATACTCCTAACATGGATTCTACCTACTTTTGCACATGGTAAACAGTGTTATAACACAATAAGGTTGCTGTTTGACGAATCCCACATTTTCAAACATGAATCACAATTTCACATTCTAACACATTTGTTTCACATGTTTACCCATTGCACAATCACATTGTTTACTTTTACACATTACACATAGACACATGTTCACATTACACAATTTGTACATATACACATTCACATTTTCACATTTAGATGCCGTGACACATAGTCCAAACCACCACTAGAAGGACACATTCACATCACGTAACACATAACACATAGACGCCACCTAGGCAAACACAGTGACGGCTCTTGGTACTGCGCAGAACGGGAGAAGAACTCTCCACCCTACCAGTGGTACTTGTCCACCTCCAGAATTCATCCTAATGCCCATAGGATTTTAATACATTGAACCTTCCCGTGGGACTTTTCCACGGTACGGTTCACAGCCTGTTGCCCGGTGGCTAACCCAGAGGGGGGGGGGGGGTGAAGGGGTCTTTAAAATTAATTCTTATCTAATAAAACCTGAACTCAAACAAACATAAAAGTTCTTGAAAGGGATTAGTAATGGTTAGTAAAAACAACACATCACACAAAGAAGACAATCACACAACACACAGATTTATTGGTTCGGATTCCTCTCCTTAGGAGTCCTACGTCCAGAATCCCTGAGCAACCCTCAGGATTTCACTAACTAGGGTACAGTCCCCTATGGACAAAAACAACACCCAGCTCAGATGGTCTTCCTTCACCCCTGAAGGAACACAACACCATGTACCACCAGGTCTTCCACTCCTGAAGGGAAAAACACCACCATGGAAACCACCAGGTCTTCCTTCACACACGAAGGGAATACACAGGAAATTCTTGAAGAAAAAGACTAGCCCCTAGATCAAGCTTTTACAAACTCAATCTGAAGCACAAGCACTGAGAGTCGAAGATCTACACAAAGTGCACTCTCTCAGAACTAAACTAGCTTTCCTTAATTTCTTTCTCACAGCACAGGGAGCTAAGAGCCAAGATCGAAAAGAGTGAATTTCTGGCTCTAGAGAACTTTCAAAGACTTGAAAGCTGCAGAGTTCTAGCCGCTATTCAATAGAATTAAATTCTTCTCGATGTTCGTCTTCCGAGTTCATCTTGTATTGTATCTCCGATTTGAATAGGACAAGGAGAGGACCGTTGTCTCACAGCTTTGGTGTACGTTAGACTGAAGGATTTGTGGAAGATTCCTGTCAACAGTCTTTGTCTTTGGAGCACGCAAAGTGATAAGATCTTCTGAGTTTTGCTTGTAGTTCCTTCTGTGTCCGTTGTTGTAGGATAGTACATCCTTAAGGTTCTGCAAGGTTGAGCTTTAATGGTAGACAGCTATACTATCTCCAGATGTCAATCAACGTCAAAGCAGATAGACACAAATATAGTAGTAACACTTTATCGTTCAAAAAGATGCATGCAGAGAATACACGAGAATGGAAGATATGTTCTGTGTCCATGCAGAGATACGTTCAGTCTTATTAAGCATGGCAGTCAAACAGACGTGATGCGACTTTGACTATTCAACGTTTATTAAATCAAGATAAACAAATAATAATAGAGACATGACTTATGCAATCGTATGATAGACTGACAAAGTCGTTATGAACAAATTACTATAGTGTCAAAAGAAGTCGTTAGATAAATTATGAAATCGTTATCACAATCACATTGTTATAACTCTCAAAAGAAATCGTTACGAGGCTTACAGAGTCGTTATGACGAGCAAGTCGTTATAACTCTCTAAAGAAACGTTACGATGACTTACAGAATCGTTATGACGAGCAAGTCGTATAATTCTCTAAAGAAATCGTTACGATGACTTACAGAATCGTTATGACGAGCAAGCCGTTATAACTCTCTAAAGAAAAAATCGTTAACAATGACAGAAGCGATGACGAGCAAGTCGTTATTAATAATTTTTCTCTAAAGAAATCGTTACGATGACTTACAGAAGCGTTATGAGGGCAAGGCGTTATAACTCTCTAAAGAAATCGTTACGATAACTTACAGAGTCGTTATGACGAGCAAGTCGTTATAACTTCTGAAGAAGCGTTACGATTAATTACAGAGTCGTATAATGAGCAAGTCGTTATAACTTCTTGATGAAACAGTCCATCCCCATGTACTTTTAAATTAATACTTGCCTATTTTGGTGATAAACAAAACACTGTCAAAAGTTTTTCTAACCGTTTATCTAGCCATAAGCAAGGAATTCCCCAAAGAAAGTCAAGCATTGTGGTAAGTCTTCCATACATCTTTTTTTAGAAGAGCCATAATAATTCCTTCATTAACTATAACGATTTCCTCTCTAGAACAACGATTTACTTGAAAGATGAATAACCTTGCTCATTATAACGACTCTGCAAGTTATCATAACGACTCTTCAGGAGTTATAACGACTTGCTCATTATAACGACTCTGTAAGTTATCGTAACGACTTCTTCAGGAGTTATACGACTTGCTCATTATACGACTCTGTAAGTTATTATAACGACTTGCTCATTATAACGACTCTGTAAGTTAGTTATAACGACTTGCTCATTATAACGACTCTGTAAGTTATCATAACGACTTCTTCAGAAGTTATAACGACTTGCTCGTCATAATGACTTGTAAGTCATCGTAACGATTTCTTTAGAGGATTATAACGACTTGCTCGTCATAACGATTCTGTAAGTCATTATAACGATTTCTTTAGAGAGCTACAACGACTTGCCATGTTTCATAACGATCTTTTATCATCTGTTATAGAACGACTTGGTTGTGGTAACGATTTCATAAGTTATCATAACGACTTCTTATCAGTCTACAGCAACTTGATCATAACGATTCTATCAGATTTTCACAACGACTGCATAAGTCATGTTTCCATTAATTAAATGTTTTTCCTTGATTTAATCTACGTTGAATAGTCAAAGTCGCATCTCGTCTGATTGACTGCCATGCATTTAATAAAGACTGAACGTATCTCTGCATGGACACAGAACATATCTTCCATTCTCGTGTATTCTCTGCATGCATCTTTTAAAACGATAAAGTATTACTACTATATTGTGTCTATCTGCTTTGACGTTGATTGACATCTGGAGATAGTATAGCTGTCTACCATTAAAGCTCAACCTTGCAGAACCTTAAGGATGTACTATCCTACAACAACGGACACAGAAGGAACTACAAGCAAACTCAGAAGATCTTATCTCTTTGCGTGCTCAAAGAACAAAAGACTGTTGACAGGAAGCTTCCTCAAAACCTTCAGTCTAACGTACACCAAAGCTGTGAGACAACGGTCATCTCCTTGTCCTCATTCAAATCGGAGATACAAATACAAGATGAAGCTCGGAAGACAGAACATCGAGAAGAATTTAATTCATATTGAAGAGCGGCTAGAACTCTGCAGCTTTCAAGTCTTCGAATTTTCTCTAGAGCCAGAAATTCACTCTTTTCGATCTTGGCTCTTAGCTCCCTGTGCTGTGAGAAGAAAAATTAAGGAAGAGCTAGTTTAGTTCTGAGAGAGTGCACTTTGTGTAGATCTTCGTCTCTCAGTGCTTGTAGCTTCAGATTGAGTTTTGTAAAAGCTTGATCTAGGGGCTAGTCTTTTTCTCTCAAGAATTTTTCTGTGTTATTCCCTTCGTGTGTGAAGGAAGACCTGGTGGTTTCCAGGGTGGTGTTTTTCCCTTCGTGCGTGAAGGAAGACCTGGTGGTACCAGGGTGTTGTGTTCCCTTCAGGGGTGAAGGAAGACCAGCTGAGCTGGGGTTGTTGTTTGTCCATAGGGGGACTGTACCCTAGTTAGTGAAATCCTGAGGGTTGCTCAGGGACTGGACGTAGGACTCCTAAGGAGAGGAGATCCGAACCAGGATAAATTTTCTGTGTTGTGTGATTGTCTTCTTTGTGTGATTGCTGTTTTTACTAACCATTACTAATCCCTTTCAAGAACTCTTTATGTTGTTTGAGTTCAGGTTTTATCAGCTAGGATTATTTTAAGACCCATTCACCCCCCCTCTGGGTTAGCCAACCGGGCAACAAGTGGTATCAGAGCGAGTCTCTTCGACAAAGAACAAGATCCAACGATCTGAAGAGTAAAGATCCATGGCAGCCCAAGTCACTTCGAAGGTCAGTCTGTCAACAGACCTCCCTTGTTCGACGGTGAAGATATACGTATTGGAAGACCAGATGGAATACTTTCTACAGGCCACGATTATCAAATCTGGTCAATAGTGGAAGAAGGTGATCTGGTCGTCACAATGAGAAAGCACAATGGACAGATGAAGATAGAAAGAAAATCTCTTGAACTGTAAAGCTAAGAGCATTCTATGTTGTGCTCTAAGCAAGAAGGAGTTCAACAGAGTTTCAGCATGCAAATCCTCCATGGAAATGTGGGAAAAGTTAAGGATTACATATGAAGGTACAGACAAGTAAAGGAGACAAAATCGACATTCTTGTCACTCAGTATGAAAGATTTCAAATGCAAACAGGTGAGTCTATTACCCAATGTTTAGTAGATTTACTGACATCACTAATGGCCTAGCAAGTCTAGGAAAGTCATATGAGATTGCAGATATGGTAAGAAGATTCTCAGATCCTTGCCATCTTCATGGACGCAAAGGTCACAGCTATCGAAGAAGCTAATGATCTTAAGAGAATGTCAGTAGAAAAACTCATCGGGTCTCTCATGGCCCATGAAATAACATGGAAAGACTAGGAGAATCCTCCAGTAGAAAGAAGCAGTCAAATGCGCTTAAAGCTAATGGGGACTCATCAGAAGAATCCTTAGATAACAGTGAAGATAGCAAAGATAGTGATGATGAAGAAGCCATGCTCTCAAGAAGATTGCAGAGAATCTTGGCAAAGAAGAAGAAGTTCCAGTCTGGTAGGAGGTACTTCAAGAAAAACAAAGATCTCAGAGATCAGATGGAAAAGATCAGAAGAGGAATGAGCCACTTTGCTATGAATGCAAGAAACCTGGACATATCAAGGCAGACTGTCCAATGCTAAAGAAAAATGATCACAAGAAGAAGGACAGCTCCAAGAATTCAGAAGATTCAAAAAGAAAGCCATGGCAGCTGCATGGGACAACAGCAGCGACTCAGACAGTGAGTCAAGCTCCAGCAGTAAAAGAAGAAGAAGCCAACCTGGCTCTTATGGCAAATACCGAGGATAAGGTTAATCCTCGAGCATCCAATGGTATTTGGATAGTGGATGCTCAGGCACATGACAGGAACCTGAAGCTTTTCTCCCATCTCCAAGATGAAGAAGGAACAGTCACTTATGGGGATAATGGAAAGGGAACTGTAGTAGGCAATGGATTAGTAAACAGCAAAGGAAAACAGTCATAGAAGATGTGCTGTTAGTCAAAGGTTTAAAGCACAACCTCATAAGTATTAGTCAGCTGTGTGATAGAGGACATCAAATCAAATTTCAAGAGTCAAAATGTAGCTACTAAAGGATGGAGCAGTCATCTTTGAAGCAATAGAGAAAAGAATCTGTACGTGCTCTACCTTGAAGAACTCAAAGAGCAAAATGTGTGTCTGGCAGCCAGCAAAGACAAATCACTGATCTGTGGCACAGAAGGCTAGGCCACTGCAGCTTGGATGAGTTGAGCAAGCTCAGAAAGAGGACCTTGTGGAAGGTCTACCTAAAATCAATGGTAAATTAGAAAGTGTTTGCAGACCTTGTGCTAAGGGAAAGCACACAAAGAGTTCCTTCAAGTCAAAGACGGTGGTGACCACCTCAAAACCCTTAGATCCTACATATGGATCTATTTGGGCCAATGAGAACTACCAGTCTTGGAGGAAAGAACTTTGGATTTGTTATAGTAGATGACTACTCAAGATTCACATGGGTATCTTTCTTAGAACATAAATGACACTTTTGATAATTTTGTTAGTTCAGCAGAAAAGTCCAGAAAGATCAGAAGTTCAGCATAGTATCCATTCGATCTGATCATGGTGGTGAGTTCCAAAATGAAAAGTTTGCTAGATTCTGTGATGATCAAGGAATTCAGCACAATTTCTCAGCACCAAGGACACCGCAGCAAAATGGTATAGCCGAAGGAAGAACCGAACTCTCTTGGATATGGCAAGAACTATGCTTTGTGAATATGAGTTACCAAGATATTTCTGGGCAGAAGCAGTTAACACAGCCAGCTACATTATCAACAGAGTCATGATCAGGCCAATCCTGAAGAAGACTGCATATGAGCTGTTTAAAGGGAAGAAACCAAAGATCAGCCATTTCAGAACCTTTGGATGTCCTTGCTTTATTCACAATAACGGAAAAAGGGATATTGGTAAGTTGGATGCCAAATCAGATGAAGGCATCTTCATGGGGTACGCCTCTAACCCCAAAGGCTATAGAGTGTTTAATAAACGTACCTTATTGATTGAACAGTCTGTACACATTATTTTTGATGAAACTAATCCCCTTGAGAAAGGAAGTAGAGAGTGATAATGATGACGCAGATGAACTGACCAATAAACTGAAAGACACATCACTTGAAGATAAGGATGATCCGCCTCTGGAAGAATGCAACAAGAAGAAATTTCATGAAACTCTTCCAAAGGAATGGAGATACAAGAAAGATCACCCACCTGAAAACATTATTGGTGATCCATCGGTAGGGGTAAGAACAAGAGGTAACTTGATTCCTTGTGATTACCTTGCTTTTGTCTCTCAATTAGAGCCTAAGACAGTCAATGAAGCCCTAACTGACGAATCTTGGATAATAGCAATGCAAGATGAATTAAATCAGTTCAAGAGAAACCAAGTATGGTCACTTGTTCCTAGACCATCAGACCATCCTGTGATCGGCACTAAATGGGTGTTCAGAAACAAATTGGATGAATCTGGTGTATATTCTAAGAAACAAGGCCAGACTGGTGGCTCAAGGCTATTGTCAAAGGAAGGCATAGATTTTGATGAAACCTATGCACCAGTGGCTAGACTTGAGGCTATTAGAATGTTACTTGCTTATGCTTCTGCATTAGATTTAAAGTTATTTCAAATGGATGTTAAATCTGCATTTCTAAACGGTTTTATAAAAAAGAAGAAGTTATGTGGAACAACCGCCGGGTTTTGATGATACAGACTTTCCAAATCATGTTTTTAAGTTGCATAAGGCTCTATATGGTTTAAAACAAGCACCTAGAGCCTGGTATGAAAGACTTAGTTCTTTTCTCACAAAACATGGTTTCAATAGAGGTCAAGTAGATAGCACTCTTTTATAAAAACAAAAGCCAAAAATATACTGTTGGTTCAAATTTATGTGGATGACATCATCTTGGATCTACTGATGAATCCTTGTGCAAGTATTTTGAAAAGTTAATGCAGGGAGAATTTGAGATGAGTATGATGGGAGAGCTCAACTACTTCCTTGGACTTCAAATCAAACAAGGAAATGAAGGAACTCACATCTGTCAAGCAAAGTACACCAGAGAAATGCTAAAGAAATTTGGATTTGAAAACACCAAGCCTCTGTCAACACCAATGAGTACATCAACAAGGATGGACAATGACAAGGATGGTAAGAAGATAGATCAAAAGATCTACAGAGGTATGATAGGTTCATTACTTTATCTAACCGCAAGTAGACCTGATATATTATTTAGTGTATGCATGTGTGCTAGATATCAAGCCGACCCTAGAGAATCACATTTAATTTCTGTCAAAAGGATTTTCAGATACTTAGCCAGGACTCATGATCTAGGACTATGGTATCCAAACTCCTGTGATGTAAAATTAGTAGGATATTCTGATGCGGATTATGCTGGATGCAAGGTAGATAGAAAAAGCACCAGTGGATGCTGTCAATTTCTTGCAGGGTGTTAATCTCATGGTCCTCAAGGAAACAAAATTCAGTAGCACTATCTACAGCTGAAGCCGAGTACGTAGCTGCTGGAAGTTGCTGTACACAACTCTTATGGATAAAGCAACAACTTGAGGATTTTGGACTCAAAGTCAAGAAAATTCCTCTGCTATGTGACAACACCAGCGCTATCAACCTCACCAAAATCCAATTCAGCACTCCAGGACCAAACATATTGAGGTCAGATACCATTTTATTCGTGATCATGTAGCAAATGGCAATATTGAAATATCGTTTATTGATACAAATAATCAGCTAGCAGATATTTTCACAAAGGCCTTACCTGAAGAGAGATTTACATCTCTTAGAAGGGAGTTAGGCATGTGTATTTTGTGAAAAGATCTTCATTTAAAGCTGGTATAAAAATTCTCAGAATTTAAGAAGGTTCTCTCTCTCTCTCTTTCTGTGTCAAAATCAATTCAAAAGTCTCAGTTTAAGCGTTCCGTCCGATAAGTCATAGTCCTTCAAGGCGGTCAACCTCGCTTGTCGTTTTCTGACGCCTCACCTTTTGGAGCACTTTATTTTTTTAAATCGATGCGTTAACGATTCCTCTTCCTCATTCACTTTTCCCCTCTTTCGTCCCGACGCATGAGCCGATGCCCTAGCGACTCTTGCCTCTACCCTCTGCAAATTTGAAGCTTCCATCTCCTTCCCGCGAAATCGTTTGAGGGTTTTTCTCATCACCCTTCTCTTCAACCCTTCAAACTTCTCCCACCTGAATCCATGGCCGCCAGCTATTGCCGGAAGTGTGGGTGGCTACAGCGCCGAATACCTCTCCCCAGCGCAGGAGGAGCGTTTCATTTTGTGAAGACAAAGCTCTGTGGTCACAAGGAAGTAGATGTTTCAGATCTGCAGAAGAATGGAATGAGCAGCATCATTGAGAAGATCGACCAGATGAAGGAAAGGGCTTACCACTTGCTCAGAGGTAAGTTATCCGGACCTGGTAAAGGCGTTCTTTGTATGCTTAAGAACAGAAGAAGATGGGGCCTCGTTTCTTCAGTCAAGGGCACCGTAATAAGAATCGACCAGGAATTGCTTAGGATGCTATTTGGAGTAAGCATATCGGGCTTCAGTGGAATTCATTCAGTAGAAACCCAAGAAAAGGGTTGGGGATTGTTGGGCCAGGGTTCAAGATGAGGGATGGCAAGCTAGATATCAATCAGTTAAGTGCCTTCAACCGCCTCCTTCACTTTATCGTTTGTCAGATTTGGTTCCCCGAAGTGCAACCTTCTCCGCTTGCACTAAGGCTGACTCCGATCTGATGTACTGGGCAATTAAAAATGAGGAAATCAATATGGCCGCAGTGATGATGGAGAGAATGAAATTTGCCAGGGAGCAGATTTGGGACACTAAAAGCAAGTTGAATGTGTCCCTTCCCTATGCCCATTTACTCACCAGAATCTTCAGACACTTCGGTGTAGATGTCTCAGGGGCAGTTGTGGAGAAGATGGGCCAAGCTATCAGGTCCAGAAACTTAAAGAAGAGCGGTTTTTCAGTAGTCAATGGGGTCTGGTTCAAGGCCTCAGTTGCAGAAGGTGAAGGTCTCATTGGTGAGCCTTCAGTTGCTCAAGCCCAGTTAGAGGCAGATTCTGTGATGCCCGAATTACCACTGGAATCAGGTTCTGTTCCAGTCTTTGTAGAAACAGAGCAGGAAGGGCCATCTATGGCCAGAAATCAGTCAGAGGCAGCAACAGCAGTGAGGGCAGAGGAAGACAGGCCAGTTACAGCAGATCCAGTTGTGCCTCCTGTTGAAAGGAGAATTGAGGACATTCTTCCTGAAGACATCTTGCCTGTTATGGAGCAGTCTGTGGCATCAGGCCACATCTTTGAAGAAGGACTAGTGGAAGAAGAGCAGCAAATTCCTCAGGATAATTCGATGGAAATGGATGCTCCCTGTCAGGGGGAGACTGGTGCAGTTGCAGAAGATGCTCCACTTGAGGGGGAGCAATCCCATGAGTCACCAGTTGATGCATCTCCAGCCACCAGAGATCAGGAGGAAGACCAGAGAGAGTCCAAAAATTTGGATGCCAGAGAAGGGGAGACAGCTAGTTCATCAAGCTCTGATGAGGACAATAATCCACCTCCTCCAGCTACAAAGGGCAAAGAGAAAGATATAGCTCCTAAAGTACCCCTTTTAGCTGATGCACCATTTGAAAGACAGGTCAAGCAAAAGATTATCATCAATTTAAAACCTGTGATTGGGAGGTTGGATGCTCAGGGTGAGCTGCTTTGCTCACTTCAGACTGATGTGAACTCCATCTTTCTAAGCCAAGCTTCAGCCCGCAAGGAATTGGTTCAGATTCGCTCTGCCATGACATGGTTTCATCAGGAAATGGGGACCATGAAGAATATGCTATCTGACATCCTTCAGGCAGTTGGAGCTCAAGCTCCTGCTCCTCCAGCAGCTCAGGAGCCTCACTCAAGTGTACCTGAGCTCCGGGCAGTCAGCAGCAGCAGCAGGGCCAGCTGAAGAGTCAGGGCCAGCTGAAGAGTCAGGGCCATCAGGGCCAGCTGAAGATTCAAGGCCATCAGGGCCAGTTGGTGATGGAATCAGGGCCACAAGGCCGGCAGTGTTGGATCCTTTGCCTCCCTTGCCTGAAGAAGTGGTTTCAGATCCTCCACCCCTTGCTCCCACTTCTACCAACACTCCCATTCCTCCTTCTCCACCCTCTAACTCCACAGCTCCACTGCTCCACCTCCCTTCAAAAAGCCCAAATCCAGGCCCATTTCCTCTCCCACACCTTTTCCTCCTCATCCCATCACATCCTCTCCTGTTTTCTACTTCTCATCTTTCCTCTGCTCAAGAATTTGAGGCCCCTCCAGCATTCTCAGCTGGAGCCTCATCCTCCTCTGGTACATCTTCACTTCCAGAAGTAGGATCTCTCAATTCTGATGCATTTCTGAACCCCCCTGCACCTCCCTCCTTTATCACTATTATTCCTACAGATGTCCAAGTCGACTCACCCTTTCTTGATAAAATCAAGGATGAGTTTGAAGAGGTCATTCTTAAATCTGTGCTAAAGGTAGGTGACCACCTTTCCAAGACAGACTCTTCCAGTACTGTCTCCAAGAAACGAAAGCTTTCTTCCTCCACATCTCCTCTTTACCCTCCCTTGTGGTTTTCTCTTACAGTCACCCACAAGCATACCTCTCTGTACAAAGAATACCTTCAAAAGGTTGTCTTTGCCACTCTTCACAATCTTCCTTTTCTTAACCTCTCTGACCATTTAGATGTTATTCTTCCCTATACTCCTCTGTCTAAAGCCGACAAATCCAAAATCTTCTCCTCAGCCCACTCCAAAACTGAGGAGCAATGGGCTAAATCTCATAAAGATCTGTACAATCGCTTTCTTCAGGCTAAGGCAGCACGGTTTCCTCCCAGGGATCACTCCTTGACCCTTTCTGAGTGGTTCCAGTTTCACCACCAGAACACCTGGGCTCCTGCCATTCAGAAGCTCATCAAGCTGGTCAGGCATTTCCAAACATTCAACAACTACAGGTATCTCAACAATTTACCTGAAGTTCAGCTCAGCCAGTTCAAGAGAGCCATCAAGGTCCTAACCCACTCTGAGCAGTCTGAGGAAATCAGAGTAGATTTTGCCACTCTTAATTTACCTGAAGAGATTTTCCTGCCGCAGATTCATTTCTTGATTATGGAATCTTCGGTTGGTTCCCTCATTTTTGAGCGTTTTGCAAGAGTTATGGGCAGAATCAAGATTCAGAAAGGCCTTCAGGTTGGTTTTCCTAGATTTCTTTTCCGGGAATACCATAGAGGGTTTGTCAACTCTGCTGTCCTTGCCCCTCTCCTCTCAGAATGTGAAAGGCTGAATGCCTCCGATTGGTCCAAGCTTTACTCTCTGTCTGCTCAGCAGCTAGCACATCTGAATGCTGCTCAAGCCAGGGAAGGAAAAGCTCCTATCTCTCCTGCAACCTTCTTGGATATGAATTCAATCCAGCTGGTCTTTGATCCCTACCAAGTTTGGGCTGAAAGATACAAAGTGTTTTTAGCTCTTCGCCAGGAACTCAAGGACAAACAGATTTTCTACCCTGTCACCATGGATCAGTTTCTTGCCTGTGCAAGTTTTGGTAAAACAATCATCACCTGCTCCTCCATGGATCCAGACGAGTATGACCTGTTTCTTACCAAGCAGCGCAGCCTCTATCTATCCAAGATGGCTCCAATCATGGGACCATCCTTCTCCATTGAGAGCGGTGCCTTTAGGCAATTCTTCAAGCGTCAGGAAGAGCAAGCCTGGGAAGCTATTTCTCATTATGCCTCCCTTCTCTCTCCTGCTTATTATTTGCCTGTACCTCCTCAATCTTAAATGAATGGATTGTGCTCCTTCTCCTCCTTGTCTCTTATTCTTTGTCTCTTTCCTCTTGCTTTTTGCTTAATGACAAAAAGGGGGAGAATGTTACCTACTTGTGTCTGACACATTCCTGAAATCATGACTCAAGTATTCTAATTCCTGTTTAATATTCAGTACTACTTAAATATTGATCATAGTTTTGTCATCACCAAAAAGGGGGAGATTGATGAACAGTCCATCCCCATGTACTTTTAAATTAATTACTTGCCTATTTTGGTGATAAACAAACACTGTCAAAAGTTTTTCTAACCTCGTTTATCTAGCCATAAGCACAGGAATTCCCCAAAGAAAGTCAAGCATTTGTGGTAAGTCTTCCATACATCTTTTTTTTAGAAGAGCCATAATAATTCCTTCATTAACTATAACGATTTCCTCTCTAGAACAACGATTTACTTGAAAGATTGAATAACCTTGCTCATTATAACGACTCTGCAAGTTATCATAACGACTTCTTCAGGAGTTATAACGACTTGCTCATTATAACGACTCTGTAAGTTATCGTAACGACTTCTTCAGGAGTTATAACGACTTGCTCATTATAACGACTCTGTAAGTTATTATAACGACTTGCTCATTATAACGACTCTGTAAGTTATTATAACGACTTGCTCATTATAACGACTCTGTAAGTTATCATAACGACTTCTTCAGAAGTTATAACGACTTGCTCGTCATAACGACTCTGTAAGTCATCGTAACGATTTCTTTAGAGGATTATAACGACTTGCTCGTCATAACGATTCTGTAAGTCATTATAACGATTTCTTTAGAGAGCTACAACGACTTGCCATGTTTCATAACGATTTCTTTTATCATCTGTTATAGAACGACTTGGTTGTGGTAACGATTTCATAAGTTATCATAACAACTTCTTATCAGTCTACAGCAACTTGATCATAACGATTCTATCAGATTTTCACAACGACTGCATAAGTCATGTTTCCATTAATTAAATGTTTTTCCTTGATTTAATCTACGTTGAATAGTCAAAGTCGCATCTCGTCTGATTGACTGCCATGCATTTAATAAAGACTGAACGTATCTCTGCATGGACACAGAACATATCTTCCATTCTCGTGTATTCTCTGCATGCATCTTTTAAACGATAAAGTATTACTACTATATTTGTGTCTATCTGCTTTGACGTTGATTGACATCTGGAGATAGTATAGCTGTCTACCATTAAAGCTCAACCTTGCAGAACCTTAAGGATGTACTATCCTACAACAACGGACACAGAAGGAACTACAAGCAAACTCAGAAGATCTTATCTCTTTGCGTGCTCCAAAGAACAAAAGACTGTTGACAGGAAGCTTCCTCAAAACCTTCAGTCTAACGTACACCAAAGCTGTGAGACAACGGTCATCCTTGTCCTCATTCAAATCGGAGATACAAATACAAGATGAAGCTCGGAAGACAGAACATCGAGAAGAATTTAATTCATATTGAAGAGCGGCTAGAACTCTGCAGCTTTCAAGTCTTCGAATTTCTCTAGAGCCAGAAATTCTCTTTTCGATCTTGGCTCTTAGCTCCCTGTGCTGTGAGAAGAAAAAATTAAGGAAGAGCTAGTTTAGTTCTGAGAGAGTGCACTTTGTGTAGATCTTCGTCTCTCAGTGCTTGTAGCTTCAGATTGAGTTTTGTAAAAGCTTGATCTAGGGGCTAGTCTTTTTTCTCAAGAATTTTCCTGTGTTATTCCCTTCGTGTGTGAAGGAAGACCTGGTGGTTTCCAGGGTGGTGTTTTTTCCCTTCGTGCGTGAAGGAAGACCTGGTGGTACCAGGGTGTTGTGTTCCCTTCAGGGGTGAAGGAAGACCAGCTGAGCTGGGTGGTGTTGTTGTCCATAGGGGGACTGTACCCTAGTTAGTGAAATCCTGAGGGTTGCTCAGGGACTGGACGTAGGACTCCTAAGGAAAGGAGATCCGAACCAGATAAATTTTTGTGTTGTGTGATTGTCTTCTTTGTGTGATTGTGTTTTACTAACCATTACTAATCCCTTTCAAGAACTCTTTATGTTTGTTCTGAGTTCAGGTTTTTATCAGCTAGGATTATTTTAAAGACCCATTCACCCCCCTCTGGTTAGCCAACCGGGCAACACTTCTGAAGAAGTAGTACGATAACTTACAGAGTCGTTATAATGAGCAAGTCGTTATACTTCTGAAGAAGTCGTTACGATAACTACAGAGTCGTTATAATGAGCAAGTCGTTATAACTTCTGAAGAAGTCGTTACGATAACTTACAGAGTCGTTATAATGAGCAAGTCGTTATAACTTCTGAAGAAGTCGTACGATAACTTACAGAGTCGTTATAAATCGACTTATTGACACAGCAAGGTTATTCAATCTTTCAAGTAAATCGTTGTTTAGAGAGGAAATCGTTATAGTTAATGAAGGAATCATTATGGCTCTTCTAAAAAAGATGTATGTAAGACTTACCACAAATGCTTAACTTTCTTTGGGTAATTCCTGAGTTTATGGCTAAATAAACAAAGTTAGAAAAACTTTGACAGTGTTTTGTTTATCACCAAAATAGGCAAGTAGTTAATTTAAAAGTACATGGGGATGGACTGTTCATCAATCTCCCCCTTTTTGGTGATGACAAAACTATGATCAATATTTAGTAGTACTGAGTATTAAACAGGAATTAAAGTACTTGAGTAATGATTCAGGAATGTGTCAGACACAAGTAGGTAATCATTCTCCCCCTTTTTGTCATTAAGCAAAAAGCAAAGGAAAGAGACAAAGAATAAGAGACAATGAGGAGAAGGAGCACAATTCATTCATTTAAGATTGAGGAGGTACAGGCAAATAATAAGCAGGAGAGAGAGGGAGGCATAATGAGAAATAGCTTCCCAGGCCTGCTCTTCCTGACGCTTGAAGAATTGCCTAAAGGCACCACTCTCAATGGAGAAGGATGGTCCCATGGTTGGAGCCATCTTGGATAGATAGATGTTGCGCTGCTTGGTAAGAAACAGGTCATACTCATCTGGATCCATGGAGGAGCAGATGATGAGTGTTTTACCAAAACTTGCACAGGCAAGAAACTGATCCATGGTGACAGGGTAGAAAATCTGTTTGTCCTTGAGTTCCTGGCGAAGAGCTAAAAAACCTTGTATCTTTCAGCCCAAACTTTGTAGGGATCAAGGACCAGATGGATTGAGTTCATATCCAAGAAGGTTGCAGGAGAGACAGGAGCTTCCCTTCCCTGGCCTGAGCAGTATTCAGATGTGCTAGCTGCTGAGCTGACAGAGAGTAAAGCTTGGACCAATCGGAGGCATTCAGCCTTTCACATTCTGAGAGGAGAGGGGCAAGGACATCAGATTTGACAAACCCTCTATGGTATTCCCGGAAAAGAAATCTAGGAAAACCAACTTGAAGGCCTTTCTGAATCTTGATTCTGCCCATAACTCTTGCAAAACGCTCAAAAATGATTGAACCAACCGAAGATTCATGATCAAGAAATGAATCTGAGGCGGAAAATCTCTTCAGGTAAATGAAGAGTTGCAAAGTCTACTCTGATTTCCTCAGACTGCTCAGAGTGGATAAGGACCTTGATGGCTCTCTTGAACTGGCTGAGCTGAACTTCAGGTAATCTGTTGAGATACCTGTAGTTGTTGAATGATTGGAAGTGCCTGATCAGTTTGATTAGCTTCTGAATGGCAGGGCCCAGGTGTTCTGGTGGTGAAACTTGAACCACTCAGAAAGGGTTAAGGAGTGATCCCTGGGAGGAAACCTTGCTGCCTTAGCCTGAAGGAAGCGATTGTACAGATCTTTATGAGATTTAGCCCATTGCTCCTCAGTTTTGGAGTGGGCTGAGGAGAAGATTTTGGATTGTCGGCTTTAGACAGAGGAGTATAGGGAAGAATAACATAAATGGTCAGAGAGGTTAAGAAAAGGAAGATTGTGAAGAGTGGCAAAGACAACCTTTTGAAGATATTCTTTGTACAGAGAGGTATGCTTGTGGGTGACTGTAAGAGAAAACCACAAAGGAGGGTAAAGAGGAGAGGTGGAGGAAGAAAGCTTCCGTTTCTGGAGACAGTACTGGAAGAGTCTGTCTTGGAAAGGTGGTCGCCTACCTTTAGCACAGACCTAAGGATAACCTCTTCAAACTCATCTTAATTTTATCAAGAAAGGGAGAGTCGATTTGGACATTCTTAGGAATAATGGTGATAAAGGAGGGAGGAGCAGGGGGGGTTGGGAAAGGCATCAGAATTGAGAGATCCTACTTCTGGAAATGAAGATGTACCAGAAGAGGAGGAGGCTCCAGCTGAGGATGCTGGAGGGGCCTCAAATTCTTGAGAAGAAGAAAGATGAGAAGTAGAAGAAACAGGAGAGGATGTGATAGGATGAGGAGGAAAAGGTGTGGGAGAGGAAATGGGCCTGGATCTGGGCCTTTTGAAGGGAGGTGGAGCAGGTGGAGCTGTGGAGTTAGTGGGTGGAGAAGGAGGAATGGGAGTGTTGGTAGAAGTGGGATCAATGGGTGGAAGATCTAATACCACTTCTTCAGGCAAGGAGGACAAGGATTCCAACACTGCCGGCCCTGGTGGCCCTGATTCCAGCATAACTGGCCTGATGGCCCTGAATCTTCAGCTGGCCCTGATGGCCTGACTTTTCAGCTGGCCCTGATGGCCCTGATTCATCACAACTGGCCCTGATGGCCCTGATTCCAGCACAACTGGCCCTGATGGCCCTGAATCTTCAGCTGGCCCTGATGGCCTGACTTTTCAGCTGCCCTGATGGCCCTGACTCTTCAGCTGGCCCTTCTGCTGGGGCTTCTGCTGCTGCTGCTGCTGCTGACTGGCGGAGGGCTCAGGTACACTTGAGTGAGGCTCCTGAGCTGCTGGAGGAGCAGGAGCTTGAGCTCCAACTGCCTGAAGGATGTCAGATAGCATATTCTTCATGGTCCCCATTTCCTGATGGAACCATGTCAAGGCAGAGCGAATCTGAACCAATTCCTTTCGGGCTGAAGCTTGGCTTAGAAAGATGGAATTCACATCAGACTGAAGTGAGCAAAGCAGCTCACCTGAACATCCAACCGCTCAATCACAGGTTTTAAATTGATGACAATCTTTTGCTTGACCTGTCTTTCAAAGGTGCATCAGCTAAAAGGGGTACTTCAGGAGCTATATCTTTCTCTTTGCCTTTGTAGCTGGAGGAGGTGGATCAATGTCCTCATCAGAACTTGATGAACTAGCTGTCTCCCCTTCTCTAGCATCCAGATTTTCAGACTCTCTCTGATCTTCCTCCTGATCTCTGGTGGCTGGAGGTGCATCAACTGGTGACTCTTGGGATTGCTCCCCCTCAAGTGGAGCATCTTCTGCAACTGCACCAGTCTCCCCCTGACAGGGAGCATCCATTTCCATCGAATCATCCTTAGGATTTTGCTGCTCTTCTTCTACTGGACCTTCTTCAAAGATGTGACCTGATGCCACAGTCTCCTCCATAACAGGCAAGATGTCTTCAGGAAGATGTCCTCAATTCTCCTTTCAGCATGAAGCATCACTGGATCTACTGCTGCTAGCTGTCTTCTTCTTCCTCACTGCTGTGCTGCCTCTGATTGATTTCTGGCCATAGATGGCCCTCCTGCTCTGCTTCTACATGAACTGGAACAGAACCTGTTTCCAGTGGCACTTCGGGCATTACAGAGTCTGCTTCCAACTGGGGTTGAGCAACTGAAGGCTCACCAATGAGTCCTTCACCTTCTGCAACTGAGGCCTTGAACCAGACCCCATGACTACTGAAAAACCACTCTTCTTTAGATTTCTGGACCGGATAGCTTGGCCCATCTTCTCTACAACTGCCCCTGAGACATCTACACCGAAGTGTCTGAAGATCCTGGTGAGTAAATGGGCATAGGGCAGGGACACATTCAACTTGCTTTTAGTGTCCCAAATCTGCTCCCTGGCAAATTTCATTCTCTCCATCATCACTGCGGCATATTGATTTCCTTATTTTTAATGGCCCAGAACATTAGGTCGGAGTCAGCCTTAGTGCAAGAGGAGAAGGTTGCACTACGGGAACCAAAATCTGACAAACAATGAAGTGAAGGAGGCGGTTGAAGGCATTTAACTGATTGATATCTAGCTTGCCGTCCCTCATCTTGAAACCCGGCCCAACAATCCCCAAACCCTTTTCTTGGGTTCTACTGAATGAATTCCACTGAAACCGGATGTGCTTACTCCAAATAGCATCCTAAGCAATTCCTGGTCGATTCTGATTAGGGTGCCCTTGACTGAAGAAACGAGGGCCCCATCTTCTTCTGTTCTTAGCATACAAAGAACGCCTTTACCAAGTCCGGATAACACTTCTGAGCAAGTGGTGAGTTCTTTCCACTTCATATGGTTGATCTTCTCAATGATGCTGCTCATTCCATTCTTCTGCAGATCTCCAACGTCTTTCCTTGTGACCACAGAGCTTTGTCTTTACAAAGGTGAAACGCTCCTCCTGCGCTGGGGTGAGGTATTCGGCGCTGTAGCCACCCACACTGCCGGCAATAGCTGGTGCGGCATGGATTCAGGTAGGAGAAGGTTTGAAGGGTTGAAGAGAAGGGTGACGAGAAGAAAACCTCAAACAATTTCGCGGGAAGGAGATGGAAGCTTCAAATTGCAGAGGTTAGAGACAAGAGTCGCTAGGGCATCGGCTCATGCGTCGGGACGAAAGAGGGGAAAAGGTGAATGAGGAAGAGGAATCATTAACGCATCGATTTAAAGAATATAAATGCTCCAAAAGGTGAGGCGTCAGAAAACGACAAGCGAGGTTGACCGCCTTGAAGGACTATGACTTATCGGACGGAACGCTTAAACTGAGACTTTTGAATTGATTTTGCCACAAAAGGAGAGAGAGAGAGAACCTTCTTAAATTCTGAGAATTTTTATACCAGCTTTAAATGAAGATCTTTTCACAAAATACACATGTCTAACTCCCTTCTAAGAGATGTAAATCTCTCTTCAGGTAAGGCCTTTGTGAAAATATCTGCTAACTGATTGTTTGTATCAATAAACGATATTTCAATATTGCCATTTGCTACATGATCACGAATAAAATGGTATCTGACCTCAATATGTTTGGTCCTGGAGTGCTGAATTGGATTTTGGTGAGGTTGATAGCGCTAGTGTTGTCACATAGCAGAGGATTTTCTTGACTTTGAGTCCAAAATCCTCAAGTTGTTGCTTTATCCATAAGAGTTGTGTACAACAACTTCCAGCAGCTACGTACTCGGCTTCAGCTGTAGATAGTGCTACTGAATTTTGTTTCCTTGAGACATGGACCATGAGTTAACACCCTGCAAGAAATTGACAGCATCCACTGGTGCTTTTTCTATCTACCTTGCTTCCAGCATAATCAGCATCAGAATATCCTACTAATTTTACATCACAGGAGTTGTGATACCATAGTCCTAGATCATGAGTCCTGGCTAAGTATCTAAAAATTCTTTTCACAAAAATTAAATGTGACTCTCTAGGGTCGGCTTGATATCTAGCACACATACATACACTAAATAATATATCAGGTCTACTGCGGTTAGATAAAGTAATGAACCTATCATACCTCTGTAGACCTTTTGATCTACCTTCTTACCATCCTTGTCACTGTCCATCCTAGTTGATGTACTCATTGGTGTTGACATGGCTTGGTGTTTTCAAATCCAAATTTCTTTAGTAGTTCTCTGGTGTACTTTGCTTGACAGATGTGATTTCCTCCTTTCCTTGTTTGATTTGAAGTCTAAGGAAGTAGTTAAGCTCTCCCATCATACTCATCTCAATTCTCCCTGCATTAGCTTTTCAAAGTACTTGCACAAAGATTCATCAGTAGATCCAAAGATGATGTCATCCACATAAATTTGAACCAACAGTGTATTTTTGACTTTTGTTTTTATAAAAAGAGTGCTATCTACTTGACCTCTACTGAAACCATGTTTTATGAGAAAAGAACTAAGTCTTTCATACCAGGCTCTAGGTGCTTGTTTTAAACCATATAAAGCCTTATGCAATTTAAAAACATGATCCGGAAAGTCTGTATCATCAAAACCCGCAGTTGTTCCACATAAACTTCTTCTTTAATAAAACCATTTAGAAAGGCAATTTAACATCCATCTGAAATAACTTTAGATTTAATGCAGATGCATAAGCAAGTAAAATTCTAATAGCCTCAAGTCTAGCCACTGGTGCATAGGTTTCATCAAAATCTATGCCATCCTCTTGACAATAGCCTTGAGCCACCAGTCTGGCCTTGTTTCTTAGAATTACACCAGATTCATCCAATTTGTTTCTGAACACCCATTTGGTGCCGATCACAGGATGGTCTGATGGTCTAGGAACAAGTGACCATACCTGGTTTCTCTTGAATTGATTTAATTCATCTTGCATTGCTATTATCCAAGATTCATCAGTTAAGGCTTCATTGACTGTCTTAGGCTCTATTTGAGATACAAAGGCAAGGTAATCACAAGGAATCAAGTTACCTCTTGTTCTTACCCCTACAGATGGATCACCAATGAATGTTTTCAGGTGGGTGATCTTTCTTGTATCTCCATTCCTTTGGAAGAGTTTCATGAGAAATTTCTTCTTGTTGCAATTCTTCCAGAGGCGGATCATCCTTGTCTTCAAGTGATGTGTCTTTCAGTTTGTTAGACAGTTCATCTGCATCATCATTATCACTTTCTACTTCCTTTCTCAAAGAAGGATTAGTTTCATCAAAAATAATGTGTACAGACTGTTCAATCAATAAGTACGTTTATTAAACACTCTATAGCCTTTGGGTTTAGAAGAGTACCCCATGAAGATGCCTTCATTGATTTGACATCCAACTTACCGTATCCCTTTTTCCGTTGATGTGTATAAAACAAGGACATCCAAAGGTTCTGAAATGGCTGATCTTTGGCTTCTTCCCTTTAAACAGCTCATATGCAGTCTTCTTCAGGATGGCCTGATCATGACTCTGTTGACAATGTAGCTGGCTGTGTTGACTGCTTCTGCCCAGAAATATCTTGGTAACTCATATCACAAAGCATGGTTCTTGCCATATCCAAAAGAGTTCGGTTCTTCCGTTCGGCTATACCATTTTGCTGTGGTGTCCTTAGTGCTGAGAAATTGTGCTGAATTCCTTGATCATCACAGAATCTAGCAAACTTTTCATTTTGGAACTCACCACCATGATCAGATCGAATGGATACTATGCTGAACTTCTGATCTTTTCTGGATTTTTCTGCTGAAACTAACAAAATTATCAAAAGTGTCTTTTTATGTTCTAAGAAAGATACCCATGTGAATCTTGAGTAGTCATCTACTATAACAAATCCGAATTCTTTCCTCCAAGACTGGTAGTTCTCATTGGCCCAAATAGATCCATATGTAGGAGCTCTAAGGGTTTTGAGGTGGTCACCACCGTCTTGACTTGAAGGAACTCTTTGTGTGCTTTCCCTTAGCACAAGGTCTGCAAACACTTTCTAATTTACCATTGATTTTCGGTAGTCCTTCCACAAGGTTCCTCTTTCTGAGCTTGCTCATGCCATCCAAGCTGCAGTGGCCTAGCCTTCTTGGCCACAGATCAGTGATTTGTCTTTGCTGGCTGCCAGACACACATTTTGCTCTTTGAGTTCTTCAAGGTAGAGCACGTACAGATTCTTATCTCTATTTGCTTCAAAGATGACTGCTCCATCCTTTAGTATGCTGCATTTTGACTCTTGAAATTTGATTTGATGTCCTCTATCACACAGCTGACAGTGTTTTGTTTATCACCAAAATAGGCAAGTAGTTAATTTAAAAGTACATGGGGATGGACTGTTCATCACAGCCCTCTATGGAAGCAGTGTCACACACGACACAATTACACATTTCGATTTTTAAACACCACACATTTCACCCAATTTATGCATCACTTACGTTGTCGCTATTAACACATGGTTCAGTTTTTCCGAATCATGGTTCTACTGTTTGACAGAGTTTAAACACTCAGTAATTTACACTAATCAGGTTGAAAACATATAATCAAACCATAATCATGATAGCATGCATTAATAACTTATTTTCACATGGAAATTTCACAATATAACCTACTGTTACCCAAATCTCATGAAAATTTAACCACACACTGTTGCAGGTTTAGACCACTCATACAAATTTTCACATTTTATGAATTACACAGAATTTACAGAAAATGAAACACTCATTCACATGCCATTAATAATTCAGTTATCATGGAAGCACAACATAAATGTCAGATTTGATAGTTCTCAGACCTGTATGTAACATGCACATTATCACCAAAATTTTTTCCGAATTTATCTCACATCATACTATTTACTGTGTTTTACATGACCCTACACATGCTTTCTAATTTCATTACCGAAATTGTAATAAATCACATGATCATGAGAAAATTTCCAATTTGAAGAGCATGGACTGACATACATACACATGGTCTAGAAAAATTATGGCATTCAAATTCCTCACGAATCACGTGAACAGTAGACTAACACAACCAAGGTCTCATTTAACATGTATTTTTCATAAATGTAACCATTCACACTATTTACAGAAATTCACAAAATCTCACAACGCATTCCACCATTCATAATACATAGCATATAACGTTTACAATATATCCTCATGCGAAAAACTTCGGAAATTAATCATATATAAGGAAGAATAGCTCATTGTTCTGTCCTGAAGAACTAAACGACAAAGGCTAGCCGTTCAAGGGGTTAGCGGCAGCATCGTCTGCCGCCAACTGAATAGATTAACGGTAAGGGATCTTGCCGTTAAGTTCTTGTCTGTGCAAAAACACAGACCGAGCTCCAAAGAAAGGGTGAATGTGGGGGATCTAGGACACAAGTAAAATCCCATAAAATTTCTAAGACCTACTGGACATATACATGCATCACGGGGATGTGTTACTTGCCTTTAGAAAAATCTCCAAGGGGATCTAAATGGTTGTTGAAGCTCTCCTTGGGCAGTGCCAAGAAGCCTCACAAACTCCTTCCTCCGGTCTCTAGGATGAGGTAGTCTTCAGTCCAGCGTTGGGGAAGCCTTCCCCTACGTCCAATCTTCCTCCCAGTTGAACAAGCTCGCCGGAAGAAGCCTCGAATCGCCGGATCTGAGCTCTCAAAGTTCAGGTTTTCTCTGTTCTCTCAGCTAGGGTTTTCTCTCCATGCAAAGAGCCAAGAGAGCTCTTTCAGGTTGCAAGGAGTGCTAGTTTATAAGGTAAGGCCTGGGATCTCACGCAGGGCATGATGGGAGAGGTGAGAGCCGTTGGGGACACTCCCCAATCAGTGAGCAAGCCCAACCCGAAATTTCAGGGTCTGGTGCGCACAGAAAATTAGAGAAGTAGACGTCCACATCCATGGCCGTTTACCTCATAGTTGGCGTCCATCGATATGGACGTTTACTTAACATGGACGTCCATCCATGTTGACGCCAATTTGCTCTTCGGCCAGAGCATTAAACCATGCAGAAAACCATATATACGCTTATATATATATACATGCAGTATATATATAGTATAGTGTACACACTACTACACCATGCAAACAACCAATAATTACATCTAAACATACACATGCATACATAAGTACACCTAGCTAATATGCACGTAGATATCTACATATGCATACATAATATTTACACACAAGCACGAATCCACACACACAACAAAATAAAAGGACAAAATTTGAGGGCCTTACACCCTCTCCCCCTTAAGGAAACTTCGTCCTCGAAGTTTAAACAACACTACTCAAACAAATGAGGATACTTCTTCCTCATCGCATCCTCAAGCTCCCAAGTAGCTCCTCTCGCGAGAAGTTCCGCCATAGAAACCTTCACTGACGTAATACTCTTGTTCCGGAGATGCTGGACCTTCGGGTCAAGAATAGCTACTGGCTGCTCCACATATGACAGATCTGGCTGGATCTCCACTGGCTCGTGTCTAATAACATGAGACAGATCTCGAACATACTTCCTGAGCATAGATACGTGGAAAACGGGATGAACACTAGCTAAATCCGGAGGCAAAGCTAGCTCGTAAGCCACGCTACCTAAACGCCTGAGAATCTCATATGGGCCAATGAATCTGGGACTTAATTTGCTATGCCTGCCAAACCTGACGACACCTCGAGTAGGTGAAATCTTCAAAAAGACATGCTCACCACCTCGAACTCCAAATCCTTCCTTCTGTTGTCGGCGTAGCTTTTCTGCTTATCCTGTGCCGCAACAAGCCTCTTCCTGATAAGCTGAATCTTATCCGAAGTCTCCTGAACTAACTCCGGACCGATCAACTGCCTATCGCCGGTCTCCTTCCAACATAAAGGAGATCTGCAAGGCCTTCCATACAATGCCTCAAATGGAGCCATACCAAAGCTCTCATGAAAACTGTTGTCATATGCGAACTCCACTAGAAGTAAATGGCGCTCCCAATCATCCTTCCAATCTAGCATACACGCCCTCAACATATCCTCGAGCGTCTGGATAGTCCTCTCAGACTGTCCATCTGTCTGGGGATGAAACGCCGAACTGAGCTTCAGCTCCGAACCCAAAGTATCCTGAAGACCCTTCCACAACCTCGAAGTAAATCTCGGATCTCGATCCGAAATGATCGACTTCGGCACACCATGCAATCTAATAATGCTACTGACATACAATCTAGCCAAGCTCTCTACTGACTGCTTCTTCTTCATAGGCAAGAAATTCGTAGTCTTCGAGAATCTATCTACAACTACCCAAATCGAGTCATTACCCCGTCTAGATCGAGGCAAACCTGAAACAAAATCCATAGTGACAGCTTCCCACTTCCATATTGGGATCTCCAACTTCTGCATAAGACCAGATGGTCGCTGCCGCTCGGCCTTCACTTGCTGGCACACTAAACACCTAGATACATAATCCGCTGCATCCCTCTTCATGCCGGACCATCAAAAGGATCTCTTCAAATCCTGGTACATCTTAGTGTTACCCGGATGAATAAAGAATCTCGACCTATGAGCTTCTGCTAAAACATGCTCACGAACATCTACCATGTCAGGGACACACACTCGGTGGTGGAATCTAATCACACCATCCTCATCACGAGCGATGCCTGCCTTGCCCACTAACTCTTGGAGTCTAGGGTCGGCTTTCTGTTGCTCGATCACCTCATCCAACACCGAAGACCTAAGGGATAACTGAGCCACAAAAGCCTGACATAAGGGCTCTAACTCAGCCATCGCACACGCCGCATCCTCCAACATCTTCCAATCCTCTGGAGCGAAGACCTCCTCCTACTAAGAGCATCTGCTACGACATTCGCCTTTCCTGGTGATATTGAAGATCAAAGTCGTAGTCCTTGAGGAACTCAATCCATCTCCTCTGCCGTAGGTTTAGTTCTTTCTGGGAGAAGAGATACTTCAAGCTCTTATGGTCAGTGAACACCTCAAATCTGACACCATAAAGATAGTGCCTCCAGATCTTTAGTGCATGAACCACTGCCGCAAGTTCCAAATCATGAGTCGGATAGTTACGATCATGCTCCTTCAATTGGCGAGAAGCATATGCCACTACCCTTCCTTGCTACATTAGTACACCGCCTAAGCCAATCCGAGATGCATCCGTATAAATGGCAAAACCTTCAGCACCACTAGGTAATACCAATACCGGAGCGGAAGTAAGTTTAGCCTTCAATAATTGAAAGCTACTCTCACATGTCTCGGACCACACAAATTTCACCCCCTTTCTGGTAAGCTGAGTCAATGGGGCGGCGATGGATGAAAATCCCTCAATAAATCGCCGATAGTAACCAGCCAAACCCAGAAAACTACGAATCTCCGAAGGTCTTAAGGGTCTCCCAATCCATAACTGTCTGGACCTTTGCTGGATCAACTGCTACACCAGCACCAGAGATAACATGCCCAAGAAAATGAATCTCGTGCAACCAAAATCGCACTTGCTGAATTTTGTATACAGCTTGTGCTCACGGAGAACCTCTAACACTACCCTCAAATGCTGACGGTGTGTGGCCTCATCCGGAGAGTAGACTAACACATCATCAATAAATACCACAACAAAGCTATCTAAGTACGGCCTAAAAACCCTGTTCATGAGATCCATGAACGCTGCAGGGGTGTTGGTCAATCCAAAAGGAAGGACCAAAAACTCATAATGTCCATAACGGGTTCTAAACGCCGTCTTGGACATATCCTCACTTCTAATCCTCAACTGATGATAACCAGATCGCAAATCGATCTTAGAAAAGACTGATGCATTTTGCAGCTGGTCAAACAAATCATCAATACGAGGTAAGGGATACCTGTTCTTCACTCTCACTTGGTTTAACTTCCTATAATCGATGCATAACCTAAGTGATCCATCTTTCTTCTTTACGAATAAGACAGGTGCGCCCCAAGGGGAAACACTAGGGCTAATAAATCCCTTATCTAGAAATTCTTGCAACTGCTTCCTTAACTCGGCTAACTCCGTAGGTGCCATCCGATATGGAGCCTTCGAGATAGGAGAGGTGCCCGGAAGCAACTCTATGGTGAACTCTATCTCTCTACCCGGTGGCAATCCAGACAAATCATCGGGAAAGACGTCTAGAAAATTCTGTACTACCCCGATCTCTGCTAGAGTAGGTGACTCACCAGCCTCGGGTACTAACACTACGCTGGCAAGAAAAGCATCACAACCCTTGTTTACCATGCACATCGCCTTCATGGCAGAGATGACCAACTTTCCGCCCAGTTTCTTGGCAAGGGATGAGAGAACTCATCCTCACCAGGAATGCGGAAAACAATCCTCTTCCGACGACAATCTACTAACGCATAGTGCTCCTCTAGCCAATCCAGACCAAGAATAACATCATAGTCCTTCATCTTTAGCAAGAAGAAACACCCATCTAAAACCCTATCCTCAATACACATAGGTAACGATGGAATACACTTCCCAGTCAATACCGTACCCGCGGGTGTGTGTACAGACAACGGGACTTCTAAATCTTCAGACTCTACGCCTGACTCTAGAGCTAACTGCCTAGTGAACCACTCGGAAATGAACGAGTGAGTGGCACCCGTATCGAACAAAACCCGAGTGTGCACACCTAGAAGTAAAACCGTACCTTCAGTAACATGCTCCGCCTGCTCGGCATCCTCTCGTGCTAGGGCAAACACTCGAGCTGGGGCTCGAGGCCTTCTGATCTTCTGTAGCTGGCGCTGCTGCTGCTACCGCTGCTGGGGTTGGTGCTCCGCGCTGGACTCCCTGCTGAAGTCTCGGACAATCCTTGATCTTGTGGTCGCTGCTCCCGCACTTCAAGCATTTTCCCGCTACCATCCAACACTCCATACCACCATGTGTCTTCCCGCAATGGGAACACTCCTTCTTCACACCAGGGGAACGTTGAGAAGGTACCTGAGTACTGTTGGCTGCCATTGGACGCTGCGGTGTCTGGTACATTGCCTTTTTCTTATCCTGCCGCTAGAAAGGGGTCGCAGGTCTCTTCTGCAAAGCTTTCTTCTCCTCGAGGTACTGCTCCATTTCACCCTCCTGCCTACAAGCAGCGCTAAGGGCCTCGTCCAAGGTACGATGATCGAATGCCACTAGCCTCGTCCTCAGTGATGGCTTAAGGCCCATCACAAATTCTTTGCCTTCCTACGCTCATCAGCTACTATGTGAGGTGCATACTTAGATAACTCAGCAAACCTGGCCTCATACTCAGTACAGTCTTGGAGCCCTGAGTCAAGGAAAGGAACTCCTGCTCCATCCTGTCCTGGATATGCTCGGGGACGAACTTGGCCCGAAAGAGCCTCACGAACTCGTCCCAAGCAACATCAATAGCACCGTCCTCGAATCGGGTACGCAGTAAGGAAGCCCACCACACATCAGCTCTCTCCTGCAACACAACCTTCATAAGCACCAACTAACAGCTCTAGTTTAACAGGGTAAGCAAACATATAAAACTAACACATACTGTAGCATATAGGTGGCTAAAGTGACCTTGTCCTCGTCCGCACACCTAACAGCCAGAAGATTTTCTCGATCTCCCTCATCCAGCTCTCAGCTAGTAATGGGTCGCTCTCCCCCTTAAAAGAGGGTGGCAACATCTTCTTGAATCTTTCCATGATGGAGGGTCCACCATGGTCCTGAGCCTGGGGAACTGGAACCTGGCCTGCTACAACAAACAACAAGCAATGCATATTCAACACAACATCATGCAATTAAATACGACAGACTACTCTTTATTTTATTATTCCAACCTGAGCCTCCATCTGAGCCTGGAGTGTAGCCTGGGTGTGGGCCTGCGTCTACATGGCCTGCACTAGACCCTGCATGAACACTCCATAATCCACAGGTGGCGGTGGGGGAAGTACAAGACCCTGAGGTGCCAGGGCCTGCTGCTCAGTCTGCTCCTCACGCCTAGGCTCATCTCTCCTCTGCTCGCCATCGCGAGTAGGTACACCACCACGTCTACCGCACGAAGCCATAAGTTGCAATTAATTTAATCACTATTAGAAACTACGTTATTTAGTCCATAACCACTTTCTTATCTATCTTTCATTCATTATTAATCAATTCTACACATGTGGACAACTCTATAAAGACTTAGCATGTAATGGAGATGATGACTTACGTATATTTATGTACGATCTCAACTGGTCGCTCTGATACCAATCTCTGCGACGACCCTCCTTATACCGATACGATTATACCAATCCACGTCGGTATAGTGAGTCTCGTCACAGTGGGACATTTACCCAAGCACTAACGCATATGATTGAGATGTACACAAATATGAATACAGAGTAGCAGAAGTAAAAGAACCACTGTCTTTTCATTTCATCATCCACATTAAACATACATGATTCATATAGCAATTTAAGGAACTAAGTCCACATAATGAAATACAAAATTCAAATTACATTGTTCGTCCACAATTACGTAAGTTTCAATTACATAAGTCTCAATTACATACTATGAAAGTAAGATACAATGATGGTGACTCCACAACACTCTACTCTCCTCGCTCGGAGTCGCTCTCAACGGTCTCCTCCAAAGAAGTAGGGTCACCTGCTAAACCTGTACGCCGAAGCAAGAGTGAGTCTAAAGACTCAGCAAGTAATTCCATACACATCATACATGCATACATCACAAGTAAGTTCTACATTCAATTTCATTAAGTCAAAACATATAGCATGGTTGAAACAATGATAAGAAACAACATGTCATGATATTTCTACATAATTCACAACACATGATACATGGTTCATGTCATTCCAAATTAAAATACCTACCACATGCTTTCTACTTATCTATCCACATGAGAGCTACATTCACCATTTAAGCTACAACATGATAGCACTTTAGCATGGGATTTTCACAAATAAAAAGGAAATACTCCTAACATAGATTCTACCTACTTTTGCACATGTAAAACATTGTTATAACACATTAAGGTTGCTGTTTTGACATGAATCCCACATTTTCATAACATGAATCACAATTTCACATTCTAACACATTTGTTTCACATGTTTACCCATTTGCACATTCACATTGTTTACTTTTACACATTACACATATACACATGTTCACATTACACAATTTGTACATATACACATTCACATTTTCACATTTAGATGCCGTGACACATAGTCCAAACCACCACTAGGAGAACACATTCACATCACGTAACATATAACACATAGACGCCACATAGGCAACACAGTGACGGCTCTTGGTACTGCGCAGACCGGGAGAAGAACTCTCCACCCTAACCAGTGGTACTTGTCCACCTCCAGAATTTCATCCAAATGCCCATAGGATTTTAACACATTGAACCTTCCCATGGGGACTTTTCCACGGTACGGTTCCACAGCCCTCTATGGAAGCAGTGTCACACACGGCACAATTTACACATTTCGATTTTTAACACACACACATTTCACCCAATTTACGCATCACTTACGTTGTCGCTATTAAGCACATGGTTCAGTTTTTCCTAAATCATGGTGCTACTGTTTGACAGAGTTTAAACACTCAGTAGTTTACACTAATCAGGTTGAAAACACATAATCAAACCATAATCATGATAGCATGCATTAATAACTCATTTTCACATGGAAATTCACAATATAACCTACTATTACCCAAATCTCATGAAAATTTAACCACACATGTTTGAAGGGTTTAGACCACTCATGCAAATTTTCACATTTTTCTGAATTACACAGAATTTACAGAAAATGAAACACTCATTCACATGCCATTAATAATTCAGTTATCATGGAAGCACAACATAAATGTCAGATTTGATAGTTCTCAGACCTGTAACTAACATGCACATTATCACCAAAATTTTTCCCGAATTTATCTCACATCATACTATTTACTGTGATTTTTACATGACCCTATACATGCTTTCTAATTTCATTACCAAAATTGTAATAAATCACATGATCATGGGAAAATTTCTAATTTTGCAGAGCATGGACTGACATACATACACATGGTCAAGAAAAATTATGGCATTCAAATTCCTCACGAATCACGTGAACAGTAGACTAACACAACCAAGGTCTCATTTAACATGCATTTTTCATAAATGTAACCATTCACACTATTTACAGAAATTCACAAAATCTCACAACGCATTCCACCATTCATAATACATAGCATATATCGTTTACAATATATCCTCATGCGAAAAACTCCAGAAATTAATCATATATAAGGAAGAACAGCTCACAGTTCTGTCCTAAAGAACTAAACGGCAAAGGCTAGCCGTTCAAAGGGGTTAACGGCAACATCGTCTGCCGCCAACTGAAGAGATTAACGGCAAGGGATCTTGCCGTTAAGTTCCTGTCTGTGCAAAAACACAGACCGAGCTCCAAAGAAAGGGTGAATGTGGGGGATCCAGGACACGAGTAAAATCCCATAAAATTTCTAAGACCTACTGGACATATACATGCATCACAGGGATGGGTTACTTGCCTTTAGAAAAATCTCCAAGGGGATCTAAATAGCTGTTGAAGCTCTCCTTGGGCAGTGCCAAGAAGCCTTCACAAACTCCTTCCTCCGGGCTCCAGGATGAGGTAGTCTTCAGTCCAGCGTTGGGGAAGCCTTCCCCTACGTCCAATCTTCCTCCCGGTTGAACAAGCTTGCCGGAAGAAGCCTCGAATCGCCGGATCTGAGCTCTCAAAGTTCAGGTTTTCTCTGTTCTCTCAGCTAGGGTTTTCTCTCTATGCAAATAGCCAAGAGAGCTCTTCCAGGTTGCAAGGAGTGGTAGTTTTATAAGGTAAGGCCTGGGATCTCACGCAGGGCATGATGGGAAGGGTGAGAGCCATTGGGGACATCTCCCCAATCTGTGAGCAAGCCCAACTCAGAATTTCGGGGTCTGCTGCGCACATAAAATCATAGAAGTAGACGTCCACATCCATGGCCGTTTACCTCATAGTTGGCGTCCATCGATATGGACGTTTACTTAACATGGACGTCCATCCATGTTGACGCTAATTTGCTCTTCGTCCAGAGCATTAAACCATACAGAAAACCATATATACGCTTATATATATATACATGCAATATATATAGTATAGTGTACACACTACTACACATGCAAACAACCAATAATTACATCTAAACATACACATGCATACATAAGTACACCTAGCTAATATGCACGTAGATATCTACATATGCATACATAATATTTACACACAAGCACGAATCCACACACACAACAAAATAAATGGACAAAATTTGAGGGCATTACACCTGCGATATTCTATAATCTTACGACGCAGTTGGTGTGGTAGTATGTACATGTTTAGTGGAAAAGACTGGTCAAAATTTGTGAAAAATAATTGTGTCAAAGAACTTGACATTCTGAAAGTTATGTCTTCCCATTATGTACGAAGAGATGTATTTGGCAAAATATATTTAGGGATATCAGTGGTTAGTTCAAAACCTAGGAAATTAACGAGAAGCTGGTGAATAAAGAGTCGATCAAGTGGTGGTGGCCTAATATGAAGACATCACAGTTTGTACTGTTTTTAATGTTCAATACCATTAAGTATTTATATAGTGCTCAAATTATTTGATATTCATGTATGCTTACTCTTCATTTATCTTTACGTCAACGCTTTGTTTCACCCATTAGCTTTGGGACTCTCCATATAACGTATGTATCATATGTATGGTACTTGAATGATGTGAGGGTGTGTTGGATTTTAACTCGTGACATGACTTTTAATCTGTGTAGGAAAAATGTCTTATGAGAATCGGTCATGGATGTACCGTGGAATAGTGAATGAAGTTGTGACCGAGGAGTTTAAAGACGGAGTTGACAGTTTTATTCAGTTTGCATTGAGTAATTCATCAGTAGCAGTTGATCCGATGGGTAACATACAATGTCCGTGTTCATCTTGTAAGAACAAAAAGTTGATATCGACATGGGATGTGCAGCATCATTTGTATACGAGAGGATTTGTTGCCCATTATGAGTTATGGTCGTCTCATGGTGAGTTGAATATTCAGTTGTCTGCACCAGCTAATTACTTTGTCTCCACAAGTACGTACGTAGACATGGTTGTCGATGCTGCTGGTCCGGAGTTCAATATTCATGAAGATCAAACAAATGAAGAAGTGTCGAATGATACAGCTCAAAGATTTTATCAGTTACTTCGAGATGATGATGAGCCATTATGGGATGGTTGTGAGAATGAATTTTGATTTGTTTTCAATAATTTAGTTTTAATTTGTTCTGCAGGAGACCTATGACAGGATGATGGCAGATCGCTATGTAGAGGGCACTCCCCAGCCAAACTTGGATCCGGAGACTTGGGTCGACGCAACGGGAGGGCGAGGAAGGGTCGAGTGTACGGGTTTGGGGACAACCTGGATACTACTCCAGTGTTGTCCTCATATGCGAGTTCGGTCGCTGCTCCGGCATACGCGAGTTCATCTGTTGCGCCTCCCGTCAGTGGTGTAGAGGAGATGAGAACCCTCATTCGGAAAGAGCTACGGACGCACTTCGGCGATATAGTTCAGAAGTTGATCTCAGCCATGCAGGGAGTACGCCCCTCACAGCCAGCCACTCAGGTCAGTATTACTATTAATTTCATATACTTTGAATGAAATGAAACCACTAAAGAATGTCAAAAGGGAAAAAAAGAAATCTAAATTAATTAACCTAACAGAAGTGTAAAGGGCGTTCAAATGACGGATCTAAAAAAAACCAAGTCTAAAGGGTCAAAACACACAACCGGGGATCCAAAATCCCAAATAGGGATTTGATCGGTGTGCCGTTCGCTCCGACATGATCGGGTGGGTTAAATTGACCTGTGCGAACTGAAGAAATCCGATTTGGATTCCCGGATTGGGTTGGGCGTTGAAATGACAGATCTAAAAAAAAACCAAGTCTAAAGGGTCAAAACACACAACCCGATTGTCCAAAATCCCAAATAGGGATCTGATCGGCGTGCCGTTCGCTCTGACACGACCGGGTGGGTTAAATTGACGTGTGCGAACTGACGGAATCTGATTTGGATTCCCGGATTGGGTTGGGTGTTCAAATGACGGATCTAAAAAAAACCCCAACTCTAAAGGGTCAAAACACACAACCCGGGGTCCAAAATCCCAAATATGGATCTGATCGGCATGCCGTTCACTCCGACACGACCGGTGGGTTAAATTGACGTGTGCGAACTGACGGAATCCGATTTGGATTCCCGAATTGGGTTGGGCGTTGAAATGACGGATCTAAAAAAACCGAAGTGTAAAGGGTCAAAACACACAACCCGGGGGTCCAAAATCCCAAATAGGGATCTGATCGGTGTACCGTTCACTCCGACACGACCGGGTGGGTTAAATTGACGTGTACGAATTGACAAAATCCGATTTGGATTCCGGATTGGGTTGGGCGTTGAAATGACATATCTAAAAAAAAACCAAGTCTAAAGGGTCAAAACACACAACCCAGGGGTCCAAAATCCCAAATAGGGATCTGATCGGCGTGTCGTTCGCTCCGACACGACCGGGTGGGTTAAATTGACGTGTGCGAACTGACAAAATCTGATTTGGATTCCCGGATTGGGTTGGGCGTTGAAATGATGGATCTAAAAAAAACCCAAGTCTAAAGGGTCAAAACACACAACCCGGGGGTCCAAAATCCCAAATAAGGATCTGATCGGTGTGCCGTTCACTCCGACACGATCGGGTGGGTTAAATTGACGTGTGCGAATTGACAGAATCCGATTTGGATTCCCAGATTGGGTTGGGCGTTGAAATGACGGATCTAAAAAAAAAACAAGTCTAAAGGGTCAAAACACACAATCCGGGGGTCCAAAATCCCAAATAGGGATCTGATCGGCGTGCCGTTCGCTCCGATACGACCGGTGGGTTAAATTGACGTGTGCGAACTGACGGAATCTAATTTGGATTCCCGGATTAGGTTGGGTGTTCAAATGAAGGATCTAAAAATAAACCAAGTCTAAAGGGTCAAAACACACAACCGGGGGTCCAAAATCCCAAATAGGATCTGATCGGCGTGCCGTTCACTCTGACACGACCGGGTGGGTTAAATTGACGTGTGCGAACTGAAGGAATCTGATTTGGATTCCCAGATTGGGTTGGGCGTTCAAATGACAGATCTAAAAAAAACCCAACTCTAAAGGGTCAAAACACACAACCCTGGGTCCAAAATCCCAAATAGGGATCTGATCGGCGTGCCGTTCGATGCGACACGACCGGGTGGGTTAAATTGACGTGTGCGAACTGACGAAATCCGATTTGGATACCCGGATTGGGTTGGACGTTGAAATGACGGATCTAAAAAAAACCCAAGTCTAAAGGGTCAAAACACACAACCCGGGGGTCCAAAATCCCAAATAGGGATCTGATCGGCGTGCCATTAACTCCGACACGACCGAGTGGGTTAAATTGACGTGTGTGAATTGACGGAATCCGATTTAGATTCCCGGATTGGGTTGGGCGTTGAAATGACGGATCTAAAAAAAAACCAAGTCTAAAGGTCAAAACACACAACCCGGGAGTCCAAAATCCCAAATAAGGATCTGATTGGCGTGCCGTTCACTCCGACACGGCCGGGTGGGTTAAATTGACGTGTACGAACTGACGGAATCTGATTTGGATTTTCGGATTGGGTTGGGTGTTCAAATGACGGATCTAAAAATAAACCCAACTCTAAAGGGTCAAAACACACAACCGGCGGTCCAAAATCCCAAATAGGGATCTGATCGGCATGCCGTTCACTCCGACACAGCCGGGTGGGTTAAATTGACGTGTGCGAACTGACGGAATCTGATTTGGATTCCGGATTGGGTTGGGTGTTCAAATGACAGATCTAAAAGAAAACCCAAGTCTAAAGGGTCAAAACTCACAACCCGAGGTCCAAAATCCCAAATAGGGATCTGATCGGCGTGCCGTTCGCTCCGACACGTCCGGGTGGGTTAAATTGACGTGTGCGAACTGACAGAATCTGATTTGGATTCCCGGATTGGGTTGGGCGTTGAAATGACGGATCTAAAAAAACCCAGTCTAAAGGGTCAAAACACACAACCCGGGGCTCCAAAATCCCAAATAGGGATCTGATCGGTGTGTCGTTCACTCCGACACGACCGGGTGGGTTAAATTGACGTGTGCGAACTGACGGAATCCGATTTGGATTTCCGGATTGGGTTGGGCGTTGAAATGACGGATCTAAAAAAACCTGAGTCTAAAGGATTAAAACACACAACCCGGGGGTCCAAAATCCCAAATAGGGATCCGATTGGTGTGTCGTTCACTCCTACACGACTGGGTGGATTAAATTGACGTGTGTGAACTGACGGAATCCAATTTAGATTCCCGGATTGGGTTGGGCATTGAAACGACGGATCTAAAAAAACCTAAGTCTAAAGGGTCAAAACACACAACTCGGGGGTCCAAAATCCCAAATAGGGATCCGATCGGTGTGCCGTTCACTCCGACACGGCTGGGTCGGTGAAAGTGACGTGTGTGAACTGACGGAGTCTGATTTGGATTCCCGGATTGGGTTGGTTGTTGAAACGACGGATCTAAAAAAACCCAAGTCTAGAGGGTCAAAACACACAACTCGGGGGTCCAACATCCCAAATAGTGATCCGATCGGTGTGCCGTTCGTTCCAACACGACCGGGTCGGTGAAAGTGACGTGTGTGATCTGACGGAGTCTGATTTGGATTCCCGGATTGGGTTGGGCATTGAAACGACGGATCTTAAAAAACCCAAGTCTAAAGGATCAAAACACACAACCCGAGGGTCCAAAATCCTAAATAGGGATCCGATCGGCGTGCCGTTTGCTCCGATACGACCGGGTGGGTTAAATTGACGTGTGTAAACTGACGGAATCCAATTTGGATTCCCGGATTGGGTTGGGTGTTGAAATGACGGATCTAAAGAAACCCAATTCTAAAGGATCAAAATAGACAACCCGGGGGTCAAAAATCCAAAATAGGGATCCGATCGGCGTACCGTTTGCTCCGACACGACCATGTGGGTTAAATTGACGTGTGCGAACTGACGGAATCCGATTTGGATTCCCGAAATGGGTTGGGTGTTGAAATGATGGATCTAAAAAAACCCAACTCTAAAGGATCAAAACACACAACTCGGGGGTCAAAAATCTAAAATAGGGATCCGATCGGCGTGCCGTTTGCTCCGACACGACCGGGTGGTGAAAGTGACGTGTGCGAACTGACAGAATCTGATTTGGATTCCCGGATTGGGTTGGACGTTGAAACGACGGATCTAAAAATAGTTTCTAATTAAACTTGAGAAATAATCACATATTTTAAATTTATTTTTTGAAAATAATGTATGTATATTAATTTTTATTAATGTTTCTCATATTAATTTTTTTTAATATAGGATCGACCTCCGGCACCTGACGATCACGAGGCGGGGACAACAGACGATCCGGCAGATCTGTCCTGATTTTTTATATTTATTATTTTGTATGATTTTATATTTGTTGTATTTTATGATTTTATGTTGATTGTGAGTATTTGTGAAATTTATGAATATTGGAGCAGGTTTGAAAAATCATTGTTATTTCTATATATATATTTAAAAAAATTACAGTAATTTCCGACGGAATTTCCGACGGATATTAGTCCGTCGGAAAATAGATATTACCGACGGAAATCATCCGTCCAAATTTCTGTCTAAAATACTAACGGATTAATTTTCGACGGATTTGTAGGTCGGAATTTACCGACGGAAATTCCGACGGATTTTGCGACAATTTTCTGTCGGTAAATACTGATCAAATTTTCGATAATGTTTTCCGACGCTTTTGGTCGAAAATTACAGACCCAATTTCCGACGGATATTTCTGTCGGTATTTCCGACAGATTTCCGACAAAATTTTGTGCCGTCGGTAATTTCCGACCAGAATTTTTCGACGGATCATTTCCGACGACCTTTCGACAGAAAGCTGTCGGAAGGTTGTTTTTCTGACCGATTACCGTCGGATTTTCGATGGATGGTATCCGTCAGAAATCCCGCCTTTTCTTGTAGTGGTACCATCCGGATCGACCGTGTCGCATTCTCCGTAGTAAGGTATGGTACTGTACCACTAAGATACGGTGGAAAAAGAGCTTGTTTGATTTTTATTTTTAGTTTTGTGACATGATGAATATTTAAAATGAGTAAAATTCAAAAAAAATGAGCAAAACATAAGAACATCACATAAAGAGGTTAAAAAGTATATATAAAAAAATTATTTAGTTATTTAAGTCAACCCAACACAGTCATTTAGTGTTCATCTAACATTACATATAAATATGTCAAAATTATGACACAATCATTTAGTGTTCATCTAATATTAAGGATATAATCATGAACTCTTAAGGGTCAAATACCGTACTCATATCGACATCCTCATGTTCCTCATCTTTCTCTGAAAGGTTCAGCCTTCTTTTTTCAACTCTTCCCTTGGCCATATGTATGAAAAGTTACAAATTAACATCATCTTTCTTAACATGTAAATAAGAACATTTAACATGTTCTTACCTAATCCTCCTCATCATGCTAAGGATGTATGTCCACAAAACCCTCGTACTAGGGGGTATAACTTCCATCTCTAAACAACTTCACATTATATGTGCTCTCCAAAAAATACAAATAATCTGCGTAAGACATGTAATTTTCATATAAGTCTTGATACATATGCTGATATTCTATATATTGGTGTGTTCCTTGGAGTACTATTGTAGGTTTTGGTGGTGGAACGATTGGAACTTACATATACGAACAATCATCAGCATACTGGTATCTAGAGATATAATAGCCACCATACCCATGATGTAGTCCATATGGATCTAGCTGTGTATGTCTTGAAAAGAAACTTTGACCTTTACTAGTAGCCTCAGATGTTGTGTCATCATGCCTACTCAGTCTCTCAAAATCGGATGCAATCCTTTCATAGCTGCTACTATCTACAAGACTTATGTGTTGCCATTTGTCATCTGCTTTCCACATTCTTGCTATACTTAGTAGAGCACCATGATCTCGACTGTCCTAGATAGAATGCGTGAACTCATACTCCAATGAAAAGCGCATGCTCCCACTACCGCCACCACCACCACCACTGCCACCTATACCAGATGGAGGAGGCATCCTGAAGGTTACAGCTGTCACATAGGAGAGTATCATTAACATATATTAACAAATTGCCATAAATATTAAAAATTAAATAAAGATGTCATTTTATTAACAATTCAAACCTTCTCTACTCGTCTCATCTTTTGCCAACGCTCCCTCTACTCTTCTCTCATGATTCTCTTCTATCTCCGCTCTTCTCTCTTTCACGGTGAGTTTGCCGGATCGATGTACTGCCCCAACCTCAATTTTTCCCGAGTCAGTATAGTACATCATGTACCAGGGCGAGACCCCTTCGTCTCGCCCGATCGTCCCAGCCCCATCCTCCTCCTCCTCCCCCTCTGTCTTGCATCCAGCCCCTCCGATCAGACCTTCCACCTCTGTTTCAACCCCGTCGCCCTCCTCCTCCCCCGACCGTCTCGCCCCCACCCCCTCCGTCTCTCCCCTCGACCCCTTCCTCCCCCCTATCTCGCCCCCACCCTCCCCCTCTATCGCGACAGCGGTGGCGGCGCTCCTCCCCTCCTCGATGCAGCATAGGCAGGGGGAAGGAGGGAGGTAGGGGGTGGGGGTTGCGAGGAGGTGGGTAAAATGGGCTTGGGGGTTTGTTAGAGGTGGGGGAGGAGGGGAAAACAAGGGTGGGGGTCGTCAGAGGTGTGCCGACAGTGACAGGACTCACGGTGTCCCTGGCCAACCGTGCTTTCACCCTCTTTATTTTCTCTCTCTTCAACCTCTCTCTTCCATGATGAGAAAGAAGGGAGGAAAAAGAGAGGAAGAAAAGAATACATTCAATATACTTACGCAAAGAATGTGAAATGTTTTACAATCTACGTTGGGGGGGGGGGAACCAAAAAAAAAAACCTAACATGAGGACTAACACGGGGGGTCGGGGTGGAAGGAAGAAAATAATAAAATAATAAAAACAACGGCACAGTGAGGGTGGGGGAGGGAGGGAGGGGGGCCATCAGACCGGCACGGTCCGATCACCCATGCGATCTGCCACGGATTGGTCTGGACCTGTCCACGGCGTGCCGCGGCGGCACATTTCAGGTCGCCCCATGTGGGTGACCAAACCGTGTCTGGGCTCGCGAGAGCCGAAGCACCGTCTGGTTCGCACGTACTGTGATGATTTGCCATGGTACAGTGAACCCTAATTCAAATAGACTCTGCATGTCTCATATAAAAGAAGTGAGAAATAGAGAAATGTGAAGCTCCCGAAGGCTTGAGAAATCATGTTGTGTTGATTTCTCGAGGGCATAGAGAGAGGTGGTTGCTCGCACCTATAAGATTGCGTGCCCCCATTTGGGCCTTTCTCTCTGCGCCTCGGGTGCCCGAACACCTAGCAATGCTCGTGAGAAATATTTCTTATCAGTTGAAGGTGTCCGCCTATTTCAAGTGAGTGTGAATCATGTTGCCATGTTAACAGCGAAATTTATCTATTTCATTTATGTCCAGAGGTGAGTGATAGGGTAAGAAGTATTTCTCAGGATTTGTTTGGTTATCAAGTAAATCCTAGTAAAAGGCATTTATCAATTATATTAAACCCAAAAGTAATTTAATAGTCTAGATATCATATCTACTTGATAAGTGGATCCGGGGATTGTTAACCCCTATTAATTTACCCAAGTTTGAAGGGTTTATTAATTTTATCTCGACTTATCTGGGATTATCAGGGAATATTATCTTTATGTCAAAATAAAAATATTGTTAACTTTTATTATCTTATCTTATCTTACCAGAGTTACCTCGCTGTCAAAAAATGGCCCCAAAGAAGTTGATGTCAAGTTATCATCAAGTCCCGACCAGTGAGCGCTCGGTGGAAGAATCTTGGATCATGTCCCGAGATCATGACATCACATTGTGATCTTTGCGATAAGTGTAGGTAAGCATATCAAGTCGGATCTGCGTCTTTCCTTCTTGTGTTGTTGTTGTAATGGGGATGTGGCCTCCTCGAGCCGTACAAGAGCCCTACATTCCAAAATGCTCCCAGTAACCCATGTACATGGGCGAGTACCTTCTTCTCCTCCCGTCTCCACAGGCAGCAGGTGGCAGCCCGGGTGAATGCTGTAAAAGTCTTACATCTTTCTCAGTAGTTTTCAGGCTAAAGTTTGAAAAGGAAATGAGAAGACACAGCTGTGGTGTGACAGGAGGAGGAGTCTATAGGGATGGAGATTATGATGACAAAAAGCTTGTCTCATCAGTGGGGAGAACTTCAGAGAGCACTTTTCTTGGATGCATATGCATCAGAATTTTAGAATTAATGATCAATGTTGATAACACTAGTGCTTTATCTGTCACTGTTTTTCTCCAATCAGGGTTTATGAAATTTAAGAAGAGGGATATTGAAATGCCAAATTTTTCTCTCCTCTTTTCTACTCTCATCCTCTTTTTGATTGAATGTGTTCCAAGAGATGAGATCCACCTTAGATATAAACCAGGCGCATTGAATTTAAATTCTTTCTTTATGACAAAGCATGTAAATGTAGCAGTATTTAATTTTGCATGAAATTTAAATTCAAAATATTTATTAATTAATTGTTAAGTTAAATAATAAAAGAAATAGATTTTTTCTAAGTTCAAATTTTATTAAGAAGAAAAACAGAACGGGGGGCTAAAACCACATATAGAACATGGAGGCATATGCTAGGTGATGGTATGAGGATAACGTTAAGGCCAACTCAAAGAAAAAAAATACCCGTTTTGGAGACTATGCGGCACATCTAAATATTATAATCTAAGACAGAGAAATAATTTTTAATATTTATAAAGATGAACGATCTAAAAAAAAAGATATGGCAAAATAAAAATTTGGACTAAGACTGGAGCGATGGAGCAACAATCTTCTTCACCATCTTTTTCAGTGAATAATCTCCAAGACTCCAACCCAAAGTTTGTGTGTTTTAAAGAAAATTTTGTTATCTAGAGAATTTTAAGTTTGAGTCTCTTGACAGATAAACGAATAAAATTAACATTTAGAGAAATAGTAGAAATGTTATTGGATGTTTTAACATTTGACTTTATGAATTTAGCAAAAAAATTAAGACTAGTGTGAGGAGGGAGACAAGTAGATTCTAACTATATCTTTATGATTCGGATGTGAGATGTACTGTCGACAATTTGAAAGTGCTAATAAACACAAAAGACCCCCAAAGTATGGTGTTGACAATATTGACGATGTGGAGGAATATTCATCTGCATAATAAAGAAAATTTTCACATAATGGTTAAAAATGTAATTTTAATGAAAGGATGAAACACGTACGACGCATTTTTAGCATGCTGTAGATGGTTGATTATATTTTTTAAAATATGAGAATAATGCACAACTTGAACAAATTAATATGATAGAGGATAACGCATAAATTTGTTGTGGAGAGAGAGAGAGAGAGGAGAGAGAGAGAGAGAGAGAGAGAGAGAGAGAGAGATGAAATTGGTGCATTCACATCATCCCTTCCCCTCTCTCCCCTCCCCCTCTCTTCTCACTGGCGTTCTTGGATTTTTCTGTCCCCTCCATGAGAGAGGAGTTTTATCCTTTTCTTGCGTGGGAGCTGGTACCATATCCTTTTGTCTGTATGGGGGGGGGGGGAGGAGGGGAAGGGGAGAGAGAGAGAGAGGCATCGCTGCGTCAGGGTTTGAGTTGACACGACGTCTCTGCGCTCGGTGGGGGGAGGAGAGAGAGAGAGCGAGAGAGACAGACTGAAGCTGCTGCTTCTATCCACTCACTCATTAACTTTGCAACCCAACAAAAACCCAGCATGCAAACAGCGAAGTACGCGCTGATCCGACGCCATCTGATTGACTCGTACAGTAGTAGAAGCCGCAGCTCAGCGCGGCAGCGGCAGCAGTGTTTGGCAGCAGCCGCAGCGGCGGCAGCGGCAGCGGCAGCGGCAGCAGAACAGACAGAAAAGAGAGAAATGGAGACGAGAGTGAGGTGTGAGGGGAATGGCACCAGTGATGAAGAGAGAAAGTAAGGAGATGGGCTTTGGGACAAGTGCCTGCCCTCCTCCTGATCTCTCTCTCTCTCTTCATCTCTCTCTTTCCATCTCTTTCTCTCGTGCTACAGCTAGTCTCGCCTGAGGCCCTTAGTCCTCACTTCCGACGGCAGCCCTGCCTTCACTGCAAAGATGCCACAGAAGACGATCGAATAGGTGGGCAGGCGGAGTGACCGACGGACGAAGCAGTGTTGGGGGGTGCACTAGAGTAGGTTACTTAGGGGGGCCCAGCGCCCCCCCCTTCTACCATTAAGGACCTCCCTCCAAGGCGTGCAACTGCGCCATAAAACAGGGGCCTTGGCAGCTGCTTGTGGGGAGGCAGCCAGGTGTTTCACAAGCCCCACACCACCTTTCTAGCTTCAGCATGGATGTATGGGTATCCGGGCAAAGACTGTAGCACCGCAGAGATAGAGAGAGAGAGAGAGAGAGAGAAAGAGAGAGAGAGAGAGAGAGAGAAAGAGTGATTGGATTCGCCTGGGAATTTCCTTGGTGGATGGGGAGTTGCGGCCCCCAAGGCGGCCATTGGACAACCTACTACTACAAGCACAAGCACAGAGGGAAGAGGCCCCCGGTCTCTGCTTTCTGGGGTTGGGCCACCGAGACCACCCCCCGGCGCCTTCAACCCTGTGCACGGGGATTGCAGCACCTGCTGGGTTCCTGTGTCGCTAGGTGGTTGCTGTTGGAGGGGTGGCGGTCGCCGTCCCTCCCTCCGTCAACACTGATCCCCTGGGCTCCCTCCGTTGGATCCAGACGCGGATAGCGCGGTTCCCCAATCTCCACCTCTTCCCAAATCTCCTCCTTTGTCCTCACCTCCTCCTCCTCCCTTCCTCGTTGTTTAGCTGCAGGTGGTTCCTAGTAGGGTTGTGCCTCGGAACACTTGTTGTTGGGTGGTATGTGTTGAATGGGGTGGGACAACATGTTCCAGGGACTATTAAAGTACTTCGTCGTTAATTTTTCTTTTCTTTTTCCAATAAAGGTGTCCGTTGCCCAGGTGTTCAGAATTTCGGCTCGGTTTAGAGTCCATTTTAGTTGCATGTAAAACAGTTTAAGAGAAAAATAGTTTTTTACGGAATAATTTTTACGTGAAAATAAAAATGTAATTGTCTATTTAGTTGTTAGAAAAATATAAAATTATATAGAGATGTATGAGATCTTATGATCTATGCAAATGAGAGAGAATCATTAATTCATTGTGTATTAACACTATTTATCAATTTTTATTTTATTTTATTTTTAATATATATTTTTTAAAAATAAAAAATTTAAATAACTAATAAAAAATAAATAACTTTGACAAAGAGAATATAGAGTAGGAGAAATAAAATAAAAATATAATTTGAATGAATAGTGTTTATAGATATTTTAATAAAAAATAAAAAATAAACTAACTAATAAAAATAATTAAATTAAAAAAATTACTTAAATGAGTGAAAATAAAATATAAATATAACTAATAAATAGTGTCTCAACAAACATCACTGTAGATGTCTAGGAAAATGGCATCCGCGTGAAAACGACGGATGTCACAATTGAGATTTCGGCGATACAATTTTTCAAATTTTAATTTTTAAAAATATCAAATGATCAAAAACAATATTTTTTTGAAAATAATTTCCTCGTGCCAATTTTCCGTTTAAACAAACGGACTGTTAGCTTCTTAAAACAATAGTTTGGGCCTGGACCGGACCTAGAGAAGACCCGATTTTTTAAAATCCTTACACCCCAGTCGGTCCAATCCGGCTCATATGCACGTGGAAAGAATTGGAATTTATGGGCCGCACTTGCCCTCTGCACAGGAGTCGACACAAGCGCCGTGGGGCCTGGGGCGGGCTGCGCAGGCCCACGCTTCCCTCGCCCACCGAGCTGCAAACGAACCTGAAAACTTGATATTCCAACTCGATTTGGATAAAAACTATCAGATTTAAAATTAAAAAGTATGATCGATAATTTATCATCAGAATCGATATTGATTATTCTGATAAATTATCAGAATTGGAATCAGAATACTCTCGTTCTGAAACAAATTTTCTATTCTAATTAAATTAAATATTAAAAAATAACAACTTAAAATGTGGCCTCACATAAACTTAAATATTAAATTGATAAAACTTGAGTTTTGAAAAAATTGGTACCCTTTTAGATTTCGGATTTAATAATGTAATCGAAATTGAATCGGTATTGAAAATGACTACTTTGATTATATCAAAATTGGTATATAGTTTTCGAAATCAACATCAGAAACTTGTAATTTTTATACCGAATCCGACTCGGCTATAGCATACTCACCCATTCCATCCTGGTTTTAGTCTCTTTTTCCTTTTCTTTCAAAACTTTTGATTCATAGTCGTTGGATTTTGATCGAATGGCCGGCTATTGATAGCGCGATGAGAGAGTTAAAGGGTGCTTAGTAATCATTATTTTTAGGCGATCTTTATTCTTAAGGAAAATTTCAAGTATGACTCTTCATATTACACAATTAATACTTTAATAAGGTATATGCACAAAAGCCTCTAACCCTTTTAGGGATAAAATTCTCCGACTTAAATCTAACAGAAGTCACAGTGAATCTTAAAAAACCATTCGAAGCACTTTTATCACGGCTAGTTATGTTGAGGTCTCTCCAAACATTTTGTATATATAACAAGGATATATTTGTAAGTACAAATGCAAGATATATCCTCTTATAATTAAAATTTTAACAAGGATATCTATGTAAAAAAATCCTTAATTTTTTTTAGATCGTGAAAGATGGGCCCTAATTGGGTCGAGTCGGGACCAACAGAGACCAAGTCTAACTGTCCTTGTTGCGGGTTGGGTTGAGTTGTGCCACGTTAACAAATCGGATTAGAGAAATGCTTGTTGCACTGTGATATCGTGCAATAAGTATGATTTGGATTTTGTCATTTAATAGACGAGTGCCACCTAACCATCACCATTCTATATACGCATTTATTTGAACTCAGCTCAAATGTATTTAATACATATCCATACACTTTTTATGCTTCTATGAAGATGTGGGTGCTCTCCTAAATATGTGAATGCTCTTAAAAGACTGTATATGTTCCTCAAGAGATGTTTTTCTGAATATGTGGATGCTATGAGATATATATGTTTTGCCATGAATCTTAATTACGTATGCTCTCCAGAGACTAAAAAATATTCTCTTGAGAACGTAGATACTTCCTAAAAATTGCATATGCTTTCAAGAAAATGCATATGTTTTACTATGAACTCTGATAATGCATGCTCCTCAGAGATTAAAGATATTCTCCTAAAAATGTAGATACTCCAAAAAACTTATAATAATACGTATATAGAGTGGTGACGGTCAGATGACATTTGCCCGTTAAAAGATGAAATCCATGTCATATTTACTGCATTACATCGTTAGATTAATATTGTTGGGCTTTCCGATGACGTTAAGGGCAACATCGTTAAATCTTGAGAAATACTTTGTGCACGTTTGCACGGTAAAAAATGCCATGCTGGAATCATCGGGTCGCTGGTCATTGGTCTACGTGCAACCCGCCCACGTCAGCCGCCCTTACACCTCGCCGCCTGCTACGCAGCTTCCCGAGATGTTTCATCATGAAACTGCCACAGTCACGAAACCACAATTATGTGAGATATTTTTTAAACCCAATTTTGCCCTTCCCGCCTTTTGTGCCAAAATAATCTAAGAAGAGCCTCATCCATTGCAACATCTAAATGGAGTATTGAGTCTTTGTCACTGGAATCTTTCTATTTGTCACTGGAATCTTTCTAATAAATAGAAAGATTCCAGTGACAAATAGAAAGATTCCACTTTACACAGACTTACAAATTGTAGTGACAAATAGAAAGATTTCAGTGACAAATAGAAAGATTCCACTTTACATAGACTTACGAATTATAGTGACAAATAGAAAGATTCCACTTTACATAGACTTACGAATTGTAGTGACAAATAGAAAGATTTCAGTGACAAAAATATTCATTGTAGTGACAAATAGAAAGATTCCAGTGACAAATAGAAAGATTCCACTTTACATAGACTTAGGAATTGTAGTGACAAATAGAAAGATTTCAGTGACAAATACATTCCTTTCAGTGACAAATAGAAAGATTCCAGTGACAAATACAAAGATTCCAGTTTACATAGACTTACGAATTGTAGTTGCAAATAGGTTCATTCTAGTGACAAATAGAAAGATTCCAGTGACAAATACATTTCTTTCAGTGACAAATAGATAGATTCTAGTGACAAAAAGAAAGATTCCACTTTACATAGACTTACGAATTGTAGTGACAAATAGAAAGATTTCAGTGACAAATATATTCATTGTAGTGACAAATAGAAAGATTCCAGTGACAAATAGAAAGATTTCACTTTACATAGACTTACGAATTGTAGTGACAAATAGAAAGATTCCAGTGACAAATATATTCATTTCAGTAACAAATATAAAGATTTCAGTGACAAATAGAAAGATTCCAATAACAAATACATTCCTTTCAATGACAAATAGAAAGATTCTAGTGACAAATACAAAGATTTCAGTTTACATAGACTTACGAATTGTAGTGCCAAATAGGTTCATTCCAGTGATAAATACATTTCTTTCAGTGACAAATACAAAGATTACAGTGAGAAATACAAAGATTTTACTTTACAAAGACTCAAAAATTCCAGTGACAAATTAGCACAAAAGGCGGGAAGACTAAATTGGGTTTAAAAAATATCTCACATAATTGCGATTTTGTGACTGTGGCGGTTTCATGATGAAACGCCTTGGGAAGCCGCGTAGCAGGCAACGAGGTGTAAGGGCGACTGACGTGGACAAATACAAAGATTCTACTTTACAAAGACTCAAAAATTCCAGTGACAAATTAGCACAAAAGGCGGGAAGAGCAAAATTTGGTTTAAAAAATATCTCACATAATTGCGGTTTCGTGACTGTGGCGATTTCATGATGAAACGCCTCGGGAAGCCGCGTAGCAGGCAACGAGGTGTAAGGGCGGCTGACGTGGACGGGTTATACGTGGACCAATGATCAGGGATCCGGTGATTCCAGCGTAACATTTTTGACCGTGCAAACATGCACAAAATATTTCTCTTAAATCTTAAGCCAACACTCCTAGACCAGCCAATGAACGATCCAGCTCTGAAGAAAGAAGGCCGTCACTCAAAAAGTACTCCAACATAGTTTATCCAGAACATGAGCCTACGTGTTAAATATGACATCAAAGTCGATGTTATATTTGTCCAAACATGATTATTTTCTGATGCAAGTTGGTGGGCTTAGAGTGACTTGGGATTTGAGAAGAGAGAGAGGTTAATAACACTTGCTATGTATGTTTAGTTGTCAAACAGATGTTGAAAATAATGTGGATACATATGCTCTTATGTGATAAGATGTGATATAAAAGAACATTGTTAAAAAAAAAGGGACGTGACATAAAAGAAATGAAAGCGTCAAACCACTTAATAATCTTGCCTCAAGTTTTGTTACCCCCATGTGGGGACAATAATGGATGTATTGCTTATGTCAAGTATTACTCAAGAAATGTTAATTTTGTGAGGTCGTGAGTACTCTATGAGTGACCTAATAATTAGTGTTTTACGTAATGTTGTGAATTCAAATTTCATAAGGAACATGTTTTATAAAGAATTTAAAAATTATGATGTAATAGGCTAGTTTTCAAAATGAAAAAAAGTTCACTCTTTTATTTGATTTTAAAATAAAAGCATGAGGCGCTTAATTTATTTAAGAAAAATGAGAGAAAACATAACCGGAGAGCAGAGGCCAAATGAATGGAATTATCCTTCTTAAAATCAGGCCAGTTTGAAGAAGAGAAAAAAAATTAACTCACAAGATTATGCTGCAAAAGGAAATGTAAAATCTTAAACCTGGGGACGAACAAAATATTATGACGAGGAACCGTGCTAAAGAGATTTATCTCAAGAGAAATGTTTAGTACACTTGAAAATTGTATTTTCTCATGTACTTTAATCTTCTCATTGGCCAATGACAATACATTAAGAGTATATTATGTCTATCTAATGAAAAATAAGAAGTGTATAAGAAAATATAATTTTTAAGTACAATAAAATTTTCTCTTATCCCAAATGAGGGATTGAGGACCTAGGCCAGAGCGATTGGGGCATCAAATGTCTTCGTCAATTTTCTTGTTCAAAATCTCTAAGGAGCCCGTTGGTATTAGGATATATTGATAATAGAGTGAAGATACCTTACAAAATAAATTAAAAGATATCTTTAAAACTTTTAAAATATCTTCATTCCATTTTCAATCTATTATAATATATTTTAAAAATATCTTCACTCTATTTTCAATCTATCTCTCTCAAATCTCGATACCAAACTGGCTAACCTCCAACCTAGGTCTTAATGCGCAGCAAAGATATCATCAAATAGGCCATGTGACGTTGGGTGATTTGAGGAGCGGGGTTGTCCAAGTTAACATTGATGATACTTAAAGGAAAGTTCCGAGCATGAAGAGAGATAGTAGAATAAATACTTTGGGTATGGTTCTTTTGAAGATGTTGCTTTTATTTAAGAGGTCTAATGCAAATTAATTAGGATACTCTTCCCCTTCTTCATTCTTTCTCTTTCTAATCATTTCAAAATGGATTTATTTCAGAATCTCTAAAATTTACACATGCTTATAGGTATTTTGTCTTAGTGGACGCTCTTTTGATTTTTTTTTTTAATTTACCACAAAGTTTCTTTAAGATTTATCATCCTCCTGTTATTATATGTTGTGGAGGTATTTTTCTGTCCGACGATGAGCTGAGCAGATCCTCCAAAGGTGAATGAAAGTCTTGTTGATTGAGACGATCACTTGTAAGATTAAACAAGCGTCAAGAGAGTCCGGTTGAAGAATTGGGAAGAACCCTTCGACGCTCAAGTTAGGGTTGACTGAAAAGAGGTGTGGAGAAGAAGGGGGTTTCTAGTGTGTGCTCCACAACAAGAAAAAGCGGCATTTTCGACGGACAGAATCCGTCGAAAATCTGTCGAAAAACACATCTTCCCACAACTTTCCAGCGAACGACCGTCGGAAACGGTCCGTCAAAAAAATACCGTCAGAAATTACCGACGGACAAAAAATTCGTCGGTAAAACGTCGGAACTTCCGACAGAACATTCCATCGGAAAGTTCGTCGGTAAATTCCGACCGAAAGTGGTCGGCAAATGTTGTCGGAAAATTGGTCGGTATATTCTGACAAATAATTTGTCAAAACATCCGTCGGAAACTCCGTCGGTAAATTCCGTCGGATACGTTCCGTCGGAAAATAATCCGTCAGAAGTTCAGACGGGTTTGCTGACGAATAAGTTCTGTCGGCAACATTGTGTGCCGATGCTATTTCCGACAGATAATATGCGTCGAAAAATCCGTCAGAAATAACCATCTTATTTTTTTTAAAAAAAATACTGAAATTAACAATGATAAATTACAAAATCGGCTAAAATATTCATACATTCCACAATAATAAGTACTAAAAATCAAACATAAAATCATCAAACACAACACATATAAAATCATACACAATAATAAGTGCTAAAAATAAAAAAAGGTCTGTTGGATCGTCCGCTGTCCCCGCCTCATGATCGTCAGGTGCCGGATGATCCTATATTAAAAAAAGTAAATATGAGAAACATAAATAAAAATAATATACAAACATTATTTTCAACAATTTAAATTTAAAACATGTGATTATTCACTAAGTTTAATTAGAAAATATTTTTGATCCTTTACACTTAGGCTTTTTTTAGATTAGTGATTTGAGTGCCGAACCCAAATCGAAAATCTAATTAGTATTCCGTCAGTTCCCACACGTCACTTTCATCCACCCAGTCGTGTCGGAGCGAACGACACGCGCCGATCGGATCCCTATTTGTGATTTTGGACCCCCGGGAGTTTTTTTTTTTAGATTATTGATTTGAGCGCCGAACCCAAATCGGGAATCCGATTAGAATTCTATCAGTTCCCACACGTCACTTTCACCCACCCGTCGTGTCGGAGCGAACGACACTCCGATCGGATCCCTATTTGTGATTTTGGACCCCCAGATTGCGTGTTTTGATCCTTTACATAGGTTTTTTTTAGATTAGTGATTTGAGTGTCGAACCCAAACTGGGAATCCGATTAGGATTCTATCAGTTTCCACACGTCACTTTCACCCACCCGGTCGTGTCGGAGCAAACGGCACGCCGATCGGATCCCTATTTGTGATTTTGGACATTCGGGTTGCGTGTTTTGATCCTTTACACTTAGATTTTTTTTAGATTAGTGATTTGAGCGCCGAACCCAAGCCAAGAATCCGATTAGGATTCCGTCTATTCCCACACGTCACTTTCACCCACCCGGTCGTGTCGGAGCGAACGACACGCCGATCGGATCCCTATTTGTGATTTTGGACCCCCGGGTTGCTTGTTTTAATCCTTTACACATGTTTTTTTTTTAATTAGTGATTTGAGTGCCGAACCCAAACAAGGAATCCGATTAGGATTCCGTCAGTTCCCACACATCACTTTCACCCACCCGGTCGTGTCGGAGCGAATGACACACCGATTGGATCCCTATTTGTGATTTTGGACCCCCGGGTTGTGTGTTCTGATCCTTTACACAGGTTTTTTTTTTAGATTAGTGATTTGAGTGCCGAACCCAAACTGGAAATCCAATTAGGATTCCGTCAGTTCCCACACGTCACTTTCACCCACCCGATCGTGTCGGAGTGAACGACACGCCGATCGGATCCCTATTTATGATTTTGGATCCTCGGGTTGCGTGTTTTGATCCTTTACACTTAGGTTTGTTTTTAGATTAGTGATTTGAGTGCCGAACCCAAACCGGGAATCCGATTATGATTCCGTCAGTTCCCACATGTCACTTTCACCCACCCAGTCGTGTCGGAGTGAATGGCACGCCGATCGGATCCGTGTTTGTGATTTTGGACACCCGGGTTGCGTGTTTTGATCCTTCACACTTGGGTTTTTTTTAGATTAGTGATTTGAGCGCCGAACCCAAACCGGGAATCCGATTATGATTCCGTCAGTTCCCACATGTCACTTTCACCCACTGGGTCGTGTGGGAGTGAACGATACGTCGATCGGATCCCTATTTGTGAATTTGGACCCTCGAGTTGCGTGTTTTGATCTTTTACAAAGGTTTTTTTTTAGATTAGTGATTTGAGTGTCGAACCCAAACTTGGAATCCGATTAGGATTCCGTCAGTTGCCACACATCATTTTCACCCACCCGTCATGTCGGAGCGAACGACACATCGATCGGATCCCTATTTGTGATTTTGGACCCCCGGTTGCGTGTTCTGATCCTTTACACTTAGGTTTTTTTTTAGATTAGTGATTTGAGAGCCGAACCCAACCGGGAATCTGATTAGGATTCTGTCAGTTCCCACACGTCACTTTCACCCACCTGGTTGTGTTGGAGTGAACATCACGCCGATCGGATCCCTATTTGTAATTTTGGACCCCCGGGTTGTGTGTTTTGATCCTTTACACTTATGTTTTTTTTAGATTAGTGATTTGAGCGCCGAACCCAAACCGAGAATCCGATTAGAATTTCGTCAGTTCCTACACGTCACTTTCACCTACCCGGTCATGTCGGAGTGAACGACACGCCGATCGGATCCTATTTGTGATTTTGGACCCCTGGGTTGCGTGTTTTGATCCTTACATAGGTTTTTTTTAGATTAGTGATTTGAGTGTCGAACCCAAACGGGAATCCGATTAGGATTCTATCAGTTTCCATACGTCACTTTCACCCACCCGGTCGTGTCGGAGCAAACGGCACGCCGATCGGATCCCTATTTGTGATTTTGGACATTCGGGTTGCGTGTTTTGATCCTTTACACTTAGATTTTTTTTAGATTAGTGATTTGAGCGCCGAACCCAAGCCAAGAATCCGATTAGGATTCCGTCTATTCCCACACGTCACTTTCACCCACCCGGTCGTGTCGGAGTGAACGACACGTCGATCGTATCCCTATTTGTGATTTTGGACCCCCGGGTTGCTTGTTTTAATCCTTTACACATGTTTTTTTTTTAATTAGTGATTTGAGTGCCGAACCCAAACAAGGAATCCGATTAGGATTCCGTCAGTTCCCACACATCACTTTCACCCACCCGGTCGTGTTGGAGCGAATGGTACACCGATCGGATCCCTATTTGTGATTTTGGACCCCCGGGTTGTGTGTTCTGATCCTTTACATAGGTTTTTTTTTTAGATTAGTGATTTGAGTGTCGAACCCAAACTGGAAATCCAATTAGGATTCCGTCAGTTCCCACACGTCACTTTCACCCACCCGATCGTGTCGGAGTGAACAACACGCCGATCGGATCCCTATTTATGATTTTGGACCTCGGGTTGCGTGTTTTGATCCTTTACACTTAGGTTTGTTTTTAGATTAGAGATTTGAGTGCCGAACCCAAACCGGGAATCCGATTATGATTCCGTCAGTTCCCACACGTCACTTTCACCCACCCAGTCGTGTCGAAGTGAATGGCACGCCGATCGAATCCGTGTTTGTGATTTTGGACACCCGGGTTGCGTGTTTTGATCCTTCACACTTGGGTTTTTTTTAGATTAGTGATTTGAGCGCCGAACCCAAACCGGGAATTCGATTAGGATTCCGTCAGTTCCCACACGCCACTTTCACCCACTGGGTCGTGTGGGAGTGAACGATACGTCGATCGGATCCCTATTTGTGAATTTGGACCATCGAGTTGCGTGTTTTGATCTTTTACACAGGTTTTTCTTAGATTAGTGATTTGAGTGCCGAACCCAAACTTGGAATCCGATTAGGATTCCGTCAGTTGCCACACATCATTTTCACCCACCCGGTCATGTCGGAGCGAACGACACGTCGATCGGATCCCTATTTGTGATTTTGGACCCCCGGTTGCGTGTTCTGATCCTTTACACTTAGGTTTTTTTTTAGATTAGTGATTTGAGTGCCGAACCCAAACCGGGAATCTGATTAGGATTCTGTCAGTTCCCACACGTCACTTTCACCCACCTGGTTGTGTCGGAGTGAACATCACGCCGATCGGATCCCTATTTGTAATTTTGGACCCCCGGGTTGTGTGTTTTGATCCTTTACACTTATGTTTTTTTTAGATTAGTGATTTGAGTGCCGAACCCAAACCGGGAATCCGATTAGAATTTCGTCAGTTCCCACACGTCACTTTCACCTACCCGGTCATGTCGGAGTGAACGACACGCCGATCGGATCCTATTTGTGATTTTGGATCCCTGGGTTGCGTGTTTTGATCCTTTACATAGGTTTTCTTTTAGATTAGTGATTTGAACGCTGAACCCAAACCGGAAATCCGATTAGGATTTCGTCAGTTCCCACACGTCACTTTCACCCTACCCAATTGTGTCGGAGCAAACGACATGCCAATCGGATCCCTATTTCTGATTTTGAATCCCCAGGTTGTGTGTTCTGATCCTTTACACTTAGGTTTTTTTTTATAGATCTTTTTTCAAGTGACTTTTTTATCCTTCCATAAGTTGATTGTATAAAGGGACCTTCTTTATAGGTTTCTTAATTTAGATTTCTTCTTTTCCCTTTTGAGATCTTTGGACACCGACTCATAAATTGACCTGGGTGGCCTCCAGTTGAAGTGGTTTCATTTCATTCAAACTATATAAAATTAATAGTAATACTGACCTGAGAGGCTTGCTGTGAGGGGCCTACTCCTCGGATGGCAGAGATCAACTGCTCGACCATAACGTCAAACTGCAGCTGTAGCTCTTCCCGGATGAGGGTTCTCATGTCCTCTCCACCACTGTTGGGCGGTGCAGCAGATGAACTCTCGTAGGCCGGAGGAGCGATCAAACTCGCATATAGGATCAAGTGGCTTTCCTTTGGACTAGATTGATATCTAGCACAAGGCAAACACTAAACTGTATGTCAGGCCTGCTTGCAGTAAGGTAAAGGAGGGAGCCAATCATACCTCGGTATTGCTTTACATCTACCAATTTACCTTTGTCATCATTTTCAAGTTTAACACTTGTACTCATTGGGGTGGAGGCTGGCTTGGCTTGTTCAAACTGAAAATTTTTCAGTAGCTCCTTGACATATTTTTCTTGATTGATGAAGAAGCTATCTTCAAATTGTTTTACCTGCAAGCCCAAAAAGAATTGAAGCTCCCCCATTAGACTCATCTCAAATTCACTGTGCATATATTTTGAAAACTCTTCACACAGTGAAGGATTAGTGGAACCCAAGATAATATCGTCCACATAGACTTGAACAACAATGATATGATTGTAAATATATTTAGTGAAGAGAGTTTGGTCCACTTTACCTCTGGAGTAGTTTTTACTCACCAAAAAATTGCTTAACCTATCGTACCAAGCTCGGGGTGCCTGTTTTAAACCATAAAGAGCTTTGTGCAACTTATAGACATAGTTAGGCCTATTATAATCCTCAAATCCAGGTGGTTGAGAAACATAGACTTCTTCTTTAATGTAGCCATTCAAGAAAGCAGTTTTAACATCCATTTGAAAAAGTTTGAATTTATTTGAGCATGCATATGCCATCAAAATTCTAACTACCTCAAGCCTAGCTATAGGTGCAAAGGATTCTTCAAAGTCTATCCCAAATTCTTGATTATATCCTTTTGTTACTAGTTTAGCTTTGTTTCTCACCACTTTACCCTCTTCATTTAGTTTATTCCTAAATACCCATCTTATTCCAATGACATAAATTTCAGGGGTTCTAGGAACTAAACTCCAGACATTATTTCTTTCAAATTGTCCTAGTTCCTCATGTATAACATCTATCCAAGAATTTTCTTTTAGAATTCTTCAACATCTTTAGGTTCCACTTGAGAGACAAAAGCTAAATGATCTTGTTCAACAACTTGCTTAACCTGAGGCCTAGTTTGAACTTTATCATTTACATTGCCAATTACATTATCAAGTGGGTGATCTTTGAGTACCTGACGTTTGTGATTGTTAAAGGACTCGGTTGATCTTGAACTTAAGGAAGTTGATCTTGTGTAACTTGTTCTTGAGGAGGGTGTTCTTGAAGATTTTCATCTTGAGTCTTTTCCTCTTGAGTCTTCTTTAGTTTCATCATCTTGTTTTTGAAAAGTATTCCTTCATCATCATCATCATACCTGCAAAAGTATGCATTAGTAGATTTTGTTTCTACTTGAGGATTTCCTTTAGTTTTCTCATGTTGTTTCCCAAGTATTGTTCCTTCATCTTCATCATCATACCTGCGAAAATTTGCATTGTTAGTGTTTGCATGATACTCATCAAAAACAACATGTGGAGCTTCTTCCACAGTTCTATTTTTATTGTTAAACACTATATATGCTCTAGAGTGCTCTGAGTATCCTAGAAAAATACCTGGATCACTTTTGGTTTCAAAATTATCTAAATCCACTTTGTCATTGTTATGAATAAACACTTTGGAGCCAAAAACCCTGAAGTACCCAATACTGGGTTTCTTACCTTTTAAGAGTTCATAGGGAGTTTTCTTCATCACAAGTCTTACCATGGCTCTATTGAGGATGTAGCATGAGGTATTCACTGCTTCTGCCCAAAAACTTCTTGTGAGTTGGCTTTCAACTAGAAGAGTGCGAGCCATTTCCACCAAGGTCCTGTTCTTTCTCTCCACTACTCCATTTTGTTCTGATGTCCTTGGGGAGGAAAACATGTGATCTATCCCTTGATTCCTGCAAAAATCAGAAAAAGAGTTATTGTCAAACTCTCCCACATGATCAGTGCGGATTGAGCATATTCTGTTTGTGCTCCCATGCTCAATCTTATTAAAGAACTCTTCAAAGACTTTAAGTGCCTCATTTTTGTGAGCCAAGAATTTGACCCAAGTGAACCAAGAAAAATCATCCACAATGACAAATCCAAAACGTTTGCCATTGAGATTCAATGTTCTAGTAGGTCCAAAAAGGTCCATGTGCAACAATTCATAGGGTTTTGAAGTGATTACCGGTGCTTTTGATTTGAAAGACTTTCTGGTTTGTTTTCCCTGTGCACATGCATCACAAAAATTTTCATTTTTATTGAAAGAAATTTCAGGAAGTCCACTTACCAATTTCATCCTCATGATCTTATGCAAACATTGTAGCTCACATGGCTAAGCCTACGATGCCACAAAGTCAACTCATCCTGTTACTTGCAACAAGACACAAGTTTTTGTTCTCTGGTTCATCTAAATCAACCAAATAGATGTTGTTCACCCTTTTTCCAGAAAAACTTGAGACTTCTGTTTCTTTATCAACAATTTTACATGCATTTGATTCAAAGTTACTTTGTGTCTTTATCACACAGTTGGCTTATGCTAAGTAAATTGTGGTTAAGACCATCAACCAACAACACGTTGTCTATTGAGTTAGAGGCATACTTACCTACCTTACCTGTGCCAATAATTTGGCCCTTATGTAATCATGGGATTTGTATCCCCTTTTGAAGTTGATTGTGAAAGTGTAGGGATTAAGAACTGACCGTGATCGCCACCAACGCAGTCGCCTCTTGATGTTCAGGTGGAGGGACTACTACCTTGGAAAGGAAGGATGAAGAGGAAGGCGTACCTGATAACGCGACAGAGGAGGCGTCGCTATGCTTTGATGTGAACGCGACGTAGGCAACGACGCCTTCTTGATCGCGACACAGTGGTCGTCGCCTTCTTCTTCAGTGGATGGAGACTTGGGTTCTTCATCTTCCTGCTCCTCAGCCGGCCGAGGGGCAAGAGCCTCACCTTGCTCTGACCTTTAAACACCTGCCAAAGTGGTTTAAACAACAAAAAAACACCCATTAGAACTCGTGTGTAGAAGATTTATTCAATGAAAAGCATGAAATCATGAACTATTATGGAGGGAACTCATGAGATTGGGGCTTTTAACCCCTGTGGGTGTTAAGAATAGGTGTGTGTGTCGTGATCTAATGCTAAACTAGAAAGAAAACAAAGCTATGCATATATGAAATCAAAGAAATAAAGGGAAGAAGGGAAGAAGAATTGTGTAGCCGATGGGAAAACGCCCTGGAGGGCTCTTGCTGATCGTCTGGAGGGAAAATCTCTTCGTGGAAGATGAAGTTCTCTTGCTCAGAAAACCAAAGAATCCAGCCTTGCCCGAAAAGATGCAGAGACGAGGTACTTATGGGTGATTATTCCCAACTCGGGTCTGAGAGGAATAATGGGCAAGAGTCCGACTCTGGGTAAGTATGGCTGTGCAAGGGCTATTGGAACTCGGAAAGGGACTGTTAGGAAGGTCTGCTCTGAATTTGAGAAGATTTGGACTTGATTTGGACGTCCAAATGAAGCAATTACCATCAATAGCATGGGTCCAAATTGGCTTCGGATTGAGTTTCCTGTTTAAGGCCCTTAACGCGACGGCCTTGGTGTCGCCTTCTTGAATGCGACGGCTCGATACGTCGCCTTCCTCATATGGAAGGCTAACTTGAGTCATTTTGTGATTTTTTGAGGATTTAAAATGTGGAATTATTATAGCGACATAGCAGCTGTCGTATTCAGGAAGGCGACCTAGGGCCTGTCGCTTTCTGGTCTTTTCTGCATTTCGGCATGTAATGCGTCCAATCAGCCATGCACAGCCTTCGGGATGAAACATCGGACTTATACTCAGAGAGCTTTTAATGAAAGAGATTGACTTGACCAGGAAGAGTCCTCCAGGGCGATGAACTAATGGAAATGATGTCATGATCGGAGAAAGCCAGCTTGACGATGATTAGCCAACGTGGGGTGTCAATGATACGACAAGGGATTTTGCTCGACTTATGGGTCAGAAATGGGTGTCTACAGATTGCCCCTCCTTGATGCCTGCTTTGCAAGGGAGTGGAGCGGTGATGGAGCGAAAGTGGCGTGAAACGGAGATGTAGCGGGATGAAGCGGAATGAGCTGAAAAGCGGGCATCAAGGTAAAGAGACACCCATTCTGAACGAATAAGCAGCGAGAATTATCTGGCTGACCTCGAACATGGCTGGGAACAGAGTGCGAGGATGGTTCCTATTTGAGACGAATAAAAACAAAGAAAAGAATGATCAACCTCCTGATTCAAGAGGTACCCTGGCTATCTTTAGCGTGCAGGTTTCGTTCATTAGGGGATAGGTGCTGCCCGGCAGGTCGATTCGACTCTGGCCTTCGAGCGGGTCACGACTAATGAGCGGATCGGGGATAAAGAAAATGACTGTTATAATGAATGGGGATGAGAGGAATCCTGCATAGGAACCATCACTGGTAAACTGGACCGAGCACAAGCTCGAGGAAAACTTTCAATTCGGAGTGGAATTCTTGTCTGGAAATGAGGATCTGGGTTGGGACATCTTGAGAAGCTGACTTTGACGAATCATGATTCGTGAAGCTTAAAATCCCTACATGATGCATGCTGGGCTAAAGAAAAAGGAAATCATAAAACGAATGCAAAGAAAGAGAGAAAATAACAAGTATTCAAGGATAATATTGCTAGACAATATGAGCAAGGGTCAAGACACTTCGCATCCCCGACGTGCGATAGCGTCCCCGAGTCATATCACCCAACGGCCTATCCAGCGATTAGCAGTGTGTACTTAGATCATCCTTATTTTTGATGAAGGGGAACTCAGATCTGGAACCACTGGAACAGCCAGCCGGTCTTGAGCTGATATAATAGTGTAGATATCATATAGTAATGCGAAGGGATTAAGTTGGAGATACTTACCTGACTTACCTGACGGACGTATCTTTTGATTTTCTGAATTTTCTGGATTTTTATGGATTTTCCTGCATTTTCTGATTTTTTTATGTATTTTCAATAATCAAAGCAATAAGGATAGTCATAATTCAATGCACCAAACAATGACATCAAAGCATATGTGCAAAATATCCTGAACAGTCACAGAAGAATAAGCAAGACAAAACAGACTGATCAGAAGGCGACATAGGACCTGTCGCGACCCTTGACTGAAGAAGGCGACACGAGATCTGTCGCCACCTTGAAGGCGACAGGTCGATATGTCGCTTTCTCAGTTTCTCAGCCCGAGCTCAAAAGTCTTCAGCATATGATTTGATTTTGACTCACACTTGGACTCCTATTGCTCTCCACTCAAGGTCCCACTCCCAATGGGTCTTCCCTACCCTTTCCTAGCAGGAATAGGAGTACCATGGCTCTATAAATAAGGGGGATGAGAGGCCAAATTCGGAGTTCTCAACTCTCTCTTCTTTCTTCAAGTCTTGCAAGCTCTCATGGCCATGAAGAGAGCTCCTCTTGATCCCATGGGTGGGGAGGCGGTCTACGAAGGTCCGAAGCGTGCTCGGGCGACCTTTGAAGCTCTCATGAGGATTACGGACGTTCCCAACCACTTGAGCCGGAGCGAGGTGAGAGAGGTAAGTTGGTTGGTGTTTTCAATTTTCATGATTTTATGCTCCGAATTTCGTCATTAATTTTGTGTTCTTGTTCTTCCTCTTTTCTCTCTTTTTCTTTTTTTCTTCCCTAGCTCTTCCCCGGCTCTCGCCGCTACTCTAAGCTCACTTGGATTGCCCCGATGATCAAAGCCTTACCCATGTATGTCATTAGGTTCTTAAGAGAGTGGGGTTTGGGTGGGGTTTTGATAGCGGCTCACAATTACCACAAAATTTCTTTGATTGGCATAGTATCACGGCCTTGATAGAATTATGGCACCCACAAACCATACTTTTATTTTCCCCAAATTTGAGGCGACCGTCCTTTTAGAGGAGGTCGAGGCCTTCCTTGCTCTTCCCAAGACCAACCCGGGGATGAGCAAAACATAAGCTACACGGTTGAGCCCATTAACCCGAAGTTTATCCTAGGAGAATTCATGACCGATCCGGGGGATGTCTACACCATAATTAGCCCACAATTCATACATCTAGTGCCATTGTCTAAGTGGGTCATATCCAAGTGCAAGGACAAGAGCGTGGACCACCGGAGATCGCAAAGCCGTGGCCATATGCTTATGTGGGGTGGTGCTCTTCCCATCCGGGGATCACCTCATAGACTATGCTAGCCTTAGTGCGATTAGTGGGGTATGGCGAGGACTTTCACTCTCTCACGCCGTCTTGGCGTATCTTTACTCGGGTCTTACCTCGGCTTCCACGGGAGGTTTCCTTTATGGCTCTATGATCCTTCTAGAGTGTTGGTTGGGTGTGAGGATTAAATTCAAACCGGTGGACAACCCCACCACCGATAGTCGGATCTTCGGGTGCCATCCTTTGAACTTTATTGGCGCGGCCAAATTCTCCGACAAGGTTTTATGCAGGACGGCGGACAAGAAAACAAGAAGTGCATGGCGCCTTTACTTAAGCACCCTACCAGTGGAGAACTTTGCTTTGGGCATAGCGGCACTTCGTGGAGCGGAGATCCGGCTACCACTCGGATGCGGCTTGGACTTGCAACTGATAGGGAATATGACGACCGTGCTCTACAACCCGCAGCGGTGCTACCTACAGGTCGGGAAGCCGAGGACGAGAGTGCTTCCGCCATCACACTTGCCTCCCATGAAGAAGCGACGCTTGGGGAACCCGGAGGATGAGCAGGCCGTGCGGAGCGCGCTGGCCTTGTGGAGGGCGTGCGCTACCCATGCACTCCCGCCGAGACTCGACGAGGACCGGGAAACGTACCAGGCGTACCTCTTGGAGCATGAGAAGATTCGGTCACTGAGGGACCGGAGCTAGAGTAGAGAGATAGACTTGATTGTACTTTTGATGCTTTGATGGGACTTGGGGTGGTGAGATTGATGCTTGATGTAAGGGGAGTGAGATATTTATTGATGTAAGCATTGGTTTATTGCAATGAGCATTGAATTTTAGGGGTTTTTTGTGCACTGGTTTAAGAAGGCGACGCTAGACCTGTCGCTACCAAGAAGGCGACAGGTCAACGGTCGCGACCCGAAAAGTGAAGGCGACATGAGCATCGTCGCCACCTGGGTAGAAGGCGACACAGACCTTGTCGCGTTCACAGGTCCCGGGACAGTTTGAATTCGGGCCGAGCGCCCTCTTCTCCTTTCCTTTCTTTCAAACTTCTCTTCCTTCCTCTTTCCCTCTATCCGCGATTTCCCCCTTTCCTTCCGGCCTCCCCTTTCAACCTTCTCTCTTCTCTCCGTCAAGCCCCCCCCTTCTTCCTCTCTTCTTTCCTCTCCTTCCTTCTTCCTCTCCTTTGACGACCGGTGATGGAGGGTGACGGCAGTGGGCAAGGAGGAGGGCGGCGGCCGGCGGCGCAAGAAATCCATCCGGCGTCGGCAACCGGCGAGGGACGTCGACGGCGGCTCCGGAGGCTTCCCCGGCCGTGCCGATGGAGGAGGATGTTGCCGCGATGATGCCGGGCGAGGACGATCCCGTTGGACCCAAGAGGTAGGGTCTCAAGCCCTAAACCCTATGTGTGTGATGAGGGGATGCTGAGCACCCCAGTAGGGCCTTTTAGCCCAAGGTGAAACGGCAGGAAAACGTTACTTCCGTTTCCTTGGCCAGTCTGTGAACGCGACAGGTGGGTGTCGCATTACCAGACAGGTCGCGACGGCCTAAGCGTCGCTTCAGAAGGCGACAGCGCTTGTCGCCTTCACAGGAGGAAGGCGACTCCTCTGGTGTCGCCTTCTGAAGGCGACAATATACCCGTCGCTACCTTAATAGAGTGCTGTTCTATTGATCCCTTGCTGATCCTTGTGTTTTCTGTGATTGTTTTGCAGAGCGAGCTACGGTCCCGGCTGGGGTGGTCCGTTGTCCGGGCGATCTATCAGGGTTGCCGGATTTCCAGAGGACCCGGCTGGAGGAGATAGGGTTCGGCCCCTTTCTGAGGTTGGATGAGTTGACGCCGGACGTGGCGCTCATCCAGGCATTGAAGGAGCGATGGGACCCGGAGTGCCACGCGTTCCTCCTCCGTGGGGTCACATGATCCCCACACTAGAGGACGTGGCACGGGTCACCGGCCTGAGGGTAGATGGCCAGGCGGTGACCGGGGTGACTTATACCAGCTATCAGGAGATGGTGGAGAGGCTTCTGGGGTTAGAGGTGACGCGGAGAGATCCTCCCTGGTGCCGAGGACGAGGTTGCAGGCGAGCCTCGGGGTGGCAGACGCGCGCCACCAGACTGGAGAGGGCCAGGCGGAGTACATGGCCCGTTGACAGCGGATGCCAGAGCAGCACAGGCGGAGGGAGCGGCAGCGGACCGCGACTTGAGGCGCTTCCTGATCCTCGTGATCGGAAGTTGATCTTGGGTACGCGAGGAGACCCGGTGAGCTGTCGGTGTCTGCCTCTACTAGAGGACCTGACCCAGGTGGGGAGCTATGCGTGGGGTGCGGCCCTTCTGGCCCACCTTTTTGACAGCCTGGGCACCTCTAGTAGGGAGACAGGGTGGCCGGGTTCTTCCCACTGTTACAGGTATGCTTCTCACCTTTACCCTTTACTCTTTACTGCTGCTTTCCTGCTTGTCTTAATTAACTGTGTACTGACTTGTATTACTTTTGCAGGTGTGGGCGTACTGCCACCTCCCTTCCCTGGGTCGGGGGGTGCCGAGGCGACGCGCGCTGGCGGTTTTTGCCGCGACGAGCGGTCCCTGCGGCGACAGGTGACGCTCATCCATGATGCGTTGGACACCGTCCCTTTGGACATGTGAGTACTTCTAGCCTTAACCTTTTCCTTTACTTTGCTTATTTGTCAATTGACTGACGGGTCTTTACTTGTGGGTGCAGGTACAGTGGACTCCCTACGTCGGGGAGGACGACGCCACCCAGCCGTGGGTGGAGCGGGCCGTCCCTACTTCGGTAGGGACATTTGGCTTCATTGCTTCAACACAGTGGTCCCGCTCTACCACCGGCTAGTGGCGCGGACACTGGGACTCCACCAGGCGGTGGTGGAGTTCCCGACCCGACAGAGGTCAGGTCAGGAGAGCCCGGTCGCAGCTTCCGAGGAATCCAGCAGGTCACGGACTGGACAGTCCGGGTCCGAGAGCAGCTGGACGACTGGGAGCGGCGAGGGAAGGAGGTGGTCTCCGAGGCTGCCAGCGACGAGGACTACTTCCGGGCCTATGCCCGGAAGTATGGGGCCCAGGTGTACAAGGGGTCCCGACGACCGGTACGTATTTTACTGCTTTCAGTCTCTTTGAGTTCTTAGTTGATTATGTGACTGACTTGGCTAGTGATTGCAGCTTGACCCCGAGGGACGGATCTCCTCGCTCGAGGGCATCCTCCATTCCACCATCCAGCAGCGAGACGACCTCCAGGCGGTGGTGGATCAGCTGGTAAGTACTCTGCACCCTACCCTTCTGCTTCTAACTGTGGTTGACTGACCCTTGATATTTTCTTTTGCAGCGGGCAGAGCTGGACCGTGCGCAGCAGATGGTGGGAGGGGCTTCCTCCTCCCGAGAGGATCCCGGCCGCTCCGTCTTGGAGGGCCAGCTAGCGGCGGCGGCGGCCCGAGCGGAGGACGCCCTCGCCCAGCTGCGGGAGCAGGTAAGTTACTTATTTAGATGCCCCTGTTTTTTGCTTCTTTCGTGATTTCTGACAAGATTTTTTTGATATTGCAGGAGCAGGAGCTGAGGACCGCCCTGGCACGGACGACCACGCTGGAGGCGGAGATGGCGGAGCTACGCCTGCGCCCCGAGGCAGCGGAGGTGGTGCGGTGGCGCCAGGAGGCAGAGGCGGCGGCCCGCTGGCAGCAGGAGGCGGCGGAGGCGACGCGCTGGCGCCAGGAGGCGGAGGAGGCGGCACGACTGCGCGCCGAGGCTGGGGACCTCCGCACCCAGCTGGGGGAGGAGAGGCATCACGGCGACATGCTGCGATCCGAGATGAGGGGTCTGGAGAGGGCCTGGCCTTGGTCGGGCGCAGCCGGTCAGCGACCAGCCGGAGCGGTATCCCGAGCGGGTCCGCTGGGCACTACCTGACAGGTTCCTCCGGACGGCGGAGGAACGAGGGAGGAGCGCGACGACGGCGCGAGAGGGCGCCAGAGGGGAGCGAGACCGGGCCGAGAGTGATGGCCCCTCCATCTCCCCGCCCGCCTGAGGGTACGGGGAGAGTGGTTGCGGGTTTGTACTTTTTTTGCTCCTCTCTTTGTCATGGGTGTACATGAATGAATGGAACTTTTGTGTTTTTATGGTTTGCGACTGAGTGAGAGTGACGAGTGAGATATGAGTGCCGCTTTCTTTTCGTCCTGCACACTTTAGACAACCACGAAACAAGTCAGATCTGTTCTTAGGCTTAGCCCCTGCCTTAAAATGCGACGAGTGAGCGACCTTGATAATTCGTCAAGGGGCTAAGCCTTATTAAATAGGCAAAAGATGCGAATAAACAAATGAAATGCATGTATGCAAACGGCTTGGAATCATTTAATGTTTTGAGATTTTTGGAATATTTGATTTTTTTTGAAGTTTTTGATTTTTTTTGGGAGTTTTTGAGGGAATATTTGATTTTTTTGGAGTTTTGGAAATATTTGATTTTTTTGGAGTTTTGGAAATATCTGATTTTTTTGGGTTTTGGAAATATCTGATTTTTTTGGGGTTTTGGAAATATCTGATTTTTTTTTTGGGGTTTTGTTAGCGCCTAAAGCCGGCGTTGGCCCTTCCTAAAATAAGACACGCGAGACGGAAGGTACTCGCATCTTCGAGCCACAATACTTAAACCGATTCGAGCCGCTGGTTAGGAATCTTGATCACCTCCGGTTCTCGCCATAGGGCTTTCTAAGTTAGGACGTGCGTAAGGGGTGACAACGCCTCGGAAAACCTACGCTTAGTTGATGCTGCGACTAATTAAGCCCCACCCAAGAGGTGACTCAGCCTTATAGGAGAAACAAAGATTATTTAAGGAAAGTCTTGTGTGGGTATAGGGATGTTGGTTTCGCTACTTCTACAGCATACCATTCAGAGATTGGGTCTGTTGTGGAGGGACTTTATGGTCTTTTCTATGGACTTGCCTTGCTTTGGGGCATGCGTACGACCGGGCTCATTAGTGTCCGCGGGGACTTTGCCACTCTTTGCCATGCCCCTATTGTATTATGGATTCTCTTTTCTTTCGTTTCTTTGCTTCTTTGCCCTTTGTTATTTTGACCGTCCCTGTTTGAGACTTCCTCTCGTCGGGGTATGCTGCAGGTTGACGACCTCACCCTTACGACCCTTTTGCCCCTACACTTCGACCGATTAGGAGAGAATGACCGATGCATCGCTAGAGTAGAACCCTCATAGTTGCAGCATCTACCGAGTGTAGTTATCCGGGCTTGCCGTGTGCGTGTGTGTTATCCTAACTTAGAGCAGCCCTTGGCGATTAGAGAGGTATCTTAGACTCCCAACATGGGGCTATTCCCCGATCTAGGTGTTGTGGCCTCACACCTATAGGCCTAAGGATAGAAACTTGAGGTACACCCGTTCCACGGATGTGATAATTCGACGCCCTCAGCATTGATTAAGCGATATGCATTTCCAGGGTAGACCTCCCTCACAACGTACGGACCCTCCCAATTAGGTTGCAGTTTGGACCTAGGACCTCCGGGTTTGATGAAGATGCGTTTCAAGACCATATCACCCTCTTGGAATTTTTGTTCAATTACCTTCTTTTGAAAAGACCTTGAGATTCGCCTCTGGTAGGAAAGCACATGGTCGGCTGCCATAAGCCGCCTTTCGTCTAAGAGTTCCAATTGGACTAGTAACGCCTCTCGACGTTGATCAAGATTAAGTTCCTTGTCTAATTGAACTCTTAGTGAAGGAATTAGGATCTCATATGGAACTACCGCCTCCATCCCGTAGGTGAGAGCGTACGGGGTTTGTCCCGTGGGAGTGCGGACGGAGGTGCGGTAGGCCCATAGAGCCTCTATTAGCTTCTCTGGCCAGTCGGCGAATTTATGCGACTCACAGGTTTTCTTTAGGATTTTAAGAAGGGTTTTGTTAGTTGCTTCAGCTTGGCCATTGCCCTGTGGGTAATACGGCGATGAATGATGCAGCGTGATGTTGTATTTCTTACAGAGGTCCTGGAGCTCTTGTGCGATGAATTGCGGCCCATTGTCTGTGACGATGCTGCTTGGCACTCCGAACCGCGAGATGATGTTTCTCATGATGAAGCGGCACACCGTGGATGCTTTGATTTCTGTGAAGGCTTCAGCTTCCGCCCACTTGGTGTAATACTCAGTCGCAGTTAGGATAAATGACTTTTGTTTGGTTTGAGCATTAGAATCACCAAGAGGACCGACAATGTCGAAAGCCCACATGGAGAATGGCCATGGTGTGGAGAGTGGGTGTAGTGAGGAGGAAGGGGCATGGATCTTATCGGCATGGAGTTGACACTTGACACACCTACGGACGTAGATGATACAGTCTTCCTCTAGGGTTGGCCAGTAATAGTCCTGCCTAATGATCTTCTTTGCTAGCATCTGACTGTTGACGTGCCCTCCGCATTCACTAGCATGGGCCCCTTCCACCACCTTCCAAGCTTCGTCATCGGTAAGGCACCTTAAAAGGACTCCATTAAGGGCTCGCCTGTACAGAACTTCTCCGACAACTGTGTACCTTAAGGCGGCTCTTCTGATGGCCCTGCGGTCTTCTCCACTTGCCCCTTCAGGATATGTTCCATCCCTGCAGTATTGCTCTATCTCAAAGTACCATGGCAGTTCTTCTTCATTCAGGATCTCCTCGAGCTCAGTTAACATGACTTGCTGCGCTCCTCTTTTCCTAGCCCTCTCTTCTAAGGTTGCCCTAAGGTCGCTAAACCAAGGGTCCTGGGTAGATGGAACATCGAGACGCTGGACGATGATTGTCTCAGTCCGGCGACTCAGAGGGAAGGATAGGGATGAGGCTAGCGACGCCAGGGCGTCGGCCAGGATGTTTTGGGAACGAGGAGTGTGGATGTAGATGAGCTTACGGAACTGCCTTGCCAACAACGTGACCAGGTCTTGATATGGCTTGAGCTTCGGGTCACGAGTGCGGTAAGTTGAGAGCACCTGCCGCAGAGAGCTGAGAGTCTCCTATAATTCTGAGGTGCGATGCCCCCAGCAGATAAGCATGTTTGAGACCAGCAAGGAGAGCCTCATACTCTGACATGTTGTTGGTAGCGGGGAAGGTGAGTTGATATGCAAAGGGGATGGTGATACCTTCCGGGGTAAGGAGTACGGCTCCAATGCCCCGTCCCTGAGAGTTGAGCGCACCATCGAAATGAAGGGACCAGAAGGGGTCTTTGATTATGACTGAGAGTTCCTCATCGGGGAATTCCTCTCGGAGGGAGTCGCTGTGAGGGAGTGGGAGATGGGCTAGATGCTCGGCGATGGCATACCCCTTGACGGCCTTTTGGACCACAAAGGATATGTCAAACTGGGAGAGGAAACTCTGCCAGCGTGCCAGCCGATCAGAAAGGACGGGCTTTTCAAGAAGATATCGGAGTGGATCCATCCTTGAGATCAGCTTGACCTCGTGGGCTAGGAAGTAGTGCTTGAGCTTTTGGACTACCCACACGAGTGCGGCACAAGTTTTGTCCGCGGTGGTGAGCTTGGATTCAGCGGGGTTGAAGAGCCTAGAGAGGTAGTATGCTGCCCTTTCTTTCCCAGATTCGTCATGTTGTGCCAGGACAGCTCCTAGGGAGTCCTCAATGACTGAGAGATACAGGATTAGCGGCTTTCCGGGTACAGGAGGCTGTAAGACTGGGGGATTCATGAGATAACTCTTCAGCTCATCGAAGGCTGCTTGGCATTTATCATTCCATTCGAATTTTGCCCCTCCTTTCAAGAGATCATAAAATGGGCGACACCTTTGCGAATGCTGGGAGATAAATCTTCTGATGAATTGCAAACGTCCGATTAGCCCTCTTAATTGTGCGATATTCTTTGGAGGAGGCATCTCTGCTATTGCCTTAGCCTTGTTAGGATCGATCTCAATGCCCCGCTTACTAACTATGAAACCTAACAGCTTTCCTGATGAGACCCCGAACATGCATTTTTTCGGGTTCATTCTCAGCTGATACTCTCTAGACCTCTGCAACACCTTGGCTAGGATTTCGGGGTGTTCTCTCCTGGTTCTTGACTTCACCAAGATGTCATCCACGTATACCTCTACATAAACGTGCATCATATCTTGGAAAATGGCCATCATCGCCCTCTGATAAGTAGCGCCGGCATTCTTTAATCCAAACGGCATGACTACATAGCAGTATGTTCCCCAGGGCGTGGTGAAGGATGTTTTCTCTTGATCTTCGGAGATAGACGGATTTGTTATATCCTGAATACCCATCCATGAATGAGGGTTTCATACCCAGCAGTGTTATCGATAAGTACATCAAGATGAGGAAGCGGGAAGTCGTCCTTCGACATGCCTTATTCAAATCCCTGAAGTCGATACAGATTCTGACTTTGCCGTCTTTCTTCATGACAGGGACTATATTGGCCACCCAGTTCGGATAAAGCACTACCCTGATGAATCTAGCCTTATGGAGTTTATCTACTTCGTCCTTCATCTTCAGGGCTGTGAGTGGTGGAACCTTCGGAGTTTCTGCTTGATTGCCTTTGCCCCTTCTTTCAGTACCAGTCGGTGCTCCACTAGTGAGGGGTCTAGGCCGGGCATGTCCTCGTAAGACCAGGCGAATGTATCCTTGTACTCCCTCAGGATTTGCACCAGTTCCTCTTCTTCATCAGGAGGGAGATTTGCTGAGATAATCACAATCCTGGGATCTTCTTCTGTTCCAAGGTTGACTTCCTTAGTAGATTCATCCACTGCCGTTGTAGGCTCATCAAACCTCCTTACTCCACTGGCATATTTTTCGGCAGCGTCATCTACTTCGCTATCCTCTTCATCGACTGGGTCCTCATCATTCATTATTTCGTAGACGCCAAACCCGTCGTCTATGAACACCCCATCCTGCTCAAACACCTCTTCGAACACCAGCGCTTCTCTCGTGAACTCCTCTATCAATAGCAGCGCTTGACACCGCCGAGCTAGCTCTTGAAGATATCTCCGGGGAATAGCTTTTCCCCGCTGCTTCCTAGGACGGTGCTTGGAATTGGCGGATGGCGGGCTGACCTGACTCTCTGTCCTAGGCCTATCTATCTTAACTCTAGACTCACCTACTCTAGACTCTCCTAAACTAGACGACTCTACAGGACTGGGGGAGGACATGGTGTCCTCGAAGAGAATGGCTCCTAATGAAGGAGCAGGAGGGGGACCCTCAGTCGAGGGGTGCCCCTGATCAGCAGAGTGCAGGACGTATGCCGGCTCCTCGACCTCAAAGTGCATTTGAAAGTGGACGTTTTTTTTTTGGGGATCGGAGGAGAGCATGCAACAGGAGAGGGTGACCTCGTGGTCACCTGGATCAGCTTGAAGAGCGGAGAGGACAGCCGGTGGGAGCTAGGGTGTGAGGAGGCTGTGCGCCGCCGTGAGGAGCTGAGGAGTCAGCTGGATCAGCAAAGGAGGAGAGGATGGACCAGACTGGGAAGGAGGGAATCCAGGAGGGATGGGTGTGGCTAGGCAGGTGCCTCTCCAGAGTTCATCAACAGTTTTCCCCTCCTCGTAGGGGATGTCCGGCTCTCCTACGTCTGAGGCATCGCTCATGAGCTGCCTTTTGGATGTGATAGCAACGGGTGGATCTAGCAATTCTTCCGCAGCTGGCGGCCAAGTTCTCTCCTCTTCCCAGAACAGTCGGCTGAAGGCGATGGTGATGTCTTCTATGTCGAACCATCTATACCACTCAGCCTCTGGGTCTCCGGTCTTTCTCCTCCTGGTTGGACGGAGGGCTTCTAGGGCTCTATAGGTCAGCAACGGGGCCATGTGCCGAGAGAAGTTCCGGCCATGCACCTCGTGCTGTGAGAGTTCTGCCTCGACTACCACGGTGTTGTACCCAGGTTGGGTAGGCCCCCTGATAAAGTGACACCAGAATGTCCAGGTGAGTGGCTCTCGGTCGGCCTTAAGAGTGGATGTGCTGGATGACCATGGTTTGGATTTCTCCCTATACCCTAAGCCCCATCGGCTTTTCGTGACGATGTCGGGGATGGGTTTGACTATACCTTGTAGCTCTGCCCCTAGGCCCTTGCCTTCTTCATACCCCAACTTCATCATAATTTGCCACCCTTTGTGCTTAGTGGCTCTTTTCTCTTGACCGCATTGACCTGGGCTAGGTTGACCTCTCGCTGGGACTGGAACGTGTAGCTCCAGGGGTAGTTGATGTCTAGCACTGAGACGATGGGTTTATTGGCTGGCCACACAGCTGGGAGGTGGGTATCGTGGAGGGCATCTACGGAGTGGGTGGTGGCTATGCTCTTGACCTTGATGATTCTCCCTTGGAACGGGAACTTCAGGCATTGGTGCGCGGTAGATGGCACGGCTCCTAGTGACTCTAACCATGGGCGCCCTAAGATAGCCTTGAACATGGGATCGATATCTAGGACGTAGAAGTCCACTGTGACGGCGAGGGGTCCCAGTTCGGCTTGCACAGTCACCATGCCGTGGCAGGATCTTCTGGAATTGTCGTATGCGGCAATGGTGGTGGGCGTCGGCCTCAGCATACTTTCTGACAGGTCACAGGCTCTTAGCGTACTCAGCGGGCAGACATTTATGGATGCCCCGTATCGACCAGTGCCGCTCCCACTGCTATATGGTTGATGACTAGAGTGACACAGAGGGGGAGCCTCCTGCTTCTGGGGTGCTAATTCATTTCTGCAAACGTGATTGCTGGCCCGCGAGTCACCATGGCCAGGGCACTAGGTAGCTTGTCTGCCATCATGTCTTCATTCACTACCACCTTCTGCAGGAAATTCCTCAGGGCTTCCTGGTGCTCTTTAGACTTCTTTATGAGCTCCAGAATGGAGATCTTGGCTGGCACGTGGTCCAGGTGCTTGAGGATGTCATAGTGAGTTCCAGGCAGTGGCTCAATCAACCCTCATCTTGTGCTTGTTGCTGAGCTTGCTGTTGCTGCGGCGGCTGCAGGACCTGCTGGGGGTTTGCGGAAGTGGCGGTGGTGGAGATAGGTGGGTACGGGCGGCGAAAGACTCGCCCGCTCCGTAGGGTGGTTGGATTGGTGGGTGGCTGTCTAGCGGAGGGTTGGTCCGGCCCAGGTGGTGGTAGGATGATGGGTGAGGGAGCGGATATGATAGGGGGTAGAGGGATGGAGACAGGTGGAGCGAAAGGTAAAATGATGGGTGGACTAGCGACTGGCGCATATGCTGAACTGGCGGGCAGTATGACGGCGTTGGCCATGGAAACTATAGGAGGGACTGATTGGGGAGCCGCGTAGGCTGGTTGTGTTGTTTGGGATTGGATAGGATTTGGTTAATGGCCATCATCTGCTGAACGTCCAGCTCATCATCGTACGTCCAGTTTGCTTGTGGAGGGGGATGGTGACGATGGGGTTTACCTGGGCAGGTTGTTGTGGTGGTGGGTTCGGAGCTGGTGGATGGTTAGGTAAGGGTTGTGGACGATCCCGAGGTCCTGTAGTGGCTATTGATGTTGCTGCTGTTGTTGTTGTGGAGGGGGTTGGCGCTGCTGCCTTTGCTGCTGTTGTTGTCTCTGCCTTTCTTTGATGTCTCCGATCACCTGCCGGAGGGCTGTCCAATCTATCCTTTTCTGCTCATGTAAGTCATACACCAAGTCCTTGAATGTGAAGCACTGATCGATGGTATGACCAGGCTGCCTGTGGAAGACACAGTATCGGGTTTGATCCACACTTGGGTTCAGAGGTCTCTCAGGAGGGAGCCTAATGGCGTCTGTGGAGAGCAAGGCCAGGAATATGTCGGAGAGTGTCTCCGGCAATGGTGGATAGTGAGCTCTCCTAGGGCCCATGGGACGCCTTTGTTGAGAGCCATCAGGAGGTGGTACTTGGTTGTATTGGCGTTGCTGCTGCCCTTGTGGCGGATTGGTAAGGTTCTGACCCTGGGCATTGTATTGGCGGTTTTGGCTCTGGCCGGTAGGGTTGAACGCGCTTACTTGCTCGTTCACTTGGACGCCTTCGGTGACAGGCCCCTGAGGCTTCCTTTGGAAACGAGACTTCTGGGGTTCAAACATGGAATGGATGGGAGAATCTTTGAGCTGGGTCTGGATGAACCGGGCCCGCTGTAGAGCTGATGCATATTGGAGATGTCGTTCATCGCCAAAATGTTGCGGTAGGCAGGTGTGGCGTTGGCAATGATGATCTTCACCTTATCCCCCTCTGGAAGGTACCCCGGAACTCTGGTGGCCATTTGCCTCCACCTATCGGCGTATGCTGAGAAGTCCTCATCCGGCTTCATCTTTTCAGCTATGAGATCCGTGAGGGAATATTCAGGCCCGACCCTGTCTTGGAATTGTTCGAGGAACTTGGCCTTCACGACAGCGAAGTCCTCAGCGTCCTCAGGTAGCAGGGAGTAGAACCAATCAAGAGCATGCCCGTCCAGCGACCGGCGGAAGAGATATGCCATGAGACGGCGGTCATGCTGGTAGGGAGCGGACTCATAGATGAAGTCCTTGATATGAGTGTAAGGATTGCCTGAGCCGTTGTACTTGCGGTACTTTGGCAGCTCGGATGGAGAGGGGACCCATAGGCCATTGAAATTTGGCATATGCACATCGTGGTGCTGCCTAGGGTCGACATGCTTACTGAGCTCTTGGAGCTCCTTCTTGATGGACGCCCACTCGGACATCATGTCCGGTGCGGCGGATGGCTGAGCGTAGATGGACGAGGCACGAGAGGTGGGCCTGGCGCGTGGCTCAGGACGATGAGGGGAGTAACATGGCTGGTATGGTGGAGACCGCGGCCTCGACTCACGGGGAATATAGTGCTCAGACTCAAATGGCGTAAACCGGATGGTCCGCGGTCGGATGGGGGTGTTGTCGGCTCGTCCCATGGTGGCGTGGGGGCCGGATGTAGCTGCTGCGGGGCGTGACGCGCCCGCTCTGGGTGAGGGTGAGGAAGCGGCCTTTCCTTTGAGGGCCGTCATGAGGGTCTGGATTTGGGACTGATCAAGCTGAGGAATTAGGTGCAAGAGCTGAGCGGCTTGATCGTCCGACTGAGGAGGGTGGGTGTTCCGAGACGGGCTGCCCTCGTCACGACGGCGACCCTCGGAGGTATGGACGGTAGCGACCCAAGGCCGGGTCACCTCGTCAAAGAGATCATGGGGGAGGGACTCTTCGTAATCCCGGGAATTCTGGAGGGCGGTGTCGGGATTCTCACTATTGTAGATCGGATTCAAGAAAGACTCCATGTTGGAAAGTGGGTGGAGAGAGATGGGGAAAGCCTTTCCAGACTTGAGAGAGACAACCTAACCTAGACAGACTCTTAGTTTCCTAAACAAGCAATCATGCAGACAAAAAGGAAAGAGAAAACGTCTTACCCAAAGCAAGCAGTTGGCAATGATGATGGTTACTTTTAATTGATTCGAATTTGCCTTTAGTGATTTTGACTTTTAGCAAGTTCTCTCCAATGAGGAAGGGTTTCCTAAATGGGAGAAGGCTTCCAACTTCGGGTAGGACTAGGGTTCTCTCTACCTTGCCAAATGAATCTAGACTCGATCCTAGGTGGCGACGGGTACAACCAGCCCGGCGACCGTGTGGAATCCACGGTCAGCGGGGACTTACGGAGGCCCTCGAGCGAGTGCTCTAGTCGGACACAAGGAATATGTGGCCGAGAGAGCGAGCGTCGCTGAGGAGGAAACCTATGCTACGAATATGGAAAGATGTATGCAAATCCTATGTGCACCGGAGTGCATGCAAGATTCTAACCTAGTGCTAACACAACAAGAACTAGGACTAACTACTCTCAGAGAGGGAAGGCGACAAGGAAGATGTCGCTACCAAGATAGCGACAATCACCCTGTCGCGTTGCTTCTCGCAGTGGACAGAGGGCAATTAAGTCCTAATTATGCACGAAAAAGTCAAACAACCCTATAAAATACAAGAGTGGCGATCTCTCAAGAGCATGGAAAAGAGCATGGCATGATGAAATCTGAATGGAGTATGTGAAAGCAAACCCAAATTTGCAAGGAAACACAATGAAACAGAGTACTGACCTGATCGCGACAATGCCCCTCGTCGCGTTCCTTCCAGACTTCAGCAGACTTCAAATAATGGAAAAAAGTGTATGGGTAGAGCGCGTACCTGATGGCGACGCTGCTGCTGTCGTTTTCTTTAACGCGACGATCAAAACGTCGCCTTTATCACAACACGCTACACAACCGGACAAGACAGAGGCTTTGTACTAACCTGATTGCGACGTGCAGCGTGTCGCTACTCGGATTGCGACGCCTTTGTTGTCGCCTTCTAACCCAGAACCGCAGAGCACTATGAAAACTCAGAGGAAGAGAACAAACAAGGAAAACTAACAAACAACACACCTGTTAGAGGATAGGGACGGCAGGGAAAGGAAGAACAAGCGTGATGGGCACAAGTGGTCCCACCGTGATCGCCAAAAGGTGTAATCACGAGATTTGTATCCCCTTTTGAAGTTGATTGTGAAAGTGTAGGGATTAAGAACTGACCGTGATCGCCACCAACGCAGTCGCCTCTTGATGTTCAGGTGGAGGACTGACTACCTTGGAAAGGAAGGATGAAGAGGAAGGCGTACCTGATAACGCGACAGAGGAGGCGTCGCTATGCTTTGATGTGAACGCGACGTAGGCAACGACGCCTTCTTGATCGCGACACAGTGGTCATCGCCTTCTTCTTCAGTGGATGGAGACTTGGGTTCTTCGTCTTCCTGCTCCTCAGTCGGCCGAGGGGCAAGAGCCTCACCTTGCTCTGACCTTTAAACACCTGCCAAAGTGGTTTAAACAAACAAAACACCCATTAGAACTCGTGTGTAGAAGATTTATTCAATGAAAAGCATGAAATCATGAACTATTATGGGGAACTCACGAGATTGGGGCTTTTAATCCCTGTGGGTGTTAAGAATAGGTGTGTGTGTCATGATCTAATGCTAAACTAGAAAGAAACGAAGCTATGCATGCATGAAATCAAAGAAAAAAGGGAAGAGGAGAAGAATTGTGTCCGATGGGAAAACGCCCTGGAGGGCTCTTGCTGATCGTCTGGAGGGAAAACTCTCTTCGTGGAAGATGAAGTTCTTTGCTCAGCAAACCAAAGAATCCGGTCTTGCCCGAAAAGATGCAGAGACGAGGTACTTATGGGTGATTATTCCCAACTCGGGTCTGAGAGGAATAATGGGCAAGAGTCCGACTCTGGGTAAGTATGGCTGTGCAAGGGCTATTGGAACTCGGAAAGGGACATGTTAGGAAGGTCTGCTCCGAATTTGAGAAGATTTGGACTTGATTTGGACGTCCAAATGAAGCAATTACCATCAATAGCATGGGTCCAAATTGGCTTCGGATTGAGTTTCCTGTTTAAGGCCCTTAACGCGACGCCTTGGTGTCGCCTTCTGAATGCGACGGCTCGATATGTCGCCTTCCTCATATGGAAGGCTGACTTGAGTCATTTTGTGATTTTTTGAGATTTAAAATGTGGAATTATTATAGCGACATAGCAGCTGTCGTATTCAGGAAGGCGACCTAGAGCTTGTCGCTTTCTGGTCTTTTTGCATTTCGGCATGTAATGCGTCCAATCAGCCATGCACAGCCTGGGATGAAACATCAGACTTATACTCAGAGAGCTTTTAATGAAAAGATTGACTTGACCAGGAGAGTCCTCTAGGGCGATGAACTAATGGAAATGATGTCATGATCGGAGAAAGCCAGCTTGACGATGATGAGCCAACGTGGGGCGTCAATGATACGACAAGGGATTTTGCTCGACTTATGGGTCAGAAATGGGTGTCTACACCTTATTGTTACCTCTAAAGACAACCTGACCTCCATCTTTCTCCACTAGTAGGCAGAATTTTCCTTTGTCACCCGTCATGTGCCTCGAGCAGCCACTATCCAAGTACCATTTATTTTAATTTTCGGCTGCTAGGCATTCCTGCATAGATGGATCAGACAAGAGGTTTTGGTACCCAAATTACTTTGGGTCCAAATTTTTCATTCAAGCCAGAAAGTAAATACTTTAGAATCCAAACTTGTTTGCATTTCAGTTTGTTTGAATTATCCCAGCACTGTTTTTCATTGTGGCCAAGTTTCTTACAAACATTGCATGATGAAGATTTCTTTAAAGCAGTTGATTTGTTGATTTTATGAACATTCATTTGCATTTTTCCCTTTTGTTGTCTGGATGGCTGTCCCTTGACAGAATACTGCCAGGCCTATCGACAGCTCTCATTGGGTCTGTCGACAAACTGCTTATGTTGCTGAGCAGATAAAGTCTTTTGTTGAAGTTGTTGTTGCTTACCATTGATTTGAGCTTTCTTGCTCTTGGGTGGACTTTGTTTACTTGTACTTGGACTACAATCAACAAAAGATAATCAATGTCTTTCCAGGTTCCTTTTTTTTTTTCATGTTGAAATCCAAGTTCATGTCTTGATACATGTATATTAGCACCCAAACAGCATCAAGATTTTGCTTTCCTTTTACAAATCTTGTAAGATCTTCAGTTTTTTCTTTTAATTCCTTCTCAGCTTGTTCCAGCCTTTTTTTCAATCTCTTGCTTTTCATTTTGAAGATTTTCAAGGGAATTGATTCTCTGTTTGTCTTTTTCATTTTCTTGCAATCTTTCTTTCATGCAATCCATTTCTTCATAGAGACTTTCTTGGTCAATTTTCAGTGAATCAATTTCTTTAGAATGACATGAGTGCAAGTTTGTTCATCATTATATGTGTTTCGATGAGTGAGTGTGATTTTCTTTTTCATGAATTTTCTGCTTGTTTTCATGATCATCATTGAAAATCTACAAATCTTTCATAACAGCTCTCATGGCGCTGTCACACCATTCAAGTGTAAGAATCAACTTATTCAATTAGATTCATACTGAAGGCTTACCTTCACTTGCGTGACTTCGAATTGCCATGAAGCACTGCATTTGTTCATCTCCGGAGCTTCCTTGGTCATTGTCCTTCTCAGGCTTCATCACTCTATGTCGCCATCATTGCCTTGCTTTTCTTGAAAGTGATTTTGTCCTTCTTCAATTTCTTCTGTAGAGACTCAGCAGATATCTCCCCTCGAGATCATGTGCTTCAAGATCACAGCTGGTTCTTGATCTTTCACTTGCTAAGTATCACATCATCATGTCAATCATGATTTTTTGTGTAATGTAGATCAAATTTATTGGAAAAATCTTTCTTTTGAAAAGTCACTTGAGGTTTCCGGAGCCTTTCTTTTTGAACCGTAACAACTTTTTGAACTGTCCAGGGAGCATGGCCATTCATCATTCTCATTATCACTAGACCATGTTCCATTTTCATCGCTTTCCTATTGCTCTCTCTTCTGAGAGCTTGAGGAATTTTGTGGAGGCTTGTAGAGCAATTGATTTCCTGGGATTTTCTTCAGTTTCTTTTCTTTTACTGTTTATCCTCACATAGGTCATCAAGGATCCAATTAACTCATCTAATTTCATTGTTGTAAGATCCTTAGAGTCCTCAATGACAGTGCCTTAGTGTGCCAAGAGATGGAAAGACCGAACAGAAGACATCTTCCAATCACTAAGTCACTTTTAGTGTACTCCTTTTTAAGACCTTTCAATCCATTGATTATTAGCATGAATCTAGCAAACATTTCTGAAATTGTTTCTTCATTTTTCATTCTAAACATTCATTCTCAAGATGACAACATAGAACAGGCATAGCCTTGGTTTCCCTTACCTCAGACGTACCTTCATAATGAGTTCAAGCTTGTCCCACATTTCTTTTGCTGAAGTACATGTGGAGATCTTGACAACTCCTTGGGATGCACAGCGCACTGCATCATGTTCGAAGCACACTCCAATTGAGAGTCCTTTATGAATTTTTGCATTTTTCCAAGTATCTTCATCCTCGGGCAGCACATACGCTCCTTTGCTGACGATCTTCCATAGCTCAAAGTCTTAGCTCTCAGAAGAGACCTGCATGCGATTTTTCCAATAAGGATAGTCAGTGCCATCAAAGAATGTGACCTGGACACTGAGTGTCCTTCAGCTACAAACCCTTGATGTGAGTTTCCATGAATTGAATTTCTCCTGATCGTTAGATCAAACTTTAAAAGTAGTAAATTGGAGAAACCTCGCTCTGATACCAATGAAAAGATACGCGGAACTTCTTAACAGTAATCTAGAAGGGGGGGGGGGGATGAGTTGAATAGATATACTACTGACTAAACCACTATGACCTTCTTTTTGATGGTAACACTAACTTATCGAAATCTCAAACAGAACTTATTGAATTCGAGTCTAGAGATGTATGATGTGATGATTATGAGCAGACAATAACGATCTATTCGACGTTAGAAACCAACGTGCCTACGAAACTCTAACGTAAAACGTTCAAACACCACAGACATGATGGATAAGGTTGGGTTCGAGTACACATGTGACGCCAACCAGCAAACTGGCCCAACAACATGCCAGTTGGTAGACTTCCCAGGAAGGTCACCCATCCTGGGACTACTCCCACACTGAGCACACTTACTTCAGAGTTCTTTTACCTGCTTGAGCACAATCTACAAATGACTAGTTGTTGGTATCTGCTGATTTAGTCACCTTTAACATTATTATATGGGGTATTACAATCTACCCCCTCTTATATAAGCGACGTCCTCGTCGCTGCTCACACATAACACACAACAATCAACCACCAGGCAGCAGGATTCTAGAGGTGTGGCCACCACAGGCTCAAGATGTGGCTCCCACTATGAAGCACTTTGCGCCATTATGGCCAAGAGGTGGTCCTCCCATAGCGTAGCACTGTTGCCCTGTGTGGCACGTGTTTTACACTACGATTCCATGGGCTGAAGCTCTCTATACCATTTGTGACGACCCAACTAGCAAACTGGCCCAACAACCATGCCAGTTGGTAGACTTCCGGAAGGTCACCCACCTGGGACTACTCCCAACTGAGCACGCTAAACTTCAGAGTTCTTTTTCCTGCTCGAGCTCGGAAATGACTAGTCCGGTTGGTGGTAGTCTGCTGATTTAGTCCATTTAACATATTCTTATATGGGTATTACAACACAACTTGTGTATCCTACGTCCACCGCCACACACCGTCACACGTAGAACGACTGCTTATGAGCGATTTGACTCTTACAACACACCACCCACATTGTCTGAAGCAAACACGCATTCAGAACAATTAGCCACACGTGAATCAAGCACAAGGGACGCTTGAATCACAACCACACACACAGAGATGAAAATATGAAAGGACAAGAGTTCTAAGATGAAAGAACAAATCCAATGAAGAACTCTTGTCGCTGGTCGTCCAGAAGAACTCGAGCTTCACTTTGATGATCCTCAGATGATGTAGTAGATTGAATCGTGGACGAACCGACTTCAACTCTGTTCGGAAGATGGATCTTCCTCGCTCAGGACAGAGGGTTGAAGCAGAGCAGTAGGAAGAAGCTTTCTCTCTTGGGTTTTGCTTAGGGTTTTGGTATGGTGGCTTCTTACTGCAAAAATACCTCAATATGTTCTATATATATGGGTGTCCAAGTTTGGAGAGACGTGTTAAAAGGAAACACCCAAATATAAAATATATCCAAATCTCATAACTGAGTTTTCTCTTCATCTGTCGACAGCCAGTATTGTGTCTGTCGACAGATGTTGACAGGTTTCCAGTTTTCTGAACCATGGTCTTGTGGGAAAGGCTTTATCTGTGTGTAGCTGTCGATAGGCGATTTGTTGCTGTCGACAGGTAGAGTTCTTTTATGTTTCCTGAAGCTTGTTTGTCTTTCCTGTGCTCATCTGTCGACAGGACCTTTAGGGCTGTCAACAGATGCTTACCTGAAGTCATTTTCTTGAGCTTTTGCTCTTGCATTTGAATGTTTGTCTTACATACATTCACACCCTACATTAAGAACATTCTAAGTGAGATACATAATATATAGATGATCAATTGAAGCATGTTTTTATGATTGTATCTTGCTTGACTTTGTTAGTATCATCATGTTTCAACCATTCACTCAACATCAATTAACAGTGTTCATCATAAAAACATTTAAGTATAACCATCACACATGAGAACCCAACAGGTAGCTGAACACTGAGTGAAGGGACAAGGCTTTGGAGCTCTGAAGCTCTAATTCTCTCTTATTCTTGGTCATCTTCTTCTTGTCAGGTACGAAACCTTGTCTTTTCCTTTCCCTTCTCACTTGTTGCTCTGTCATTATTCTGAGCACTTGTGTCAAGAAAAACCTTATACACAACCTTCAAACTCTCTCTTGAAGCCTCAACCCCTGCTTTTAGAACAAGCAGAAACCAGTTTGTAGCACCGCCGGAATCGGTCGACCAACTGATTATTTCGGACGACCGATCCCCTCCATTGTGGCCTACCCGAGAGAGGAAAAGAAGAGAGTTAGGGAGCTTAAAATCTCCCATTTTCCTTGAAAATTATGTACAAATATAGAACATTCCTTGCTCTTCTATTCCTGATTGTTTATTTCCATTCCTAGGCCAGAAAAAGTAGTGCAATTTCAACTTGTGTAAATCTAGCTTTTTTCGAAACCGGTCGACCGATTCTGTGATTCCGGTCGACTGAATCTACCCCCTAGTAAGAACCCACTTCGACTGACTAGGTCAGTCGACCGAATTTGCCATTTCAGTCGATCGATTTCCCCAGAAATATCAGAACAAAGCTACAGGCTAGGTCAGACGATTGAGATCTCTTGAACAGTCAACCAATTCTGCTGTTTATTCTAGCTTGTCCTTTTCCAGTTATACTCTATGATTCTATATTACTTAAACTTGGGCCAACCCAACTTATTGGTCTTACCTAGTCCTGCTATTCTGACACTCTTGCATTGGACTTGCTTTAATATTAATGTTATTTTAAGATCTACTCAAACCATACCAAAAGACTGATCAAATGGAAATGGTGACACTTTGGGTCTTCGGACTCTACTGGACCAATGCCTGTGCAAATGGGCCGATCCAATCCTGGGATGAGCACTCGAATTCGATTATTGAATCGTACAATTTGAGAATGTACCAATAAAAAATAGATCCACCTGGTGTTTATCATGACACCGCCTACTGCTAAATTTAGTCTACATTTCCATGAACTGTATTATGTCATGAACTTTATTACTGTTTAGTTCAGGACAAATTCTGTTATAATATCATCATTACACTTTTTATCACTATCACTGTATGTAGCAGTTTGAACTCTATCATTGATTAGTATGCATGTTTCTCTTTCAATGCTACCTTCATGCCCTACTTTTATTATTGAAGGTAATTTCCTGCTATGTAAAATTACTCACGTTCTCCCCTACTTTCCTTTTAGGCATCTTAGATGGGACTAATTCTCCAGGAGACTGTATTCCGAGTAAATCTTAAATTTAGCAAACCCTTGTTCTTTATATCTTGCCACCTAATTAATCTGTTGTATATATGAAACTCAAAACTATCAGTTCATATAATGTACTATTCTGCTGCACTGCCTTATGTTTATAGATGATGTCTTTATTGTTTTATCTAGAATCCTCATAGATCCAAAAATCGTCAATGAGTAGGACATGACAGAGAGACTTGGTATCAGAGCAGAGTTCCGCTAAACGTGGAAATAACCTATGAGATGGGTAGAATTTAGAAAATTAGTACCAGAAGTAGTTAAGGTCTTCTTATTGTATGTAAACTAATATGTAGCATGTAACAAAATGGATACCAATGCACGAGAGCGATTCTACTGTGTGGCACCTGCCACCTTGGAGACGGGGGAGGCGACTGCCTTCCCCATGCAGAACGGTTCTAGCCGTTATGCATGAGGCCAGAAAGCCCTTTTTCTTGCAGGGCCCCGATTTTTTGTAAATTTGTGTCTGTTATTTTATTTTAAGTTTCTGCCGAAATTTTGTTTAACGTCAACATCTCTTGACGTTAAGGGTGAGTCAACGACAAACTTTGTGTCGTTTACTGCCTGGCCAAAAGATATTAACGTCAACATCGATTGACGTTGACTTCTGGTTAATGGCAGTAAGCTGGACGTTTATTTCTCTAGATGCGTTTATGATTCCAGATCTGAAACCGTCCCTATGTAACGACCCCGAGAACCCGACCCTTGGCCCACGTCGAGGACCCGATTTTCGCGGTCGCCACCCATGGATCCGAAGACCCGGAAGGGCTAAAAGATAATTCTAACAGGATATGTAACGGAAATAAACGTCAACTGCTAAACTAGAAGCATACAAGCGGAAACAGAAAAGAGAGCGAGACTGCTGCGTACTGCTCTAAGTACAGTCCCAACGCATGCACGCTAGTACAAGTAAAAGGCAGGGGAAGAACAAATCCCTTAGGGCCATACCCCGAGGGTGATGTACACTAAAAAGGGGAACCACTGCTAGCTACGGGGTCCTCGCCTACCGCCCCATCTCCTCTGCCCGGCACGCACCCTACCGTTGCTGAGAAGTCTCACTTGGGAAAAAGGAGGGATGAGCTTCACAACAGAAGCTCAATAGGGACTACCAATCTCCTACTGGCTCTAACAGGCAGAAGAATATATAAAATTAAAATAACAATAGTTTATATCTTCTACCTATGAACGGAAGTGCGGAAGCGAAGCTACAACTAGCGCGGTACGGAAGTACAACACGGTCGGAAACTCCATACGACTGCTCGTTGTGACCACCACAAAGCTAGAAAACACAAACAAGGGAATACCCCACCTGGACAAGGAACACTAGCTATGGAAAATGCTACCACTAGTCAAAGGTCAGGTGCGCCCACCGATGTCTTACCCTCGACCTAGGTCCTAACCCTCACGTCTCGTCAGAGCGAGGTAGGAACCAAAGAACACAACAATAACCGCCATAGTTTGGCCGGACTACGGTCCCACACCTGGCCTCTCTAAGCGGTTCCAGGGCCGCAAAGAGCGAGGTAGTGAGAAAAGGACTGGCTAGCCTGCACCGGGTAGAACTCTGGCCGTCCTCGGTGTCCCAGGCCTAACCAAGAGAGCTCTACAAATGACTCGACGCCACCATCCAAACCATCGTTTTCCCCTCACTCTAGAGTCCGTGACTCGAGTACACTCGTCGCCCCGAACGCTCCCTCTAAGGCACACAAGGATGGGGGTCCCAGGCAATGGTAACAACCTCTCTCACGGGACAAGCCCTCAAGTGTCGAGCACCTGGTGAAGACTAGTGTAGGACGGTACTAGGGAACTAGCACAGGTTCCACGGGTACAGTAAAAGAAGTGGAAATGGCGAAGACCAAAACCTGTCTCTCCGCTGTAGTCGCGACGCATTGGGCCGTTGCGACCTTGTCGCGACCCCCTTCCTTGTCGCAACACTGTCGCGGAGGGCCTTGCCGTCGCAACTAGGTCGCGACACCTATGAGCTTCACGATCATGTCGTGATAGTGATCATGTCGCGACCAGCCAGGCTATCGCGGCAAGATCGCGACCTCTATAGTGGTCGCATCTTCAGCAGAGGGGGGTTTTGGAGCAGTCCCTCCGGGAACCACCCCTAAAACACGAAATAAACATTCCACAGGGGATGGGGAGCATGTGCAACATGTATAAAAGTTGTAAATCCCTCCAAACCACCCTTAGAGCCCCACAAACATGGATTAACAAGGATCTACACTCGAAGGGGAAACCTCACTCAACTGAAGGATCGATAAAGGTGTGGACAAGATCTAGAAGGGGGGGGGGGGTTGAATAGATCTATGCCAACTAATGCGGAAGCTAAACCAGTTTGGAAAACCTTTGAATCAGAGTTAGATTGAAAGCAAATTTCACAGATCTGAAGAGAGATTAAGTGAGTTAAACAATTGGAGTGTGAAAAACAAGTGATTAGATAGATTCAAACGATCCTATGCATTCATCTAGCGAAGAGTAAGTTCAAACCACACGCAGACCAAAGCACATAGATTTTTAGGTGGTTCGGAAATCACACCACGTGACTCCTACATCCACCCCTCACACACATTGAGGATCCACTAACAACCTGGGTAACACAACCCACACTGGAGCCTGACAACTCCACAACTGAGTTTGACAACTCACACACTACCTAGAGCAAGACTACTCTAGACTTTGAGCAAGACTGCTCAACCACACAACTTGAGTACGACGACTCAAAAACCTGAGCACACAGGCTCACAACCACTTGCTAGAACAAAAAAAATAAGATGCAGATCCTCTAGCAATGATCTGATCTATTAAGGCCTATTCAAGAAAATTGGTGCAACAGATTATGCACAATTTCTAGAATAGCCAGGAAGAAACAAGAAAGACTTTAGACTCGAGGTTGACAATTCTTGTTCTTCAAGAAAACTCCCTTGTAGAGCCGAATTGGAAGAATCTTGATCACTTGAAGTCCCTTGGCCGATGCTCTGCAACTTTGATCTTGGGATCTTCCTTGAAAGCTTCACAATTGCTGGCTTCTACTTGATCTGCTCCTTTGAAGTTGATCCTAGTGCTTCATGCTGATCAATCTTCAAGTCTTGTGCTCGGAGAAGTGTGAATTGGTGTGGGAGCACAGGAGAGAGCAAGAACAGGGAGGTGAGACTCTCTTGCCGCCGCTTTCAGGTTTCTGGAGGCTCTGAAGAGATTCTCATGAGATGAGTGCCCAATAAGAGGGTATTTATACCCTAAGTATCCGAAAGATACCCTTGGGGTACGTGGGCACATGATCCAAGAATGATCTGACATCTCCCTAGGGTGCCACGTGTCCAGGGGAAAGTTTAAGTTTCAGAGATTCCGGAGTGTGTCGACCTGCCCATGAGGTGTGTCGACACCTCTCCCAGACTGGCAAAACAAATCCCTGGGAGAGGTCTCTAGTGTCGACCTGAGATGACTCAGTGTCGACCTCATGTCCCACCAGCAAAACAGCCCTTCTGGAAGGCTCTCTAGTGTCGACCTGATCTCATCTTGTGTCGACCTGCTCTGGCCATCTGAAAAATAGGCCTTCTGGAGAGCCATCTAGTGTCGACCTGCCTGCATTTGGTGTCGACCTGCTTTGGCTATCTGAACAACAGGCCTTCTGGGAAGGCTCTCTAGTGTCGACCTGCTTTGGATTAGTGTCGACCTGAGATGGACTTTTCTTCACATTTCTGCCTTGTTCTGAACCATTGTGTCGACACCAAGGATGGTTGTGTCGACACTACCCTTGCAGAAAATGTTTGTCCATGTGAAAATAAACACATAAATCATTAGTTAAATATATTATCATGAATATCAATGATAAATGTGCTTGGAAACATGCTTTTTGAATATTGTAATTTCAGGTGATGTATTTTACATGTTCCAATGGTTATGCATCAAAATCACAACTTGTCATCATCAAAATGTGAGGAGAAATGAATTATATTCACACTCAACCCAACATCAACCACGAGCATGGGTCCTCCCACTCCCACAACCACAAACCACGAGGAAACACCGTCTCTAGAGGGAGGGGAGCATGCTTAGGGCGAGAGGATCAAGGGTCCCTACCTCCACGTATAGAGCCGACCCGTTGGGGCCTTCATGTAGGAATGACCACCTCCTCCTCGCTCCACACAACATGAACACAGCCCCTACACGAACAGGACCTCACCACCTCAGCACGAACACCTCGAGCACAAAGAACGGATGAGAGAACTGCAAGAGAGCTCGGAGGGAAGGAGAGGGGAAGAAGAAGGAGAGAAAGGGGGAGAGGGGGAGAATGGGGCGCGATGCTCGGTTTTAAACCGACTGCCCCCAGAACGCAACGGCCGACCAGGCACGACAACTAACATGTTGCGACGCCTCTAGGCATCGCGACCATGTCGCGACGGCCGCCCCTGGCGCGACCCCAAAAAGGTGGTCAAACCTAGAAGATCAGAAAAGCAATCGTGACGGCTGACCAGGTCGCGTCAACGCTGTGCGTGCCTGATGTAATCACGAGGATTATGCGCCCCCCAATACACCAGACATATGTCGACTATAATAGCATGGAAAGAGGTGTGATCGCCACCTAATATAGTTGCCTAATGAGAGGAAGGAATAGGCTAACTATACTAGGAAAAGGGAAAGAGAACAGAGGGCAGACCTGGTGTCGCGACGTTGCAACCCGTCGCGACGATGTTGATAATGCGTCACGATCTCATGACACGTCTTCCTGTCGTGTCGCCCATGCCTGTCGCGTTCTCTACAGTGCGGGAAAAGTTGGGTAGGACCTTCTTCCCGTCCTCCAGCCAGCCATGGGACAAGAGCTCCTCGTGAGATCTTGCTTAGGTGCCTGCCAAAACAACGAGAAAACAACAAAAAACCCTATTAGAATAATCAAGTGTTATATCTATTCAAAAAAAAAACAGAAAGAAAGAGCATGGGGGAACGAACCTGGGTGGTTTTTAAACCCCTAGGTGCATGGAAACGTGGGAAAGGAAAGAGTGCAACCTATCTAGAGAGGAAATAACATGCATGAAGAAAAGAGAAGAAAGGAAGAGAAGAGAGAAAGAGCCCATGTGGGTGACTACCTGGCGCGAGATGACGTCCAAAGCTCGTGCAAAGCCCCAGGAGAGAGAGGGGGTCGCCCTCCTCACGCTCCACGCTCCATGGATGTGGAAAGGACCAGCTTATGAGGTGGAAATGTGAGGAATGATAGGAGGTGGGAAGGCTGCGAGACTAAGTCCAGGTCTTAGGAGATTTCGCAGCCCTTCGGGTAAAATGGGCTCTCCTCGCTCAAGAGGAGATGGCCTTGCTATATAGAGAGGAGAAAAAATCTCCCCTTAAATGATAAAAAAACCCAAAATAAGAAAAATCCCATTAAACTCTCGTGTGAAAGAGTCCAATGGGTTCCCAAAGAGTCCTTGGCCCCAACTCGCCCAAAGGGCTAGATATACTTGGAGATAGGGATAAGGCCATAGGAGGATAAATAGGAGGTGGTTTCGGAGGCCAGCATGCATGGCTGTAGTCGCTATGCATCGTAGGGGCGCGACAGGACTTAACGCGACACCCCAGAGTGCCGTGACTATGAAACCACGTGCATGAATATGCATGGGCTGTCGCAGCGGCCAAGGAGGTCGCGACAAGCTAATGTGGCGCTACGATACGACGCGTTAATAAAATGGATTAATTTCGAATTATCAGCCAATCATATGAGGAAATAATGGTCTTTTAAGCTCAAGAACTCTTTTAAGTTGCTAACGGGAGAAATTTTATGGCAATTTAGGCTGTTAATGGGCTCAAAGTGTGACGGCCCTCATTATACCGGTACGGTCATACCGACCCACGTCGATATAACGAGTACTGCCACAGTGGGACATTTACCCAACACTATCACATGATTGAGATATACACAAATATAGATACAGAGTCGCGGAAGTAAAGGACTAACAGTCATCACATTCCATCATCCACATTTATCATACATGATCCATATAGCAAATAAAAGACTAAACTTTCATAATTGAAATTAAACCAAGCTACATTGTCCACAAAATTAAAGTTCTACATTTAATACATAGTTTGTCCACAATTACATAATGATAATCCTAATACAAGCTACAATTCACGTACTATGAAACAAAAAGGCACAGTGTCAACTCCACCAGCTAATCTCCACGCTCGGAGTCGCTCTCCACTGTCACCTCCAAAGGTGTGTCACCAACTACACCTGTACGCCGAAGCAAGGAGTGAGTCTAAAAGACTCAGCAAGTAGCTCCATACACACATTCATGCATACATCATAGTAGGGTTTACTATTGCTATTTGCAAGGCAACATATAGCATGCTTGAACATTTATGAGAGACAACCTATCATGGTATTTCTACAAAATCAAGACCATGGTACATGGTTTAAATGTTTCATTAACACTTCCTATCACATGCTTTCTACTCATTTAATCACATGAAGACTACACTTCCGATTTGACTATAACATGATAGCAATTTATATGGGATTAGAAATATCATAGCATGAATTAACGTATCATATTCTAACACATTTACTTCACCTGGTTATACATTCCCATATTTCACATGGTTCCTTTTTCAAGCATTTCACATGTACACATGTTCACATTCTAACATAAAGGGTTCACATGGTTTCTTATTTCACATTTGCATGTTCCCATATACACAATTTACCTCACATATACACATTTCACACATGCTCACATATACACATTTCACAATTTATTTGCCGTGACACATAGTCCAAACCACCACTAGAAGGACACATCACATACACATAACACATAGCACATCACCTAGGCAATACAGTGATGACTCTTGGCACTGCGCAGACCGGGAGAACACGTCTCCACCCTAACCAGTGGTACTTGTCCACCTCCAGGATTTCATCCTAATGCCCTTAGGATATCTTAACACATTGAACCTTCTCATGGGGACTTTTCCATGATACGGTTCCACAGCCCTCTATGGAAGCAGTGTCACACACGGCACATTTTACACATTACACATTCCGATTAACACACGTTTCACATGATGTTTTCACACTTTCTTGTTTATGCACATGGTTCAGTTCATCCCTATCATGATGCTACTAATAACAGAAATCAAGCATTTAGTAGCTCTCATGGATTAATTGGAACACACATCATTTAACCTTAATCATGGTACATGTATTCATACTCATTTTCACATGAAAATCTCATAATGTAGGCTGTTACTGTTATCAAATTTTCCTGAAATTTTACCACATGCTGTTTTCGGGTATAATAACACACATACAAATTTTCACATTTTCTGAATTCACATGCATTTATAGAAATTAAAACACTCAGTTTCATGCCATTCTTAACTAAGTCAACATAGAACATGACATGGAAATTCAGATTTGATCATGCACAGTCATGAACCACACATACATATTGGCACAGAAATTTTTCCCGAATTTATTTCCCAACACATGATTTACTAAAGTTTCACAAGGTCTACTCATGCTTTCTATTCCTCATTGTAGAAATTATAAGAATTCACATGGAGATGGGAAAATTTCCAAATTTGCAGGGCATGGACTGATACATACAAACATGGTTCATAAAATTTACAGCATTTAATTCCTCCGAAATCATGGAAACAAGATTAACCAAGCATAACCTCTTTCCTACACATGCTTTTCAACAATTCTAATAAATTATGCCATCTACAGAAAAATACAGGAAATTCCACACACATCACATTACCTATTTTACATAACATATAAAATTTACATTATATCCTCATGCGTAGAAATCCGGAAATTAAAGATATAAGGCAGAACAGTTCACTGTTCTGTCAAGAAGAACTAAACGGCATACTGTGGTCGTTTACAAGAGTTGGCGGCCACATCGTTGGCCGCTGACTCAAGATCTCAACGTCCATGGGTCTTGCCGTCAAGTTCGGACCTGTGTAAAACACAGTCCGAGCTCTGAAAAATGGTGAATGTAGGGGATCCAGGACACGAGGAAAATCTGTAAAAATGGTAAAAGCCTCCTAGACACATACATGGACAATGTGGAAGGGTACTTGCCTTTGGAAAAACTCCTAAAGGGATCAAATTAGTTGGAGAAGCTCTCCTTGGGCAGTCCCAAGAAGCCTCCAAGACGCCTTCACTCCGGCTTCTGTGATGCTCCCCTCTGAAATCCAGGGCCGGGGATGTGTAGCCGGTTATGTTGTCTTCCTCCTTGTCGAAGTAGATCTCCAGAAGAAGCCTTGGATCGCCGGATCAGAGCCTCCAAACTTCAGGTTTTTTCCACAGGAAGCTCTAGGGTTTTCTCCCCTCTTCTCTCTTCTTGCAAGTGTGAAAATGGGTAGTGGGGAGAGGCCATTTCGGGTTCAGGAAGTAGGGAAAGCCTTCACCCACTCACCATGCCGACCTGACAGCTTTGGAGCCGTTGGGGACATCCCCCAATGGTTGCCATGCCTTGTTTCAGAAGACAGCAGCTCTGCTGCGCATGCAGGGCAGAGAAGTTGACGTCCAGATCGCTGGACGCCGGAGTGAGTGTTGGCGTCCATGGTTGGACGTTGACACCACCTCAGCGGCCAGGGGTTGACGCCAATAAGGCCTTCGGCCAGAACCCTAATTATGCAGAAAACATGCACACCAAGCTTCTATACATGCAATATGTACATGGTATTATATTCATACTATCACCATGCAATACATACCTTATTTACGTTTAATATAAACACATGTACACGTAATTATACTATTTTAATACCTACGTAAGTACGTACATACATACACAAGCACAATACACACATAAATACGAAAGAAATACTACGGAAATTCGAGGGTCTTACACCCTCTCCCCCTTAAAGAAAACTTCGTCCTCGAAGTTAGAACGACACTACTCAAACAAAAGGGGATACTTCTTCCTCATCGCATCCTCAAGCTCCCACGTAGCCTCCTCACGTGAGAAGTTCCGCCATAGAACTTTCACCGACGCGATACTCTTGTTCCGGAGATGCTGCACCTTCCGGTCAAGAATGGCTACTGGTTGCTCGACATACGAAAGATCTGGCTGGATCTCCCTGGCTCATGACTAATCACATGAGACGGATCTCGGACATACTTCCTGAGCATAGATACGTGGAATACCGGATGAACGCTAGCCAAAGCTGGGGGTAAAGCTAGCTCGTACGCCACGTTGCCCAAACGTCTGAGAATCTCATACGGGCCAATGAATCTGGGGCTTAGCTTGCTATGCCTGCCAAATCTAACAACACCTCGAGTAGGCGATATCTTCAAGAAGACATGATCACCCACCTCGAACTCCAAATCCTTTCTCCTGTTGTCGGCATAACTCTTCTGCCTATCCTGTGCCGCAACAAGCCTCTTTCTGATAAGCTGGATCTTATCCGAAGTTTCCTGAACCAACTCCGGTCCGATCAACTGCCTATCACCAGTCTCCTCCCAACATAAAGGAGATCTGCAGGGCCTACCATACAACGCCTCGAATGGAGCCATTCCAATGCTAGCATGAAAGCTGTTTTGTATGCGAACTCCACAAGAGGTAAATGACGCTCCCAGTCATCCTTCCAATCCAGAACACACGCTCTCAACATATCCTCGAGCGTTTGGATAGTCCTCTCGGACTGTCCGTCGGTCTGGGATGAAACGCCGAACTGAGCTTAAGCTCCGAACCTAACGCATCTTGAAGACCTTTCCACAATCTCGAAGTAAATCTCGGATCTCGATCCGAAATGATCGACTTCGGCACACCATGCAACCTAACGATACCACTAACATACAATCTAGCTAAGCTCTCTACCGACTGCTTCTTCTTCATAGGCAAGAAATGGCAGTCTTCGAGAATCTATCTACAACTACCCAAATCGAGTCATTGCCCCTTCTAGATCGAGGCAAACCCGATACGAAATCCATAGTGACAGCTTCCCACTTCCATACGGGGATATCCATCCTTTGCATAAGGCCGGATGGTCGCTGCCGCTCGGCTTTCACCTGCTGACATACTAGACATCTAGACACATAATCCGCAACATCCTTCTTCATGCCGGACCACCAAAATGATCTCTTCAAATCCTGATACATCTTAGTGTTACCCGGATGAATAGAGAATCGCGATCTATGAGCCTCCGCTAACACATGCTCACGGACATCTACCACATCGGGGACACAAACACGGTGCTGAAATCTAATCACACCGTCCTCATCACGAGCAATGCCCGCCTTACCTACTAACTCTAACAATCTAGGATCGGCTTTCTGCTGCTCAATCACCTCGTCCAAGACTGAGGACCTAAGGGATAGCTGAGCTACAAAAGCCTGACACAACGATGGCTCTAACTCGGTCATAGAGCACGCTGCATCCTCCAACATTTTCCAATCCTGCTGGAGCGAAGACCTCTTTCTACTAAGAGCATCCGCTACGACGTTCGCCTTTCCAGGATGATACTGAAGGTCGAAGTCATAGTCCTTCAAGAACTCAATCCATCTCCTCTGCCTCAGGTTTAATTCCTTTTGGGAGAAAAGATACCTCAAGCTCTTGTGGTCGGTAAACACCTCAAATCTGACACCATAAAGGTAGTGCCTCCAGATCTTTAGTGCATGAACCACAGCTGCTAACTCCAAATCATGAGTCGGATAGTTCCTCTCATGCTCCTTCAACTGACGAGAAGCATAAGCTACTACCCTCTCTTGTTGCATGAGCACACAGCCTAAACCAATCTGAGATGCATCCGTATAAATGGCAAAGCCCTCTAGACCACTAGGCAATACCAATACCGGAGCAGAAGTAAGCTTAGCCTTCAATAGCTGAAAGCTATGCTCACACGCCTCAGACCACACGAACTTCTCACCTTTCCGAGTCAGCTTTGTCAAGGGGCGGCGATGGATGAGAAACCCTCAATGAATCGCCGATAATAACCAGCTAACCCAATAAAGCTACGAATCTCCGAAGGGGTCCTGGGAACTTCCCAATCCATAACTGCCTGGACCTTCGCTGGATCAACTGCTACACCAGCGCCGGAGATAACATGCCCGAGAAAATGAACCTCGCGCAACAAAAATCGCACTTGCTGAATTTTGCATACAGCTTGTGCTCACGGAGAACCTCTAAGACTAACCTCAAATGCTGACGGCGTGGCCTCATCCGGAGAATAGACCAACACATCGTCAATAAACACAACAACAAAGCTATCTAAATACGACTAAACACCCGGTTCATGAGATCCATGAACGCTGCAGGGCGTTGGTCAATCCGAAGGAAGAACTAAGAACTCATAATGTCCATAACGGGTTCTAAACGCCGTCTTGGACACATCCTCACTCCTAATCCTCAACTGATGATAACCAGATCGCAAGTCAATCTTGGAAAAGACTGATGCCTCTCGCACTGGTCAAACAGATCATCAATACGAGGTAAGGGATACCTGTTCTTCACAGTCACCTGGTTAGCTTCCTATAATCGATGCACAACCGAAGTGACCCGTCTTTCTTCTTGACGAACAATACAGGTGCTCCCCAAGGGGAAACGCTAGGGCGAATAAATCCCTTATCAAGCAATTCTTGCAATTGCTTCCTCAACTCGGCTAATTCTGCAGGCGCCATCGATATGGGGCCTTCGAGATAGAAGAGGTGCCTGGAAGCAACTCTATAGTGAACTCTATCTCCCTATCCGGTGGCAATCCAGACAAGTCATCGGGAAAGACATCTGGAAAGTCCTGCACCACATCAATCTCTGCAAGAGTCCGTGACGAACTAGCATCGGTACTAGCATAACGCTGGCAAGAAATGCGTCACAGCCCTTGTTCACCATGCGCATCGCCTTCATGGCAGAGATAACTAACTTTCCCGCTAAGTTCTTTGGCAAGGGATGAGAGAACTCGTCCTCGCCAGGAATGCGGAAAACAATCTTCTTCTTACGACAATCTACTAGCGCATAGTGCTCCTCTAGCCAATCCAGACCAAGAATGCAATCATAGTCCTTCATCTTTAGCAAGAAGAAACACCCATCTAGGAATCTATCCTCAATGCACACAGGTAACGACGGAATACACTTCCTAGTCGATACCGTACCCGCAGGGGTGTGCACAGACAAAGGAACCTCTAACTCCTCAGACTCTATGCCTGACTCTAGGGCTAACTGCCTAGCGAACCGCTCGGAAATGAACGAGTGAGTAGCACCCGTATCAAACAAACCCGAGCGTGCACACCGAAAAGTAAGACTGTACCTTCGGTGACATGCTCCGCCTGCTCGGCGTCCTCACGAGCTAACGCAAACACTCGAGCCGGGCTCGAGGCCTTCCAGGTCCCCTGTCGGCGCGCTGCCGCCCTGCAGTGGTACTGGCGCTCCTCGCTGAGCTCCCTGCTGAAGCCTAGGGCAGTCCTTGATTTTGTGGTCGCTGCTCCCACACTTTAGGCATTTGCCCGCTATCATCCAACATTCCGTACCACCATGTGCCCTTCCGCAATGAGGGCACTCCTTCTTGTCACCAGAGAACGTACAGAAGGTACCTGATAGTTGCTGGTTGTTGATGATTTCTGCGGTGTCTGGTACACCGTCTTCTCTTGTCTTGCCTCTGGAAAGCTGCTGCCGGCCTCTTCTGCGAAGCCTTCTTCTCCTCCAAGTATTGCTCCATTTCGCCTTCCTGTCTGCAGGCTGCGCTGAGGGCCTCGTCCAGGGTACGATGATCAAACGCTACGAGCCTCGTCCGCAGTGATGGCTTCAAGCCCATCACAAACTTCTTCGCCTTCCTGCGCTCATCAGCCACAATATGGGTGCATACTTAGACAGTTCTGCAAACCTGGCCTCATACTCAAGTACGGTCATGGAGCCCTGAGTCAAAGTGAGGAACTCCTGCTCCATCCTGTCCTGGATGTGCTCGGGGACGAACTTGGCCCGAAAGAGCCTCACGAACTCGTCCCAAGCGACATCAATCGCGCCATCCTCAAACCGCGTACGTAGTAACGAAGCCCACCACACATCGGCTCTCTCCTGCAACATAACCTTCATGAGCACCGCTAAACAACTTCAACTTAACAGGGAATAGGAAACACTAACTAACACATACCTGTAGCATGTAGGTGGCTAAGGTAACCTTGTCCTCATCCACACACCTGATGGCCCGGAATTTTCTCGATCTCCCTCATCCAACTCTCTGCTAGCAACGGATCGCTCTCCCCCTTAAAAGAGGGTGGGTCATCCTCTTGAACCGCTCCATGATGGAAGGTCCACCATGGTCCTGAGCTGGGGCCTGAGCCTGCTACATTATACAACAAACAATATATAATAAACACAATAGCATACAATTCAAATAGCAGACTACTTAGTTATTTTATTATTTACCTGGGCCTCCAACTGGGCCTGAAGTGCTGCCTGAGTGTGTGCCTGAGTCTGCATGGCCTGCACCAGACCTTGCATGAACACTCCATAGTCCACAGGCGGCGGTGGGGGAAGCACAGGGCCTCGTGGTGCTGGGGCTGTTGCTCCGCCTGACCATCACGTCTCTGCTCATCGTCGCGAGCTGGCGCACCTCCACGTCGTCCACGGGAAGCCATGGCTGTCATAAAATTTCAGCCACCATTAGAGTTAGGTTACTAAGTTTTCTATCCATTTTCTTATCTATTTTCCATTCATTATTAGTCATTTCTACCCATGTGGACAATCTATAAGGATTTAGCATGCAATGAGGATGATGATTCATGTATATTTATGTAAGATCTCAATCGGTTGCTCTGATACCAATCTCTGTGACGCCCTCATTATACCGGTACGGTCATACCGACCCACGTCGATATAACGAGTGCTGCCACAGTGGGACATTTACCCAACACTATCACATGATTGAGATATACACAAATATAGATACAGAGTCGCGGAAGTAAAGGACTAACAGTCATCACATTCCATCATCCACATTTATCATACATGATCCATATAGCAAAATAAAAGACTAACTTTCATAATTGAAATTAAACCAAGCTACATTGTCCACAAAATTAAAGTTCTACATTTAATACATAGTTTGTCCACAATTACATAATGATAATCCTAATACAAGCTACAATTCACGTACTATGAAACAAAAGGGCACAGTGTCAACTCCACCAGCTAATCTCCACGCTCGGAGTCGCTCTCCACTGTCACCTCCAAAGGTGTGTCACCAACTACACCTGTACGCCGAAGCAAGGAGTGAGTCTAAAAGACTCAGCAAGTAGCTCCATACACATCATTCATGCATACATCATAGTAGGGTTTACTATTGCTATTTGCAAGGCAACATATAGCATGCTTGAACATTTATGAGAGACAACCTATCATGGTATTTCTACAAAATCAAACACTGGTACATGGTTTAAAATGTTTCAATTAACACTCCTATCACATGCTTTCTACTCATTTAATCACATGAAGACTACACTTCCGATTTGACTATAACATGATAGCAATTTATATGGGATTAGAAATATCATAGCATGAATTAACGTATCATATTCTAACACATTTACTTCACATGGTTACCATTCCCATATTTCACATGGTTCCTTTTTCAAGCATTTCACATGTACACATGTTCACATTCTAACATAAGGGTTCACATGGTTTCTTATTTCACATTTGCATGTTCCCATATACACAATTTACCATCACATATACACATTTCACACATGCTCACATATACACATTTCACAATTTATTTGCCGTGACACATAGTCCAAACCACCACTAGAAGGACACATCACATACACATAACACATAGCACATCACCTAGGCAATACAGTGATGACTCTTGGCACTGCGCAGACCGGAGAACACGTCTCCACCCAACCAGTGGTACTTGTCCACCTCCAGGATTTCATCCTAATGCCCTTAGGATATCTTAACACATTGAACCTTCTCATGGGGACTTTTCCATGATACGGTTCCACAGCCCTCTATGGAAGCAGTGTCACACACGGCACATTTTACACATTACACATTCCGATTAACACACGTTTCACATGTGATTTTCACACTTTCTTGTTTATGCACATGGTTCAGTTCATCCCTATCATGATGCTACTAATAACAAAATCAAGCATTTAGTAGCTCTCATGGATTAATTGGAACACACATCATTTAACCTTAATCATGGTACATGTATTCATACTCATTTTCACATGAAAATCTCATAATGTAGGCTACTGTTATCAAATTTTCCTGAAAATTTTACCACATGCTGTTTTCGTATAATACACACATACAAATTTTCACATTTTTCTGAATTCACATGCATTTATAGAAATTAAAACACTCAGTTTCATGCCATTCTTAACTAAGTCCACATAGAACTGACATGGAAATTCAGATTTGATCATGCACAGTCATGAACCAACATACATATTGGCACAGAAATTTTTCCCGAATTTATTCCCAACACATGATTTACTAAAGTTTTCACAAGGTCTACTCATGCTTTCTATTCCTCATTGTAGAAATTATAAGAATTCGCATGGAGATGGGAAAATTCCAAATTTGCAGGGCATGGACTGATACATAAAACATGGTTCATAAAATTTTACAGCATTTAATTCCTCCGAAATCATGGGAAACAGATTAACCAAGCATAACCTCTTTCCTACACATGCTTTTCACAATTCTAATAAATATGCCATCTACAGAAAAATACAGGAAATTCCCACACATCACATTACCTATTTTACATAACATATAAAATTTACATTATATCCTCATGCGTAGAAATCCGGAAATTAAAGATATAAGGCAGAACAGTTCACTGTTCTGTCAAGAAGAACTAAACGGCATACTGTGGTCGTTTACAAGAGTTGGCGGCCACATCGTTGGCCGCTGACTCAAGATCTCAACGTCCATGGGTCTTGCCGTCAAGTTCGGACCTGTGTAAAAACACAGTCCGAGCTCTGAAAAATGGTGAATGTAGGGGATCCAGGACACGAGAAAAATCTGTAAAAATGGTAAAAGCCTCCTAGACACATACATGGACAATGTGGAAGGGGTACTTGCCTTTGGAAAAACTCCTAAAGGGATCAAATTAGTTGGAGAAGCTCCCTTGGGCAGTCCCAAGAAGCCTCCAAGACGCCTTCACTCCGCTTCTGTGATGCTCCCCTCTGAAATCCAGGGCCGGGGATGTGTAGCCGTTATGTTGTCTTCCTCCTTGTCGAAGTAGATCTCCAGAAGAAGCTTGGATCGCCGGATCAGAGCCTCCAAACTTCAGGTTTTTCACCAGGAAGCTCTAGGGTTTTCTCCCCTCTTCTCTCTTCTTGCAAGTGTGAAAATGGGTAGGGGGAGAGGCCATTTCGGGTTCAGGAAGT